>JARHVA010007921.1:232500-586069 GCA_037957365.1 Torreya grandis | reverse complement strand
GTGTAAAATTAAATCAAAATATAAAATAGTTCTCACCAAAGCTTGTGGCCTAAAATGGTGGTTAGGAGATATAAAATGAAACATACACAATAGAATCCTAATTAAGCTATCTATAAGTAAATCCCTAATAGATGGAGACAGTAATATATTCAAAATTTACTACTTATGATACTTATATCTATTAAAATAAAGGATCAAAGTTAAAGATTCTTACCCTGAAGATGAACCCACTGAGATTAAATCTCTCCCTTTGCCAAAAGTGATTTGAAATAAGTTGATATGGTTGGTAAGGATAATTAATAAAGTCAAAAGCATCTAAGACTTTTCCACAAGGCAACATTATTTTGAAAGTGTAAACCCTAAGCTATAACTCCTCAAGTATAATTATATAAGAGCATATTATAAATAAGTGTAAATGAATAATTAAATCTTGTTATCTCTAAGAAATGGCAAAATGAATGTGTATATATATCTGAATCTAACCCTATATCTTTATAAAAGTTTAGATGATAGGATCATTATAATCAAATTTGTATCGATATTGATAAGAACAAATTATGTCTTGGTCTATGTTATTCAAGGGCTGACCTAGACCCTAAATGTGTTTTATCAATTTGAGTACAAGTTCAATAGGGTCGATAGTGTAACATAAACCATAATAATGGTTTTAGGCTTAGGAAGGGGATAAGAAATGTAGTAAATGATATGAGGAGCATGAAATAGAGTATATAAGGATTATTTAAGTGTTTTAGGATTATGGTTAAAATGATATAAAGTTGTGTTATATGGGACAAAAATCCTATGAAGCATTAATGGTCTTCCCACCCCTTTATCGGTGTACCCTTTAAGGTGTGCACTTACAAAGATTGAGACTCGATGAGTTCCTGTAAGAGATAAATCATTATTAATTGATAAATTTTTTAAATATTATTTGTATACATATTCCACACCTTAATCTCATCACAATTCACTCAAGTGAAATAGGGGATTGTGCTTTGAGAAAAGAACATAGAAACACACAATACTAAAGCTAAGTAAATTATAGTATTTTAAAGTATAAAATAACTGAAATGAAATGACTAAAAGGGAAATAAATAAAAATAATATTAATTTATGCCTACCTTTACTTACCTTTATCTTTGTATGGTTCTCTATTGTGTTGGTAATTTCAATCATGGAGGGTGCAGATACTACTTTAGACAAACTCATGGATATAAATATAATGATAAAAAAAAAAGGAAATCCAAGGTCACTGATGTGGTGTAGATGAGACATGCTTGTAAATTTTTTAAGTTAGGGTGACAAATGATAAATTATGCTCAAATTACCAAGTGAAAAATTTTAAAGTAAATAAGGTAACCAAGAAATCAAGGCTACTAAATAACTAAAAAACTCAAAGAATTAAACCTTAAGGATGAAAACCAAAGTCACCAACTCAAATTAAGGATACATGTCAAAAATTGTAATCAAACATCAATTTGAAATTAGCAACAATATTAATTAAACAAAGATGGGAAAATAAATTGTAAAATAACATTAATGAGTGAGGAGTAACAATATTTACTCAATCATCAATTGAAAAAGTGCATAAAAGAGAAAACAACATTGGTGATTTACAAGTAACAATCTGACCTCACTCAATAATGGAAAAAGTACTAAAAATAGAAATGAATGCAAGTGTCCAAAAAAGAAGGTACAACCATGAAATTTTTTCAAGTAAAACAAATAAATTCTAGATATGTAAATAAATGGTGTAAATAAAGTAATGTATAACCACTTAAGCATATTATTTTATTCTAAGGATAGATAAAACTAAAGCAAAGTAGTGCTATCATGTTTTAAGAAGTGAAGAAGAGGAAATATAGAAGAAATGGGAAAAAATATTTAGAACCAAACTTGCATAGCAAGGGGGGAAATGAAATGGGTGGAGGGTAAAATGAAAGAAAAATAAATGTATATAAAAATATTTAGCAAAGTCAAGACACTTAACTTAGGTTTGGAAAAATAAGAGGACTTTCAACATTAAGGACTTTCAATAACTTATTGTAGCCACACAAATCATAGGTCATAAATGAAGTGGGAATATCATCCCATGAATGCTATATTCATGAAAAGTAAAATGGACCTACCTTCCCATAATGTATTACCCATTATTTATAACCACTTGTAGAGCCTTCTATATATTTTGAAGATTGGGTAATTACATGAGAAATTAGGTAGTACCATAGATTATTTTAAATTATTCTATCCCAATCTATTGACCTACTACATCCTAATGGAACTTGGCTCTATTAGGAGTCCAAATTTGGATTTGAGATTTGATTTGAGATAGGATATGTGTTAATCACATATTTTGGTTTTATTTTTACTTTTGAATTTTTATGTTTCCTTTTTGTTTCAAATGATTTAGATTTTAGCTTTTGATGGATTGTTTTACTCCTCCTTCATATGGAATTAGAAAACCAAACATAGATGCTAAAGATGACTATCATTTGAAAAATTTGGAGTAGGTTTATAAGAAAGAGAATGTAGAGAGCATGGTTTCTAAGAGTCTTATTTATTCATGTGAAATAAAAATTTATATCTTTATTTTGACCTTATTTTATCCAAAGTGGAATGAAAGGAATGGAAATCAAGGAGAATGAAACACAAAACAATTTGGATTACTTCAAATCATAAAAAAATGTGACAAAGGTCAAAAAGGGATATAATTATAAGTAAATATGATTCCTTATCATAATATTGTAGGAAATGTAGGGAAACATGCTAACAAAGTTTGTTTTAAAAAATTTGTCTACAAAAGAAGCAAAATCTAGAGCTGAGAACAAGGGATCATAAACTTGTTGCCATTTCTTGACATTATAAAAAAGTAACATTGAGTTAATTAAAGATGGTGATTTTATGAGGAAGGCCTGATAATATCCATGCTCTTACAATACAAATCATAGAATAAAAACCTAAGAGGTTGCACAAATCATGTGAAAATAAAATAAATGAGAAATATGGTATTTGTGAGGAAGGCCTAGTCTTGTCCATGGTTTTACATTGCAATTCATAAAATAAAAACCCAAGGAGTGGAAAAACAATTGGAAAATAAAAAGTGAATAAAAATAATTCGTGTGGAATCCTAGGTCCCATCCAAATTTTTACAATACAACTCATGAGAGAAAAGAAACCAAAGGGCCAAAAGAAGCAATTAAGGTTTGTGGAAAGAGAATAATGTTGAAGAGGGTAAGACCCATGTAGAAATCATACACATTTTTTTAGAAGGATAGAATATATAGTGTGATAATAATGGAAATATATAATAAAATTACTTATTTAGAAAATTTTTATTGGTGGGCTCTTTGAAAGTATGGCCTTAATTAGTTTGAAGGCAATAAGTGTTAAGACCAAGTATGTCTTTTACTAAATAAGGGATCCATAATTTTTTGGGTATATTTTAATTATTTATCATGGTTATATTATAATTTAATGACAAGATCTTCAACATTGAAATTATGGACATTAACCCTTTTGTTATGTTGATTAGCGATATGAGACTTGTATTGGTGATGGTGTGGTAGAACACATAGATAATGTTCATTGATAATATAAAGGGAATGAATATGAGATTCACATATTTCATCATTGGGTATGATACCATGAAGATATATACATAGATATGGAAGATAAAATTATAATGGGAGGACATATTCAGATCCATAGACTAGTAAAAATGGTGTTTCCCCAGTGGCAATATGTAAGTTAGTGCAATAGGCCTAAAGAGAAGGATATAAATTAATACACTAATCCATGTGGGTTTCACATAATATATTTTAGAGGAAATTATTAAAAAAAAAATTAGTGGCCTCAACTTGGCCATTGCAATATGGATGGTAGGGTGTGGAAAATTTGTGAGAGATTTTGAATTTAGCACAGAGTTATTTTACATTTTTATTTTTGAAATTGCCACCATTATCAAAAATTATAGTATGGGGAAAACCAAGACAATATATGATTTTATTGAGGATGAATTTATAAATAGTGGTTCTAGTGACTTGACAAGAGGCATGGCTTTGACCCGTTTGGTAAAATACTTGGTAGTCATGATAATAAAGACATGCCCATCTTGTGATCTAAGAAGTTTTCCTATGAGATATAATCCCCAAATTGAGAATGTTAAGGGAGATTCCAAAGTTTGGAGCTCAATTGGTGGTGAATGGATTATATCATCATGAATTTGGCAAGGACTACATTTTTTAGGGTGTTCAATGGCATCATTTTCAAGAAGACACCAAAATCATCCCATATGTAGGCATTTGTGTGTTGTAGTGTGTATGCTATAGTTAACACTATAAATGCCCCCATGTGATTTTTCAAAGAGAGGATGAACCTATTCTTTCATGACATAATGGATCATAGTACCTTTAGTGTTTTGATAATAAAGGATTTTATATATAAAGACATGTTTGAAAGCTTGCTTATGATACATGAATCCATGTTAAAAGGATAGGTTTGATGCTCAATAAATTGAATGATGTCTTTGTACCATAGGATATGTTGAATGGTGACTACCTAAATATGGTAGATAAGTGAATCTTGTGGCTTAATATAATATGGGGACATTATTATTTGAATAATAAATATAGAACTAGTAAGAACTTGGTGTGGATGGAATAATGATGTTAAATAAATGAGTGAATTAGTGATAGAATTTTGATTTATAAGGATGGGCTTGATTATAAAAGAAGAGAATTATTTGTCAATGGTAGTGTTTATTTGATGATAATGAATATTTTTTTCACTTTTGTATTGGTAATAACCATTAACCTATTATTAAATAAGTTGGGAGTCACCCAAAGCATGTAGATATATAATGTATAAGTCAAGTGTCACTCTCATGCCTAGGATTAATGCTTTGCATTTTTCCATGTTATTGGTAACATCAAATGTAAGGAAAAATTAAAAAGGGATAATTTTACCAAGAGGGATAATGAGTATATAACCTTCCCTAGCTCCTTGAAGGCATTTAAATCCATCAAAGTGAAGGGTCCAAGTGCCTTCATGTAAATTGAAGCTTATTTTGGGTAGTTATTCAATGACTACTATAGATTTAGTAGTATTGAGAAGGATAAATGAATATTATTTATTAATAGATTATAAATTGGTAGTGAAGTTTTAGATTAAGGTAAAAGCAGGTTTTGAAGGGGCCCCAAAACCCTTTACAAATCAAAAAAATAAAAATAAAGCAATAGCAACCCACTGAAAAATGGTAAAAAGACCAGGTTTTACTTGGACCTAAAACCACCAATATAAACTAGACAAAGCTCCCCAGGTTTTACAAGGACCTGAAATCTAAATAATAAAACTAGGTGCTATAACCTAAAATAGGAACCCAAGTTTTACAAGGGCCTGTAACCTTTAAAAAATCCATGCATTAAAAAATTTGCACATTTCCAAGCCGCGTTAACACGAGGAAGGGTTTATGGGAGCCGCAATAACGTCTGCCAATAGACCCCAACCCCAACCAACCAACAAAGAAACAAACCCCAAAACCAGTTCTACCATCACCTCAAATGTCCATCCGGTCATCAACCCATTCTCCCCCTCTACAAAACACAGAGGCAACACTGCCTTGGTAATCAAAATTTCATCGAATGATGTCTTGAAGCACTTCAATATGAGCGTCGAACCCACAGATGAAAAGCAATGGCAAAAAACTAGTTTTGGCCACCACCCCCAAAAAACTCATCTTCAATCATGCCCCTGGGGTTACATTAGAAATAGAGCCCCTCTTGATCTGCTTTTGACACACCATCTAACACCATGGAGATCTATTTAAGGCCCTCCCCATGGCTAAACACTCACCAGGCTCGCTAGTCGAGAAAAATAATGGCCAACACCACTCCACGCTCTAGTCTTGATAGTTAAAATAGGGAAAAATATTCCCCTAACACGCAGCAAAAGAGACCCATACCGCCCCGCGCCATGCCCAACACCATGGTACCCAATACCACAGGGACCAGGTCTCCAAAAACCACGACTGCGCTCCCTCTAGGGTTCAGCGCGGCCATTTCCACAGCCGCGCTCCCGCGCGGCTTGTTAGACCATGAGATCTTTATGTTACTTCCCACATAAATTGTTAGTGAAGTTATGTAAGTAATATTTAAGAGATATATATTGATTAAGACTTTAAATATATAAGATATTATCATTGAGGAAACTATTTTAAAGGTTGTTGGTAGTAGGTATGGGAACTGTAGCGAGTTAGTCAATAATGATTTGTCCTTTGACAAATTTTTGTGTGATAGTGTGGAGATTAAATTCCATTAGAAACACCATCCACTTCCCAATTATGTCTCCATGGATAAAAGTTTTAGAGAAGAAGTGATGGAGTGGATCAACATGAACTATAACATAAGTTATTTGATAAAGCATATAATGATAGAGATTTTTAGCTGTAAAATAGATATTAAGGAAATCACATTATAATTTTTTATAATTTTTTTCATAGTAAATGAGACCTAAAATAATATAATATATGTCATACTCTCTTTAGGTATTATCTTGTTGGGAAAACATTACCCCAACTGATATGGGTGTTGAAAAAGTGTATAAGATTAAAGAATGGTCATTGGAGGGTGGACGAAGGGTAGCTGGGTGAAGCAATGATTCTTTCATATTTTCAAATGATTTTTGACAAGGATAAGTTCATTCTAGGTCATTAATTTTCTTTAGAAGGGAATTAAAAATATATATGTGATAAGCCATTTCAAGGATAAATCATCTTATTGCCTCAAGATTTCCAAGGTAAGTGGGAACATTGGGATTAAATTAAGGAATGGATATGTTGAAAATAATGTGTATATTAGTGGGATAAACATCAATAACATGAAGAGAGAATAAGAACCCTATCAATTTACTAGATGTGATGACAAAGATACGTTTGTAGGGGTTTAGTCTAACTTTATATTTTATGAGGTGATGAAATATGATATCAAGATTTGAAAGATGAGTTTTATAGATTTTAGATTTAGAAGTGAGATTATCCACATAGGTTTCCAAAATATTATGGATAAGTTCATAAATTTTTTGGGTCATATCCCACTAGTAAGTAACTCTAGCATTTTTAGAGATAAAGGGCATTTTAACATAGCAATAGGTGGCCCATTCTTATGTTGATCTTGGGGTAAATGTGAATTTTATTATAACTTAAAAAAATCCATAAGGGACAAAATTTCATATCCAGTAAAGGAATCGGTGATGGAATTTATGGAAGGTAATGGGAAGTTGTCCTTGGGACAATCAAGATTGAGTTTATAGAAATTGATGCAAATTTGAATGACCATGGTGAATTTTTTACAGACAGGAAAATTTTTAAAGACCCATTAAAAATAGTCCATAGGTTTATTAAAGTTGGAATTGATAATTTTATTTATTTATGACATAAATTGAAAACTTTATGAGGAAATTTCCACTATTTTTGTCAAACAAGTTTGGTGTCAGGATAGGTGATGATGTTGTGCACTATAGTCATATAAAATGCAAAAATAGATAACTTGAGCATGGATAATGAAACCCAACCTGTAGGTCCCTCTTTATTGTTCTCATAAGCCTCATATGCATCTTTTCACTAATTACCAATCATTTTTAGCCTTTCAAACTTGATCCTAGTTGATCCAAAACCCTCTTTCTAGGATAGATCAATCCCTCTAGGTCCCATTTACTGAGGACAATAGTGTCACACTAGGAGTATAGTGCCAATGCCACTCCTATCTAATTTTAGTGATATTGTTAAAGTCCATTTATATCCCCAATGGTCAATTTCTTCTATGTCCCCAACCTTATCCTTATTGGCCTAATGAGAGAAAATTCAATCCATGACAAATAGGTCCTTATAAAATCCCATTCAAAGATCATTTGAAAAGGGCTGAAAAATATCACCAAGAAAGGAATAATACAAGAAATAATACTCAATAAATCTTCTCTATTATTTCCATACATCTAGCCAACACACCTACAATATCATTCAAATCCTTACAAAAGTCCCTAGACACCTCAAGCACTTCTAGTTTCACATTCTACATTTTCATAAACATAATTTCACAAAGCACATCAAGTGGGAGAACTACATATGGCTTGATCCCTCTTAGTAGTATTAGTATGCAGGTAGTGTACCCACACACTGGGTGTGAAGCATTTCCAATGCATCTTACACACACTAACCACCCCCTCTTAATTAAAATTGGTCAAATCATAAAGGAAGATAGGGTTTGAAGAAATAATCTATTTTATAAGGAATTATATAGACTCTCACCTATTAAAACTTCATAAATAGGGTCACATAGACATAATGAATAAAACCCAGAAAGCTTAGATCCTCATGATAACAATAGAAGAGGTAGAATATAGTTCTAAGGCCACTAATATCTAATTTTAATGTTCCTATCCAATCATAAAATGAAGTTTAGATCTTAGTTTGTGATAGTGTCTCAGTCCTACACATTAAATTTTAGCCTTTGTCTCAATTGGATCAATCATCTTCTAGCAATGTTTTATTTTCTTCTCCTTATTACTATTTTTTAAAAAGTTTGAATTGTAATTAGTTCACAAAAATTAGTAGATTAATTATTTTCTATTTATTTACTAATTTTACTACTCAGACCTTTTAACTAAATTAGAAATAATACCCCAATATTTCCAAAATTGTTAAAACATTTGGTGAACCCAACATGCTTTGTTTGCACATAAAAACCCTAAAAACCCTAGGGTAATTTTCCTATTGATTTCTCATATATTTTTATAATTTTTTACCTGCATATTAAAATTTAAAAAATAGCATTAAATTTTAAAATTTTGTAGTAATTTTAAAATAATTTTCCTTTAAACCCTAGTTGCCCATACTAGGTCCTAGTATTTTTCTAGTAATTTTCCAATCATTTTCTAAATTTTTTCTAGAATATTTAAATCAAAAAATTCATTCAAAATTTCATAGTAATTTTTCAAAATATTTTATTTTTCAAAACCCTAGTTGCACTTACTAGGTCATATTAAATCACTAATTTTCCAATCTATTTTTTAATTTTTTACTTGCATATCTAACTCAAAATTCACTTTCAATTTCAAATTTTCATAGTAATTGTTCAAATAATTATTTGTTAAAACCCTAATTGCCCATACTAGGTCCCATTGCTTTTTGAGGTATCACCTTACATGTTTGTAAGTTTTGTATCCTTTTCATGAAATTTCCAATTAACTATTTTTAGGATTTTACATTTCCTATATTTAGTATTTTATTTATATCACACTTTACCTATTACAAATTTTTGAAAAAAAAAATTAATCAAATTTCAACTTGTTTTCCTACTTTACCAATGGCCCAATATACTGGTTTTGAAGAAATCAATAAATTATAACTTCAAGAACTCTTAACTAAACACCTTGACATGTAAGATGACATGCTTAAACTAATACAAGAATAATAAAAAGAGTGAATAATGGTCAATCTTCCCAAACCATAGAGTAACTAGTTTCAAATGACACTATGGGGGCAACTATGTCTTAACAACCCCCTACAACAGCCTAACCTACCTCTATGCCACCATCTACAACTAGTATATCTTTGTCTCCTGATGGGTCAACCCTTGTGTAAGAGATAAAATATCTTAAATATAAGGTGTTACATCTTGAGTAAGGTACCTCTAGACCTACACAGTGTTTGGGTTCTTTTGCTCTTTTGTATACACCATTGGCATGTCACATTGATTCTACACCTTTACCACAAGGTTTTGTTCAACACAAGATTACTCGATTACTCTATATGATGGAAAGGGTGATCCAATGAAACATTTGAGAGCCTTTCATGAAACTTACTTGGAAAATTTACCAAACTATTGGCTACTTACCAAAATATTTGCATAGAGCCTAAAGGATTATGCTTTACAATGGTTTTATAGTCTATCGAATTAGTCGGTTAATGCATTCAATCCTTTAGCTAATATGTTCCTAACTCATTTTAGCATTAAAATTGGTGATAAAGTTTCATACACCAAATTTTCACAACATAAATAAAATTCAAATGAGCATCTCACATATTATGTTCTCTGATATAAGACTATATGGCTAAGATGACTAGCCCCATGGCTGATCAAGAATTATAGGATCTCTTCAAAAAAAGTATTCTAATAGCTTTGCATGAATCAATTATGTTTAAAAGATTATCTTCCTTCAATAAACTATGTGACATGCTAAAGGAAAGAGAAGTCAAAGTAATTTCAATGGGAAAAGTCAAGTATAAAAGTATATCATACATAACAAACAAGAGTAAAAACAAAGTCCCATACAAAGTCAAGATTAATGATAAAAAGAGTCAGAATCAATTTATAGTTAATGCAGCTTCTAAGCCCCTCAGTTAGTGGTTTTATCCACACCTCCTCATCATACCTTTACCAATCTACCAGTTTCTCTAACTAGAGTTTTACAATAGCTAGTGGAATGTAACAACATATCTCTTCCTCCTATTTAGGAAGTTGAATTCAAAAATCCTCTTTCATGAGGATATGATCATCATGAATTTTATGAGTTTTAAAAGGAATTAGGCCATAAAACAAATAGATGGATCAGTTTTATACACAATATATAGGATTTAATAGATGGCAATCATCTTTATCTTGACACTTGAGTTGAGCCTCCTTAGGCCAAGCCAACATAGGATAAAACATTTAAAGTATTTTCAGATCCTTTTCCATAGAATTCCAAATAGGAGATAGGGGATACATTTGGGGTTCATCAAGCATATAATTCACATCCCCCACTAGATACATATAGGCACCTTCAGTAGAGACATATCTTTTGACCAACATGATTGGTGTATACAATTCTAGATTTCTAGCTAGACCTTCCATCTCCTTCCTAGAACAGGAGATCATTAAGGATAATATGGATTATCATGCACTCTTTATTATATATTACATTAATAATCATCTTATTCATAGTGGTCTAATATAAAATAGATCCAATGTGAAAATGTACACTATGACATTATTATAACGTTTAAGATATTTAGAGCAAGATATTACCCTAATAGACATAGTTATCATTATATTTAGTGGGAAAATACAAATTTCATTAAGTAAGAATATAATTCCTTTACAAGTTGGACCAAGACATATGACCATGTAATTCACTATAGTTCCTAGTGTAGGAATTTTTTATATGTTACTTAGTTTACCATAGATCTAGAAACTTTGAGCAATACCTTGTATAGTTCATAGATGCATTAAATTAATTCATGATAATTAGGTTGTTAAAATTGGTAGAGTTTCATATAAGTTACGACTCCCCACTTTATATCCATATTTTAATTTTTACTTACGAATTTTAGTTTTTCCACTAGTTTTAGTTTTGCCACCAGTTATAGTTCTTCTTCTAGTTTTGATTCAGACACAATTGAGACATCCATTGCTAGCACAAAGATTTCATACACCTCCATAGCTTCAGGATTATAGATATATTATAACTATAGTGTTCAACCCAAGGTAGTATCATTAATTTCTCATGTATGTACTCATAGAAAACATGTTCAAAGAAATTCTCATACACTAGATGGGTCCCTAAGAGCCCTACAATAGTATCCACTTCTTAGATTTATAAGGGGACCCCATAGTTGGTTTTTACTTTAGAGATTTTAGATCATTTATAACATATATATATTTTAGATCCATAGTCTCAACATTTCCATCATGATTCATGGTCATGCCCGATTCCTCTCCTTGATACAAGACACCATGATAGGGAGTTTCCCATGAGACTCATCAGTTAGTATCATCCTTTACCCACATACCTATACATAGTTTATTATGATTGATTTTGCATAGCTCAAAACTTTAAAAAATTTAAAAATAATACAAAATTTCAAAATACAATAACATAAAAATAACATTCAAAAATACCAAAAATATTTGAATTGTATGCATTATCCATGCTTTACATTTCTACTATCATGCTAGACTTACATTTATTGTTCTATGATATTGTTTATCAATTTATCTACATCACCATAATTCACTTGATATTTTTTGAGTGTTTGTAGTGACATATATCTCCTTGATTTCTTTACTCTACCCATTGATGGGGAATCCTACTTCTACAATCAAGACACATATAGATATACATAATCACTTTGGGCATCTTCTACATGACTACACCATCTAGGTTATGTCATTCCTAAACCACATACTCTACTTATCATGTTGATGTACATTATTTAATATATTACATAGATTACTCTATCAATAATGAATAATATATAACACTTATGTATTTTTTACCATATACCTAGTCTTGTACTACACATGTCTTGCATACATTCACTTCTTGATTTAACTAGTTAAATGTGTTTGTACTTCTAGTTTCTTACATGCTTTACTTTCTTGCTTAGCGTAGCTTGATTTGATTTCATCTATTAGTTCCTATTTATATCCTATATGTGCCTTAGTAAATTTACCAATGTCCTTTACTTTTCATGTGTGTGCCTTAGGACATTTTCCAATGTCCTTTATCTGTACTATTTTATGTGATTATAGCTTTCACACCATTTTTTCTTATTTCAATTATGTGTATGTGGACTTTTAACATGCCTTGTATGTTTTATTTTGATTTTGAGTGATATGTGCCCATGTACCTTATTTTATTCACCCATTGGCCACCCTTATATGCTTCTTTATTCTTGCCTTGTGTGCTTTTTGCTTGTTTGCTTCTCATTATTTACAATGTCATGATTCACATCATGCATTTATCATAATTTTTTGGATGCCATGATGGAAATAATGCTCCATCCATATAAATAAAAACTAATAACTAACCATACTTTTCATTTTAATTCTAGTTTAGTACATTGCATTACATTTTTATATCTATCTAGGCATACCCCTATTGATCTAACAATCTCTCAATACAAATCATGTTATATCTTGAGATATTTTGTCAATTATCATTATTATATCATGTATATTTGTAGAATAACATAATTTTATGGATATTTCATCTAATGTAAGAAATTTTAGGGTATTCATTCCTAACCTCAAAAGAGGGGGCAACAAACAAGGGTTTTGTCTTAGAGATCAGGGCTCTTAACAGTCAAAACATCAATTTTCAGAATATCAAGAACAACTAGAGTTCAAACTAGTCAAAAAAACTAGGTAGATAGTCAAGAATCCTATATAGTTACCAAATTTGTCCATGGAAAACAATTTTAGTCCCACTAGCAGCCACTTTTAGTGTTCTTATCCAAAAAAAAAAACCAAATTTTCTGGAAGTAGGTAGAAAAGTAGGTTTAGCTATAGTTTTTCACAACTAGAATAGTTTAGAATCAATAGGTTTCCATACACTTTTTCTTAAAGAATATAGATATAGGGGGAATCATGTGTATCATAATGGATCTCACTTCTAGTTTTATATATGATAGTTGATATAACTTCTAGATCAGAATGCATGTTTTAGACACTAATGATTGGGCACAATGTGCTTGCCACATTTGTTTTATTTTCTTTCCAGTTTTGTTTTACCAATACATTCTTAGTAGTTGCATGCCTTATCCAATATATATATGGTTGGAATCATTTTGAAATGGATTTCATATAATCCTAACTTTTACATTCCTAAGTTCCTAAGTTCTTGAGTGGCTATTATACAAGCCTAGTGCACTAGTTTAGAGTGGCTTTCATACAAGCCTAATTTCCATTTTTTGAAGTGGCCAAGAGTGGACTAGTTTCCAACATACATTAAGATATATATGCTAACATTTCTAGATCATATTACATTCAGGGAGTTTAGGAGACATCTCATATGACATACATTTCATGCCAGTATTAGTTCATAGCTTCACTTCTTGGGGAAATGATGGATCCAAAGGATTAACTATCATTTTTATTCTTGAGCCACCTATTTAGATGGGTTTGAAACATAGCCCAACATTTATTGACACATGTAAGACCACATAGCTTCACATATTGGGTGATGATGGATCTAAAGGGCCAATGTTTACATTCTTGAGACACTTTTGGGGAATTGATCACTTAGCTCCATTCATGATAATACTTTTGGTACAAGACCTTCTAGCATTACTAATCATAATATAGCATCAAAATAGGTTTTATATTATTTTTCATACCCATTGAGGTATATTCATTCATTTATTTTCCTCTCTATTCTACCTAGCTTTGTATGTTCTTATTTTATATATAGCATATCTAGTAAGAAAAAAACTACTCTTTGTTTTTATTATAGATTCATACTTCATAGAGTTCTCTCTCTATGCACACCCAAAATCACAGAAGCTTCATGTGATTCACCCTTACAGGTGAATTTATGTATGATTTCTATTTTTACTTTATGCTATTATTTCTCTTATCTTATAAAATGCAAAAATAGTTAACGTGAGCATGGCTAATGACACCAAACCCATAAGTCCCTCTTGCCAGTCATCTGTAGCCTGCTAGATTTGATCCCAGTTGAGACAAACCCCTCTTTCTAGGAAAAATAAATCCCCCTAGGTCCCTTATACTTAGGACAATAGTGACACACTAGGGCTATAGTTCCAATGCCAATCATGTCTACTTTCAACATTATTATCCAAGTCCATTTCTAGCCCTAACGATCAATTTATTTTGGTTCCCCATCCTTATCCTTGTTGGCCTAATGAGATCAAATTAAATACATGACCAATATATCCTATAAAATCCCATTCAAATATAATTTATAAATGGTTGGAAAATATCACTAATCAAGCAAGAATATAAGCAAGACTACTTAATCAATCTTCTCTATTCTCTTCATATAGCTAGCCAACACACTTATAATCTCATTCAAACACTTACACTAGTCCCTAGCTACCTCAAACATGTCTAGTTTAGAATTTTAAATTTTCATATACACAATTTCATAAATCACATCAAATGGAAAAGCTTCATATGGCTTGATCCCTCTTCATAGTATTGGTATGTAGGTAGTGTGCCCACACACAGGCCATGAAGTACATCCAGTGCATATTACACACACTAACCCACCCCCACCCTCTTTCTGAAAATTGGTAAAATCACAATAAAATATAGGGTTTCGAGAAATAATCTACTCTACAGGGAACTATATATACTTCCAGCTACCAAATCTTTGCAGACAAGGTCACATAGACATAATAAACAAAAACCAAAAATCACAGATCCTTAAGACAACAAAAAAAGAGGTGGACTATAGCATTGGTTCCACCACTATATTTTGTTATGCTCTTATACATTCATAAAATGAGTTATATATCTTAGTTTATGACAGTGTCTCAGTCTTACATAGTGAATTCTAGTCGTTGTCTTAGTCAGATCAATCAGTTTCTAGTTACGTTTTAGTTTTTCTCCTTATTATTATTTTTTGAAAAGCTTTAATTGTAAATAATTTACACAAATTAGTAGCTTAATTATTTTCTATTTATATACTAATTTTACTACTCAAACACTATAACTAAATTAGGAATAATACCATATTCCAAAAAAAATTAAATCATGCACCATGATACTAGAATCAATTTTAGGCATGTATTTGTATGACCAAATGAAATTCAAATGATATTTATCAAATAATAAAGTTAATTTATCCTATTAAATTGGTGTAAGTTCTCAAAAGACTATTATATTTTGAGGGCATGATGAGGTGCCATATTTGATTCTTGTACTTTGCTAAATAAACATAGCATTTCCATGTTGGAAATGATATGGTGCATTAGGTACAAAGGAAATGGGAATTATTTTAGGATCAATAATAGAGAAAAATTTGTTAAAAAAAGGGTATTTATACTTGAGATTACCAATTTTATGATGTTTTCAAAGAGTTTAAGGTTCTCAAGCACAAAGCAATTCAAGGATGGCTTCATATCTTGGCAAAGTAGGAAGAAGGCCATAATATTACACATCTACTTTGAGATCAAATTACCATGGTGGTCATATTAATAATTTATATGACATACAAATGTGGCCTTAGCATCAAGGTTAATCTCAAAATTAGCTAGAACTAGATAATAAGGTTGATTTGATCCAATTGGTTTATCACTAGCATTATTGATCGGGAGAGAATTGATTAGAATGACTAGTTTGGTAGGAGGTATAGAAGGTGCTAGAAGTGGTAGAGGTGTGAGAGGTTATATTTGTCCCACCACCCAAGGAGTATTGAGAAGTGTAAAATTAGTATGAGGTATGTGACCTTTAGGTGCTAATTCAAAATATATATAGATTATATGAACATCATAGTTAAAATCATGTATTTGAGATAAAAAAACTTATAATGTTGAATGTCTTGGGACATGATGTATTTATCATCATAAGTTGGAGAAATGTTACATGCTTGTGCTTCAAGAGGAACTTTAAAAGGTGATATCCATTAATTTTTGAATTTGTGTGCAGACATGATTAAATGATCTTGAAATAATTTAGCCACTCTATAATCATTACACATGAAGTCATATTATGTGTAATATGTTTCATGGGCATTGTATGGCTGGGGAATCAATGATCTCATACATGAGAGAGATGGTATGATCATGAGTTAGTAAGGATTGAGGTATCCACTCTGATATGTAATGAGGTATCTTAGTGGTATTGCATGTATATTTTAAGTTTTAGATTAAGGTAAAAATAGGTTTTGAAGGGGCCTCAAAACCCTTTACATCATAAAAGAGATAAACCTTAAGCACACCTAGGATACAAAATAGCTTAGAACCTGCATAAGCAAGACCAGATTAACCAGGAATCTGAAAATAGCTTTCAAGAGCTGGACAAATGATGAATATTTTTTTTACAAGACCAAAGTTTCATGTCTAGAGGGGGGACCAAAGGCTTAGACTTCTTCCTCTTAACAGTTGTCCAACCATCCTCTACCTTAGCTGCCTCAGCAACCCAGTCCTCAGAAGGCCATGATCCATGAAGTCCAGGGGACATCGATGCCTCATAAAAATCCTTATGAGAACTAGCCAACATCTGGCTCCTAGGAGAATCCTTCAAAACAAGTGGAGGAACCACCACCTCCTTAGTAATCAATTCAGAGAGATCACAAAATCCAATTTCCACCGAACCTTCAATAGGATCTGTCTCCAGCGGAGTCTCCTGATCCATCGATTTAGAATGGATACTCTTTCATTCTCATTCTCTGAATTAGTCGAATCTTCCTTGGGTTGTTTAGCAAAATAATGATCATGATCAGCTTCAGACCACCAAGAAGGTGATCTTCTGGATTTGGATTTCCCTGTAGTACACTGGGCTGCAACATGTCCCGTCAGGTGACACTTTCTACATCAAAAAGGTATACCTTCAAAATCTAACATTTGCGTCCAAGAACCCCTGGGGGAGTCCAGAGAAATCACCTCAGGAAGGCCCTTAGAAACATCCACCTCAACCATAAGGTGAGCACAGGTCGAGCGGTAAAACCTCTTAGTTTCATCATCCTCAAATAAAAACTCCCCTATAGCATTTTCGATGGTTTTAAACACCGATTCATGCCATAGATGCATTGGTAAATTAGGGAGCCGAACCCAGACAGGGATCTTATTGAAGGTTTCTATGACAGGATTGAAATCCATATTCCACTGTTTGGTGAAAAGAGGGTATTTACCTTGCCATAAAAAATTTCTGTTGGACAGAATAGTCTTCCTATCCTCAGAGTTATGGAATAAGGCTATAAAAAAACCTTTACCACATGGGTAAATTTCAACATTTCCATCAATCAGTGGTAGCCAGGTCTTGGATATCCAACCATGTAAATTTGCAAGAGATGGCCAAAATCCATGAAATCAACAAATAGCCGCAAACTTTGAAAAATGATCTGCCTGATAAAAGATTGCTTCAACTGTATCAAGATCAAGATTAACCCTAACAGGATTTAAAGCACTTACTGGTGATTTGAGCGATCTCCCAATAGAAGCTTGAAGTTTCGTGTCATGTATTTCAGCTTCAAGAGCAGCCACATGCACATAAGTTCTTCCCTTAGACCCAAGGATAGAACCTAAAATAGGGGATCCTTTAGCTAAATATGTAACTAGCAAAGAGCCCCCTTACGTAGAAGAGTGAGCGATTAGGATCCTTTCCCCATTCACGGGTGAAGTCTCGGCCACACCAGCCGCCGTATCAACGGCTACGTGGTACTGGATTTGAGTTCACGCTCGCGCAAGCGCGCGCTTAACATTCAAAATCTCCATGTATATTTTAAGTTATTAGGCTCATGATTATTAGAATCAATAAGAGTGACATGTAAATATAGATACATGTTGATGAATTAGAGTAAAGGGGAACTATTAATATTTAAATTAGTAGGAATATGATATTGAGATTTGGGATTTATAAGAAAAATAATCAATGGATTAGGATTAGACTCATGTTTATACCTTTTTTCATGATGAAATCACTTGATACATTGGTTATCAAAAGAGGTGATGGCCTTCATTCGATGAGTCAATGGGCATCGTAGGAGTATGTTTTAAGATAAGGGTAGACCAAGGACCATGAGATTTTTTATTTTAGTCTTAGGTTCAAAAGTAAGAGGGAGAAAAATAAAACTATGTGGATTTTGACTAGTTTTGTCAAATCCATGACATGGCAAATTTTTTTTTGAGATGATCCTTATTAAAGCCAGGTTTTTGGATTAGCTAAAGATATGTCACATTAATACCAAACCCTTCATCTACTAAAAATTTGTGAAAGAGGGTGGTATTAATAACTATTTAAATAAATAGGGGTGGATCATCATCTCAAAATAAGATCCAATCATTGATTATGTCTTCCTTGGGCAATTCTAAGGAGGGTTTAAAAGAAGGATAAATGGATTCAATGGTATGAACTTTGGTTATTTAAGGTTCATGAGAATGTGGTTCCTATGTAAAATGAGATGGCTCTTCAATTTACTAAATTTTTTTCATGAGGAACTTATGATGATAAGGAGAGGTACAAATTAACTCCATGAGAGTAATTTTTTAATGCATGGATTTGAGTTATTCTAATAAGTTCCAATGGAAATTGGAAGAGGAAGAACTAGCACAAGGCTTAGAAGGTAAAATAGGTTTAGGAGGAAGAGAAGTGGTTGGAGGTTCAGAAGGAGGAGATGGTTCCTCATTGGTTTCTAAAGCTAAGCAAGTAGTGTTAGTATCTTTGAGAAGTTTATCTTCCAAAGATGGTTTATTGGGTTTGGTGATGAGATCTTTGTGGGTTGGTTTATGTTTATAATTGACCTTATCTATGTTTAAGTAGTGGGAATTAGTATAATATTGATCATATTCATAATCAATTACTCAAATATCCTTATTGGCTTATTCAACATTAGATGTGGTAAAATATTTTTAGTTATTCAAAGAAGAAGATTTAGGAGCATGTCTCTTTTGAAAATCATTAATGTAATATTAATGATAGATTTTAATCATGGATTTTTGATTTAATGAATCACCAAACATAAAGGAAACATAAAATTTTGTAATACCTCTACATGTTTCATGGAAATGACCTATATTATCATGGAATCAACAAAATTTATTAGGGTGATACAATTTGGGGGGATTATTTGGGTAAGTCAATGGTTTAGAGGGTACTAAAAATTGTTTCATTTGTTGCATATTCAATGGCATGTGAGGAGGTTGGGGACTATCAGCTTTATCTAATCCTAGTTTGGTTTGAGGAAGATTTATAGTTATCACATTAGTTAAATATTGAAAATATCCTTTAATGATTATAGTATTAGGTTCAAACTTTTTCATTAAGAATTTTTGACACTTAGCATGGTCAAGAGATTTATTTAACATTTGGGGAGAGAAAGTTCAAACCTTGTATTTTACTAAAGGTGTCAAGGAAATTATAAAGAGTTTAAACAAATTGTCGTTGCTCATTTTTTGATTAGACTTATGAGCCAAATATTTACATTGTTTGATAAAATCATGAGTTGATTTAGTGGGAGATTACTTGGCATTGATGACATGGCTAAGGAAATTGTCAAGATCATTGTGTTGAAAATATTTAACTATAGGATAAAATAAATACTCTATTTTCCATATGAAATGTTAGGGAAGTTAGTTTAACCATTCTAACACATCTCTAGTGAAATTTTGAGCTAAAATTTTGGTTGTGGTGAAGGTATTAGTTTGGATCCACTCTTTGAAAATTTTGTTAATTGCCTTAAGAAAAGATGCAAGGTATTTAGTCCCATCATATTTAAAAGTTGGATATATATTACCAATATTAATACAAAAAATGAAAGGGGATAAAGGTTTGTTTTTAATGTGTTGAAACATCATATTGTGTGTGATAGTTTGGGGGATGACATTTCATATGACATCTCTAAGAGGTGGAGGGATAATTTTTTTATTATTTTGAGGGAGAAGAATGGGAGGTTGATTAACCATGTTGATCAAATGATGTTTTATTTGAATCATTTAGGTGGTGTTATACGTTTGAATTATGTTCAATTTTTTCATTATCTATTCAATAATCTAAATGGTATCAATTTGTGGGTTGGTGTTGGTAGGAGGATTCCCTAAATTGGTATTAGGGGAAGGGTTTCTAGGTGGTATTTTTCCTATGGGGTTATTAGATAGGCTTGTGCCAATGGCACCCATACTATGGTGATATGTTTGAATATGGGAATTTTCTTGCTTGGTATGAAAAGGATATAATCCACCAATCTCATCTATTTGAGTGATTTGAACCATGTTGCAATCAAAGGATGAGGGGCGGGAATATTTACTCCAAGAGTGAGGATCCTCTTGGGAAGTAAAGATAAGAATAAAATATCACCCCATAAATTTTTTAAATATATTTAGGTTTTATAATATGATTATGATAGGGGATTTCATTATGCTTGAATAAAGAATGTAAAACTAGGATACAAGAATGAAAAATAGGGACAGAGTTAGCTAGATATAAAACAATGTCAATCAATAGGTATAGAGTTGGCTAGGTTAATAGAGTACATGAATAAAAATCATATAATAGGAGAATAAGATGACATAGTTGAGTTGGTTGACTATGTGCTATAAGATATAAAATTTAAATAGGATATATAGGGTACATAATTGTATGGGTCAATAATGTACTATTGAATAGGGAGTAGACCAAGAAATAAGAATACATGATTTAATAGGTTGACTATGTACTTATTAGATAGGGGATTGAATATAGATATAAATAGACATAGTTAGATCAATCGAATGTGTACTATAGGCAAAGAGTCTAAACATATTGTAAGAGATTGTGTCAATAAAATTGATAGTGTGTTAAAATTGAGAAAGCTTTTGTAAAATATTTTGAATAAAAAAGAAATTAAGCACATGAGTTTTTAGATAAATGTGGTTGATCCAATTGGAAAACATATCATAAACATTGTGTATACACATAATATTTTCAACCTTTGTCAATTAGTTTTGCTTTATATCTTGATGGAACCCATTGAGTCTCAATCTCTCTAAGTGCACACCCTAAGGGGTGTACTAGGAAAGTAGTGGGAAGACCATTGGTTATTTTTAATATTTTTTTCCATTATTACCACTTACTATGAATCCAACCATCTCCTAAAAACATTCCCCTAAGCTTTACCTCTTATTTTTCACCCTCCTCTAGTCTTTTACCACCTTCACTAGGCCTTTCCCTAACCTAAACCTCTTTTTAATAGTTGACATGACATAGTCATCCACATAATTCTTGTATCCTTATTGACAAAGCTTATTATGGACTAGGTTGGCCCTTGGCTAACCGAGACCATGACCTAGTTCATTTTTTTCAATTACAATACTAGGTCAACTGGGTCAACCTTATTTACCTAAAATTTTATAAGGGTTTAGTGTTAGATCTCCCTATATAAACACATCCATTTTTATATTATTAGAGAGACAACAAGAGTTAATTATTCATTTACACTTCTTTAAGACATGTTCCTCTATCATTCTATTTGAGGAGTCTTAGCTTATGATTTATACATGGAGAATAATCTTGTCTTATGGAGAAGTCTTGGATGCTTTGACCTTTCTTAGTGATCGTTAAAAACCATAAAAACTTCTTAAGAAGCACCTTTGGCTAAAGGAGAGATTGAGCCTCAATGGATTCATCTTCAATGTAAGTATCTCTAACTTTTCTCCTCTCTTTAATAGATAGAAGTAGAATAAGTAATGGCTTTTAAATATATTGTTCTCTCCATGCATTAGGGTTTTACCTATACATAGCTTAAATAAGATTCTCTTATGAATTTTTAATTTTATGTTTACTAACCCCAATTTGTTCCATAAGATTTTATGATCATTATATTATAATTTGATTTACTTATTATTAGTTTAGTGAATATGAAAACATAGGACCTTGTTAGTGTTATTACATAGTTTTTCTTGAATGGAATATTTTGAACCCTCCCTAGTGATATTATTATGGTAAGAGATCCCTTGGCTAGGAATAGTAGATCCATATTTTTCATGACCTCGAGTATCTAATGTATATCCAATCAAAGGTGTAATTAGGATTTATCTTCTCTGAGATAGGATTGATTTATCAATATGCTACATTTCCCATTGCATACATTTTTGTAAAACTAACATGAATATAACCCTTATAGTTTTTATTTAATGTTTTCATTTCTATTATCTTATTATTTTTCTATATTTGTGATACTATGTCAAACCCATTGGTATAGTTCTAAATTTATGTGTACATGTTTAACATATAATCACCTCAAAATGACTCTTTTTTGTGTGTAGGTCTTCATCAGATATAGGTTACTAGATCAAATAGGTTGACACATTAATATTCTTCATTCCTAGATAATAATACATAGTTGAATAGGCTAACTTTGTCATTTTATTCATTCTACCAACATTCAAATCAACAAACTAGGTCAAATAGGTTGACTTAATCTTTTATTCATCATTTAAATCAATAAACTAGGTCAAATAGGTTGACTTAATATTTTGGTCAACATATAGATCCCTTATAGGTTTTATTTAATGTTTTCATTTCTATTATCTTATTATTTTTCTATATTTTTGATACTATGTCAACCCCATTGGTATAGTTCTAAATTAATGTGTATATGTTTAACATACATTCACCTCAAAATGAATCTTTTTTTATGTGTAGGTCTTCATCAGATATAGGTTACTAGATCAAATAGGTTGACACATTAATCTTCTTCATTCCTAGATAATAATACATGGTTGAATAGGCTGACTTTGTCATCTTATTCATTCTACCAACATTCAGATCAACAAACTAGGTCAAATAGGTTGACTTAATCTTTTAGTCATCATCCAAATCAATAAACTAGGTCAAATAGGTTGACTTAGTATTTTGGTCAACATCTAGATACCTTATAGGTTTTATTTAATGTTTTCATTTCTATTATCTTATTATTTTTCTATATTTGTGGTACTATGTCAACCCCATTGGTATAGTTCTAAATTTATGTGTACATGTTTAACATACAGTCACCTCAAAATGACTCTTTTTTTTGTGTGTAGGTCTTCATCAAATATAGGTTACTAGATCAAATAGGTTGGCACATTAATTTTCTTCATTCCTAGATAATAATACATAGTTGAATAGGCTGACTTTGTCATCTTATTCATTTTACCAACATTTAGATCAACAAACTAGGTCAAATAGGTTGACTTAATCTTTTAGTCATCATCCAAATCAATAAACTAGGTCAAATAGGTCGACTTAATATTATGGTCAACATCTAGATCAAAAAACTAGGTCAAACAAGTCAACCTAGTCATATTATCTTTCTTCAACACACAAGGTTTTGTAGTCTTGGATTGAACTAGTTAACTTAGTTTATAGAGTTTGAAATCACCATTCAAGTCACTTCAGCATAAAATTTTTAATCTTAGTCATCTTCCAACCCAAAAATGTTCCTCTCTTTATATCTTAGTAAATTCATTAATTCATTTTAGTTCAATTTTGTACATGTTAGAAGTCTTCAAAACTATAACCCTACAACAAACTAAGTTGACTTGGTCGACTTAGTTTTATAGCTTATCATTTATCTAAAATATTGAGTCGATCTAGAAGACTCTATTCTTAAATACTTTTGCTTATGTATAATAATCGAAACCTAGCTGACTATATTATTTACTATTTTCATATAGTGTTATTTGAACTGACTCTGTACCATTCTAAACTTGGGAATTAACAACTATTTTCTAGTAATTAATTTACTCTTTCATTTTCAATTGTTTGCATTCTTAGAGTAGCTCACATAATTTAATTAGATGGTTTTCAAAATTACAATTTATTTAAAATATTTTTATATTTTTACACATGCTACCAAATCACAAAATATTCAAAAATGCATTCAAAATTTGTCTTCCGAAGGCCCCCTTGGATTTCATTACCAAAGGAGAAGATGAATTCATTTTTTAGCCAAGTACACACACATGGTTAATGGTATATATTATAAAATCACCCAACACCCTTATCTATATGGGATTATGAAGTGATGGGGTAGCCCTCAATACTAGTCCATTACCATTGGTAACATAAATCTCTTTCAGCCTAAATGTCCTAAATCAATCCATTTATTTTTTAATAGTTCCTTACTTTTAGTCAACTTCACTATCACACTTAAAAAAACACTTTCTTATAATATAATAAAACATAGGATGACCACTTAGTTAGCACTTACTTTTTAGTTGATTATTTTCTCTCTGATCTTTATTTGTTTATTGAAAAAACTTACATTATCTAGCATTGGCTCAAGGTTTTATATTTTTGCTCCAACTAGATCACTCACATTAATCCAATTGTTTGTGTGTGTGTTTCCATTTATTACTTTAATTATTTTAAAATTTATCTCTATTTTAGAACATTGTTATTCTATTTAGTGCAATCTCTCATAGACTATGTTTTTCCCTATCTATAGTACATAATTGACCTATACAACTCTATACTCTTATCTACCTCTTGGATTATAGTACTAAGTCAACCTGGTCAACCATGTATCCTTATCATCTATGTTTCATACCCTATCTATAATATAAAGTTAACTTATATGAATTTGTACCATTATCTACCTCTTATCCATATCTTTTATCTTCTATCCAACTATACATAGTCAACCTAGTTGACTTTGTACTCTTCTCAACCCTTTTTTTAGCAATACATAGTCAACCTAGTTGACCTTGTATCTTATTGCTAACCTTGCTCTTCTATTTGAATATCTTAGTTTTTTTCCTCTAATTTCTCTCACTTCTTTCTTAACATTCTATTCATTTCCTTAAAACATCATGAAATCACCCATTAGAATCTTCCTGGATAACTTAAATCCATTTAAACACTATATGGGGTATTATTTCCTCTCTCTCTTTACCTCCCAAGAGAAACCTCCCTCTTAGAGTACCTCTTCTCCTCCTTCATCTTTGTATTTTAACATGGTTCGAATCACACCTCAAGATGAAGTAGGTTGATTTGATCCTTTTTGTACCTATCAAGATAATTCTCATCTTTAATCTTTTCAACATATTGTGGGATCAATTAACACAAGTCTATCCAATAATCCCACTTGTAATCCACCTTCCAATAACCCTCCCCTAATACCAATTCAAGGATTTTTCCTACAAAAACCAACCCACCAATTTATATGACTCAACTTATTGCACAAGTCATACAATAAATGAGCATAATTCAAACTTTTAACACCTATAAAGTGATGTAATTACAATGTCATTTGATCAATATGGATAATCAACCTCTAGTTATAAATCCTCAATCTAATCCAAATTTTATTCCTCCACATCTTAGAGATGACTCAAGATATATATATCCTCAACCTATCATGAATTAAAAAATGCTTCAAACCATCCAAAATGGGCATTTATCTCATTTAATCATATCAATAGATATTGGTAATATCTCTCTAATTATCAAGTATGATGGGACTAAAGACCCTAGATCCTTTCCCAAAGCATTTGACAATATTTATAAAGAGTGGATCTAAACTAATACTTTTTCCACAACTAAACTTCTAGTTAAAACCTTCACTAACAATGTATTATAATGGTATAACTAAATTCCTCAACATTCCATTTGGAAACTTGAATCTTTATTCAATCCTGTAGTTAAAGAGTTTCAACACAATGACCTTCCCAAAAATTACCTTAACCATTTTATCAATGCTAAGCAATCTCCAAACAAATCACCTCATGATTTTATCAAATGATAGAAATCTCTAGACCATAAGGCTAACCATAACATGACTAATGATAATTTGTTCAATTTTTTTTATAACTAATTTAACTCCATTACTTTAATATAAATTTTGAACTTTTGACCATCAAATGCTTAATGAACTTCTTAACCAAGCCAAATGTCAAGACATCCTCATGAAGAAATTTGAACCTAATACTAAATTACTTAAAGGATATTTTCAAACATATACTAATTCCATCATTGGAAACACTCCTCAAACCAAACTAGGAGTTTATAAATCCAACACTCAACCATCTTCTAACATACCCCTAATAGTGCAAAAAATGAAATAATTATTAGCACCCTCTAAACCCTTGACTTAACCTAATAATCCTCCTAAATGGTATGACCCTAATCAATGTTGTTGGTTCCATGTGACATTGGTCATTCCCATGAAATTTATCAAGGGCTTAAAAAATTTGGTGCGTTTCACATGCTTGGTGATTACTTAAATCATGAAGCCATGATCCAACTCTATCTTCAAGAGTAAAACACCAATTCTTAATAATAAAAAGATCCTAAATATTCTTCTTCTAATAACCAAAAATATTTTTTCACATCTACTAATTATAAAAATAATAAGAATGTTTGTGATATTGATGTTATCTATGACCAATATTACAATAATTATCAATATGTTAGCATAACTAAGGTCAACTATCATAGCAAACCAAATCATAAAGATCCTTTCACAAAACCTAAGAAACCATCTTTTAAAGATCAACTTCTCAAAGATACTACAACCACTCATTTAGCTTTCAAATCCCATGAGGAACCATATCCTTTTTCAAAACACCCAAACACTTCCATTCCTTCATAATCTACCTTAGCTTATATACCTCACACTAGTTCTTTGATACAAAGGCATCTTAGTTAGATTCCATTTTTGGTTTTCTTTAGGTGTGTAGGTGTCTTGTATTGATTTTGGGATATTATTTGGATATTTTTGAGGTGTTAGGTTGTGTGAAACATTCAAAAAGACATTTCTCACCAAAACTAATATTTGAATATTTGAGGAACATTGGGAGAGGGATTTTTGATTTTTTTAAGCTAGGAATGTTTGTATAATGTTAGTTTTAGGTTTGTAGGTGTTGATAAAAGAAATTAAACATGTGGTTAACTTCATCTAGTTATAAATCCTTTGTACGACCATATGAGACAGTTTCAAGAATGGCTTAGAGGCTTTTCAAGAATTAGTTGTGGTAGTTATCTTTGATATAAAGCTTGTTATTTTTAGACTTTGGGTTAGTGTACATAATAAATTTAAATAAACATGGTAAATATACCCCAAAAATAATGAAAGGATGTTCTCAAATGTTGAAGAAAGGACTGGTAACCCTATTTTTCTAGGTATACACAAATGTGATTTGATAATTATGTGTATTTGGTAAGTTGATGTTTTGTAATCTAAAATTTGAAATATCTATATCCATTTGGAAAAAATTATTGGTATTTCATGTTTTTTAATAGATAATATTCAAAGGAAAGGAGAAAAAAACCCCTGAGTTGAAGGTTCAATACAAAGACACCTAGTTTTTGAGTGGTTTGGCTTGGTTTCAGAATGTGTCATTTAAGATTGATAATCATAATGAATTGGATAATGGTTATTAATGTTATTAAAATATTTTTGAGAATGTTTTGATTTTATAGTTTAAAGGAATAATAATCAACTATCTGGTGTTCAGTAAAATCTATAAATAGACCTTGTTTTAGTGTGAGTTTCTTTATTTGTAGACTATGTTTATCAAGAAGGTTAATAATTAAAGTTGATAGATTGTATTACACATTCTTGAAGTTATATTGGGTATGAGTTGGGGTTATAAGATTCATATATAACAAATAAAATCTTTTATTCATAAGCATCTATAATTTAGACCTTGTTTCATGTAGCAAGCTTATGTGATTAAATTATGTTTCTAATCTATGGAAGAATTTATCTTTAAATCGATTTATAAGAGCTTAGATATATTAATGTAAGTTACTTAAAGGAATTTAGAGGATTTTTAAATATTTATTTATCACTTTTTTAATTTATTCTTCAAGAGCATAAACCTATAATTTTAATATTTTCTTGCATAGTCAACAATACTATAGATTAGAAAACATTGGCAAGGGATTAGAAAGAACTAATCAATGGCTAGAAAAGTTGCATGAGGTCAAAGCAGACCTGTACAGCCTCTAACAAACATTTTAAACCCTATAAAACATTCACATAGTATTTCTTTGAATCCATGGGTCTATGCATGGTGCCATAATCCCTAGATTTAGATTTCAAGCATATCTCGAGTTCTAACTAACAAAATTTCACAAAACTTTGTAGTCTTATCAATATTTATGTGATATAATTAAATAAAATAATTTTAAGTGTATACAAACCATGTATTACATATTTTGAAGGTCTGTAGTGGAATAGCCCTGAAAAGAGACTTAATTAAATAGGAATAAGAAGGAAAGTTGACCTAGTAAAGGACTTAGGCTGCCAAAATTAGTACATAGGTGTGCCTAAATAAGGAAAAGAAGAATATTCCTTTGGTAAGTAATAATTATCTATAATTTTCCAATAAAAGTAATAAAATAGGGTTAAAAGCGCTACTAAGGACTTGAATAGTGTAGGTAAAATTGGTAAAAGGGATGAGTTAAAACTTGGAAAATGTTTGAAGAGTTGATGAATGGGTGGAGAGGTTCAATGAGATCCTATAAATGCATTAAAATCCATCAAAAAATTAGATGAATCTTAAATTCTAGCATGAAGGATTTATCTAGTGAGCCATTACCTATGGAAGTGAATAAATAACAAAGTCAAAGTTTGTAAGATAGTTATATGCTCTGCACCATTTGGTATCATATCCAATAAAATTTCTTATTACATTGTGAAAAATATTAACATCATGGTTTTTGAGATGAATTTTAGGATAGGGAACTAAGAACAATGTTCCATAGAAAGAGGTAATAAAGATGAAGGTTTGGTCAAGAATATGATAGACCATGTGACATAGTTGATTGCCCTATTAATCATGATGATGGAGGCTATTAAGGATGCTATCAAAGAGAGAATAGAGAAAAATAATAGAGAAAGAAGAAGGAAATGGTAGGCAATAATTTCAAGTGACACCTTTATATCCAAGAGCATATGAGAGAGGAAATGAAGAGGTGGTTCAAGAAAGACTACAAATGCATGTAGCAGCAGTACAAGAAGGCATGGGAGTACAACACCATGCATGGGAAGTTAGAAAATTTGTAGATGGTATATTAAGAATATATAAAGGTCATATAAGAAGTGGAATAAGATAATTTTTTCAACAATAGTGTTTTCATTACCATAGAGAGGGACATAGAGTAGCATAGTGTCCATTGAGCATGAGCCAAGGTATGCAATAATAGAGTACAAGAGAAGTGAATGAGGAAAGAAGAAAATAAATAAATGACTCTTTACTCATGAGAAGAATATTATTTTAGTAGAGTAATAAATTCAAAGTGATAACCCAAATAATAAGCTTATTCAAAATCAAGTACAAAGTAAAAGGTAAGGTTTTTAATTAAGTGATTAATGGAGGAAGAACTAATAACATTGTGTCTTTGGAGATGGTGTATAAATTGGAATTGAAGAGGATGCCACATCCAAAACCATAAAAGGTTTCATGGGTTCAAAAGTGACATCAAAACCTGGTAAGTGATAAAATTTGGGTTAAATTCCATATAGGAGGATATACAGATAAAGTCTTGTGTGATATTATGCCCATAGATGTTTTCCATTTGATATTAGGAAGACCATGTCTATTTGATAGGTAGGATATTCATGATGGTCAAGATAATAAATAAAAAATCAATCAAAATTGAGAAATACACATTCTTGTCCCATTAATGGGTGAAGAATAGATAAAAGATGAGAGAATAATGATGATGATAGTAAAGTAGTATTGGAGCAAAGCAATGGAAATTTTGGGTTTGGTCAAGGCACTAAAGAGAGAATAAAATATAAGATGTCTTGAGATGGTTAGTATGAATAGTTATGAGAACATAAATATGGACATGAGATAGGATGAACAAGAATTCAAGGTGACAACGATGGTCATCAAGAGGTAGCAAGAGAGTAGTTTTCAAAGGGAAAATGACATAACACCTATGAGAGTACTCAAGAAAGAAGAATGCCAAAACAACAAAGGAATTAAACACTTTGAGAAAGATTATAGTAGGATATTAATATAAATTATACATGAGATGGAATATGAAGTGGTTTGGGAATGACACCAAGAAATATAAGAAGTTGGATATTGAAATGTCCAAGGAGGTAGCCTAAGAGAGAGCCATGAAGGCTCCAATTTTAATTTTTAATATTTTATTTGGTGATCTAAGTGAAGGTAAGAATAAATAAACCATTACACAAGATTTTAAATTGAAGAATAAGATATATGTTTAGATTTAAGGAGATGAAACACAACCCATTCAAGAAATATCTTGCCAAGGGATGAAGATTGAAGGAAAAGAACCAAGTTCCATAGTTCAAAATAGAGTAAAAGATAAAATTTAGGAAAAAGTGAAGGATAAAGATAAGGAAAGTATATAATAAAAAGTACAATAGTGGTTTAAAAAATATGAGAATCAAGAAATTCAAGATGGAGACAAGAATGTACAATTGAAAGAATCTCTCAATGCATATGAGAGCCATAATGACATACAAGTTGAAGAGTTAGAGTATAAAAATGTAGATATCAACCTAGAACAATTAGATTATGAGTTAAAAGTGAGATTTTGAGTCAAAGTAGTGAATTCCACATAACTAGATTAAATAATGAAAGATCAGAAACCTTCGAGAGATTAGAAGAAGAGATAGAAAAAAAAGCAAGTTACATTAAACTTTGAGCTCAATTTCTTTTTCCCTTAGAAGTATAATGCATGGGAATATTAGTTAGATTAAATTTTTGGTTTTATTTAGGATTATATGTGTCTTGGATTCCTTTTTGGATCTTATTTTGATGTTCTAGAGGTGTTAGGTTATTTGAAAGATTCAAAAAGACATTTCCCACAAAAACTATTATTTAAATATTTGAATGTTTGGGGAAAGTTAAGAGAAGGTTTTTTTATCTTTTTTTTAGATAAGAATGTTTGTCTAATGTTATTATTAGGTATTTAGGGGTTGATAAAAGACATTATATAAGTTTTTAAGTGCATGCAGTTATAAATCCTTTGTAAGCCCATATGAGGCAGTTTTAAGAATGGCTTGGAGGCTTTTCAAGAAGTAGTTGTGGTATTTATCTTTGACATAAAGCTTGTTATTTTTGGATTTTGACTCAATGGACATAATGTATTCAAATAATCAATGGAAATAGACCCATAAAACAATGAAAGGATTTTTCCCAATGTTTTAAGAAAGGATTGGCGACCCTTTTTTTAATGGTATACACAAATGTGATTTGATAATTATGTGTATTTGGTAATTTGATGTTTTGTATTATAATTTTTGAAATATTTATATCCATTTATAAACCATGATTGGTATTTCATGTTTATTAAGAGATAATATTAAAAATAAAAGAAGAAAAGACCCATGAGTTGAAGGTTAATACATAGACCCCATATTCTTGAGTGGTCTAGCTTATTTGTAGGCCATGTCATTTAAGATTAATAATCAAAAGGAATTTGATAATGGTTCTTAATTTTATTAAAAAAATTTTGAGTATGTTAACATATTATATTTGTAATGAATAATAATCAATCATTTGGTGTTTACAAAAAATTATAAATAGACCTTATTTTAGTGTGAGTTTCTCTATTTTCAGACTGTTTGTTGGAGCCCAAATCTAAACCAAGTAATTTATGCCCTATTCAGAATTATAAGATTTGGGAGGTTGTAAATCTATCATGTTTCGATGTATCTCTCTAGGTTATTTTTTTGATTTTCCAAGTTTTGTGAGAACCCAATGAACCTATGTTCTACTAATGCTTTCGCATTCGTTCTATGATTTGAAATAATAAGTTTCATGGTAGGAAGATTCAATGTGAAAATATATAAATGTATCCAAGTATCTTTGCATACATTGAATTATTTCCATATGCCTAAATGATAAAAAAATTGGGGCCTTGGATGAAATCATCATGTTACATCTCCAACGTGTTTTAGTGACTGAGGTGAGGAATTGCCCAATGATCTCAATGAAAGACATGTGGTTATCTCAAGGAGCTCCTAAGACTTTCTCCTGTGAAAATACCTAGGTCAAATTTATCAAATTTACAAGGTAATTACTTACTTATTTCCTTTTATAAGTAATGAGTGCATTTTTTATGGATCAAAAGGATCTTTCACCCTTCCTCAAATCAAGAAGGATGGTGCAAAGGTAAAAATTTGGTCGAGAGTCTGAAATAGCATCTATGTTGGACATGTGGTAGGTCCTTTGGGTTTTACAAGCCCTGAGCCCTTTTTTAATATTTCCTCACTTACCTTTTAGTGGGAATGGTTCAAAAGTTATCTAAGGCCTAAATTCTTAGATTTGTAGAGTAAAATATTGACAATTGGAATTCTCATATCCCATGTGTAGTTTGGAACATATTTTACTATTGTACCAAAGAAAATAACAAGTGAATAAGTGAAAAAATCCTTAAAGGCCTAAAAGGCACTAAAATTTAAAGTTTGCTTATATGGATCTACATGTTACAAGGAGGATTTCCTGACATGAAGGAAACATTTGCACTTTCTCATTCCTATTTTGAAATAATATCAAATGACTAAAGGGGGTAGTTGGTAAATAACTATTATTATTCAAAGAATTAATGGTAACCCTAATTTAAAATTCAAAGGATTATAACTAAGGAATTTTATTTCATTCATGTTTACTTTTTCGAATCAGAGCTTCTACTTACATCTTCAAGTTATTTGTGTGCCCTAGCTACATGCGATGTGAAAGTTATCTATCTAGTAAGTGATTACAATAAAATCTTCAAATATTTTTATTTTTAATTATGTACAACCCTCTAGATTATTAGTAAGTGTTATTCTATCTCCTTGTATTGTGTCCTTTGAGAGGGTTTTAAGGTATTTTAAGGGTGATTATAGTGAAGAATTTATTCAAGTTTTCAAGTATTGTAATAAAAAGATAGGAAATAAGAGCATCTTCTTCAACATCAGGGAAAAGAAACATCATTTATATTCTTGATGAAATCAAGAATATAGATGTTTATGGGTTGGACTTTTTATCTTTATTAAATGCCTTACAATAACCAAACCCTTAATTAGTAATCTCAAATTTCAGTATGAGTTATATCACCCCTACAATAGTGTTTCCCTTGGATGCCCCATACCCAAAATTATTAATTGCATATGCTATAGTGTATCAACTAGATACTAGGACTACTATCGATGGAAGTCAATCAGTTATTTACTCTTTCACTCCATCCCTCAGCACCATGCCTAGGATTCCTACCCATCCTAAAAGTATCACACTTTCCTTGGAATAATATAAAGAGTATAATGATAAGAATGACAAAACTATATGGGACATTATCAAATCCAAATAGTTGGTTAGGAAAAGGTAAAAGGTGACAAGAATTACTAAGAATCTAAAACTTGAAAAATTTAAGGAATTGCCCTAGTACGTGATTACCATGGTAACCATAATTTATGGGATGCCCATCATAGAGAAGTTTGAGCATTGGATGTTCATAATTTTAATATATGTGTTGGAGTAACAAAATAAGTTGGATTAGGCCACCATCTTATGTGATAACCTGCACCGGCAAATGATGTAGCTTCAGGTTACAACCTACTCATAGGAGGAGTTCATATATACATTCTACATGTCCTCCTACCTAATGTACAACTTGGTACATAATAGGACATTCCATGGGATCATAAGGAATCCTAATAGAATGAGCTTATATGAGAATTATCTATAAATAAATCTGGATGGTTTTAGAAAATACTTTTATAATGTGTATAACTATTTCTTCAATACTATGACAAGTGTCTTATATCCTCTAAGAAGCCTTAATAATATGTCTAAGGTGGCTAGATAAATAATTGATAAGTATGGAACCTCATATATTAAGTTTAGAACATTCAATTATATCATAGTAAGTGGCTTCTTGGGGTCTCCATATAAGCTATTGAGATACCTGGATGATCAACTAGTAGTGATGAAGTTGAGCTAGCAAATGGTCCCCTTGCATGAAATGATAATAGTAAAGAAGGTGAATAATCCCTTAAAATTTTTGGTTGAAATTAGACATTATTCATGTCCTTCTATTACCAAGGATAATGTATTAGAGCAAGAGATGGGCCAATATGTGATTGCCAAGATTCCACCTAGGTTGAACAATGATATAAAATGGTGGGTGAACACAACTGGTGTAATTCTACATCAATCACATTATGAGGACATCTAGTTTTATTGCACTATCAAGGAAGATTTCATAAATATAGACTTTATAAGGCTAATAGTACAAGAAGTCATTTCTTATAATATTTCTCCCATCCCTAGGATATGGATGATGATAAGAAGAAACTATCTATAGTTTACAATAAGTCCAATATTGAAACCCAAGCCATCTCATAGGTGGACTTCACTATTGGGGAAAATGAATCCATACCATGAAGGGCTGTAGTAATCATGAGAAGAAACTTCAGATGGTTGAAGGGACATGGGGTTGATCTTAGTGCCTATTACACCCCTACCCTCTGAGAACTTAAACAAGTTTAGGATTTAAAGGGTTTCCTCCTAGTTTACAGTGGTGTTCCCTTGGATCTACCACTTAAGGTAAAGGGTAAAGGAAAAATCAAGGTTGGTGATATTCACCTTAACAAACTAATATATGTGGGATCCATATCTACATCATAGTCTAAAGAGGGACTGTCTATCTCAAAGTTAATATTTTTGGTTGAGAATTGGGAGATGATTCCCACTTGGGAGTTTACATTGGCCAATACCACCCCAATATGCCTTACATTATATGGATCCCCAATGATACCAACCATCTTAATAGCCATCACAGTAGTTAGTCTAGTTATTATTCCAAATGCTTCACCCATGGCTCCACCAACATAATAGCCAACATTTATCCTTCCTCTAATGACTTACTCAAGGAAGAGAGGATGTGAAGAAGAGGTATAGAAACCCAAGCAGAAAAGAGTTAAGAGGGCTCTATAGCCTCTAGTTGGAAGTCCTAAGAAAAGGAAGGAGGTTGTATTTAGGGACCTACATTTTAAGGAAATTCCCTTGAAAAGAAAAGAAAATCAATCCTCATATGCTCAAAGGTTAAGATATATGAGTGAAGAGGAAAACTAATCAAATGAAAATAGGACCATTATTGAGGTTATGAAAGAACAATGAGAATTCACTCCACAAGTGAAAATTGGGTAGAGAACTTTGAGGGAAAGACACCAAACCCCAATAAAGGTCCCAAAGGTTAGTTTATTTGTAGAAAAAGGTACTTTAGGTGTTAAAGGTAAGGGTAAAAAGTAATAAATTCTAGCCTCAAGTGATCCTCTTTCTTTTAAAGATGTTTTACAAGTTGGGGTTGAGATGGCTACTCAAGTTTAAGCCCCTCAAGAAATAGAAACAAACTCATTAGACATAGAAACATTTATTGAAAATGTCATCACTCAACCACTAGTCCAAGATAATCAAGGTTAAGTTAAGGGATAGGATAAAGTTTAAGAAGAATAAATATGATGATAAATCTAAGGTGGAGCCAAAGTATAATATTGAATTCACCATTGATCCTAAAGTGGTGGTTGAACAAAAAGGCCCACAAGCCACTCCAAAAGTATCACCAATTGTCCTTTCCCCTCTAAAGGTGTCAAGTTCAATAGTAAAGGAGAATATAAGTACATAATAAGGTGAGAGAACAAACTTTCAAATGGTTACCCCCACCCATAAAAAGATAAATAAGGAATTAGACCAATCTAATAAAGGTGTTGAGGAAGGTCCTTTAGGTAGCGTTTCCTCAATTGAAGTGCCTCGAGGTATCCTTCCTTGTATCAAAGTTCATGATCCAATCCAAAATAAATGTCTAAAAGCCATGATTAGTGAAGAGTTTCTTGAATGAAACAAGGAAGACACCATATCCTCATCTCTACCTAAGGCTTAGGTGAATAAAGAAGGTGAAGTGGTTGTAAAACCAATCAATCAGTCCATAGTACAAGGTATCTCCATTGAGAAATTACCTGTGGAGTCTCACTAGTTTGGGCCAGATTTTGAAGTATTGCAGCAAGTAGACCCAAACCTTGAAAGAGGACCCAGAGGAAAAAAAGAAGGCGGTAAGGATTTGGAAAGTGATGAAGAAATTAAATAGTTTGTTTTGATTTAATAGCTCATTCATGTGGCACTTCCTACACTAGGTACTCTTATGACACCACCTTTCACTATCTCAAGGTCTACATCAATGTCTACTAGATTAATGGGAATTCAAACTAAACCCCTTCTCTAGGTCGAGGAGTAGGTCAAACAAAATAAGGACATCATGAAAAATATTAGGGAAATCAATGTAGTAAAGATCACTAGGACATATAAGGCCAAATTCCCCCCCCCCCCCAAGAATTCTAAGACACACTCCAAAACCACATTGACCATTATAGGAAAAAGAAGTGTGGAGATAGTCACTCCCTCACAAGATGCTTTAAATAGATATTCTCCCCTTGATATTTATACTATTTATAGCTACAAACTAGTGGAGACATCAAGGACAAAGATAAAACACAACTCATAAGTTTTGGCAAACATGGTGGCTCATCAAATGGACAAGGACAAAGCCACCATGGAAGAACTAAAGGCACAAAATTAGGCTAAGATCTAGTGCTTTAAAAGTTATTGAGTGAGCCTAAGGTAGTAATTCTAAATTCTAGTATTGCACTAGATTATCCTCTTTTCTCATTAGTCTTGATTTTGGTGAAATTGATGACTTAAAATTTAGAGGAAGGGCAACAAAAAAATGGCAAGAGGATTTATGCACTAGGGCTGAAGTAGTCCACTCAGCATTGAAATGCTTGAATAAAATAGTGGATAATAAGAGGGAGTGTGATGCCCAAATGTTTATTTATGAGGTAGACTTTAAGAATTTGGAAGGAGTCTAGCATAAATGGATGAGATTTACAAAATGGGAATAAATACCCTAATATTAGAAAGGATCATTGCTCTTAATGATCAAAAGAAGCCCAGAGAATGTCAATTGGTCATCAAGAATCAATTGGTGATATTCAAAGATGGCACCTTCAAATTGAAAGCAGAAGAGTAGTACCTCAAGATTGAAGTAAATGTGATGAATTATACACCTAGGAAGATGGTAAACCTTGATGGTGTAAGTTATTTGGAGGAAAACTAATATGAACTACTCTAAAAAACCTCATTAATGCACCATAAGAGTCATTTTATACTAACAAAATAAATCAATTAGTGTCACTTGAGAAATATTGTGACCAGATTATGGAGCTCATCTAATGAAAGCAAACCATGTTTAAAAATATTGCCACCTGGTTTGAATAGTATCGAGTAAAATTCTAATATCAATCAAGCCCAAACCAAGGCAATCTTGATTATATGCTAGAAGGATATAAAAGTTATAGGAAAATTTAGCCAAATATTTCATCATCTAGATCAACTCTAGAGTATAAATAGATATTTTAATTTTTATTAGCTATCACCACTTCTTTCTTATCTTCCCTCCCTTCTTTTTTCTTCTCATTTCTGACTAGGAAACCATTGTACTTGGCCCATTAGTGGCACATCCCTTTTAGTTAGTTTTTGTAAATTCATGTGGATAAAAAGGGACATTTTTATCTATTGTGAAAGTGGATAGAGGTTCTATTTTATCACTTGTGAGATCTTCTTCTATGTGCATAACTAGAAATATTATGCCAAGGTGGAGTATCGATATTACAATCATCATAAGAGCATAAACATATCTAAGCAATCATATTTGTTGCAAAATTTAATATCTAGGCATGTGAAAGAGTTTTCTAGTTGGATCATCTTTAGGAATATGTTTGGATTAGCTCAATTATATAGGTAAATGGGCTCTCTCCTTTTACAAGGGCCGGTTAAATTTTGAGTCAAGAGTTATAGCCTCAAAGAGTTCTCTTTGTGTAGTCAATCTGGTACTAAATTGATTTTTTTCGTAAAATCATTAGAAAGCTTTTAGAGATGTAGATATGTCTCCCTACTTAAAAAATTATCTTACATAATGTTAGGCTATATGTTATTTAGAACACATTATATTTAGTTTCCATTTAATTGATTAATAAAATCTATATGTGGTTGTTATTCTCTTCCTATTGTTGAAGTGCAAATCTCTATTTTACATGCTTAGTATATTGGTTATATGGTGTATCCATCTTTATGGTAGTCATTTAGAGTTTATGTTGATAGCATTTTTAAGGGTAGTCCTAGGCTTATGGATGAAGTTAGAAGGAATTCTTGAAGGATTATTCATAGTATTGCTTTTTATACTTTAAGGATCATTTGTGCATGATTTGATTTCATTTATTTCTGATCTACAATGTATTTATTGGTGAAGATGATATATCAATTTACTTAGTTTCTTTTTGCTCATTTATTAACTATCCACATTATTCTATATTAATTTAAAAATCTTTTCCTACCCTATCCTACCCCATAGATTCACCCTCCTTCGATTATTCTAAAGTGGGTTTGCATGCAAGTAATGTTATCCTATTACATATTCTACATGTTTATTGCACTAAAGCATACCCTACCTTTACATATCTATAGTGTTTTTGATCCTATTATTCCAAATAATTATCATTTACTTTTCCATCTACCTACATATACTTTGATCATTCTTTGAAATCATGGAAGCTACAATTACCTTCCATAATATGCCTTTACTTTTAGTATCTTATACTTGCTTCATGACATTTGATTAGCCTATGTGATAACCTCACTTGGTGGGATAAGAAAGGATGTTTATGTATTGTTAATAATTTCACATGTACTCCCATTCCTGAGGGAAAACCTTCATTAAAAATCATTTCCCCCTTTCTAATATATGCCCAAGTACTCTTACTTTGGCCTAAGTAGAGCAAAAAGATGCCAAAAGCCAACCACATCCAGAGTAAGATACCTTCTATCTACCATATAATATTAGTCAATTCATGAAAAAAACCCATTCATTAGCTATAATAATACTCCCTTGGGGTATCCTCATCCTATACTTGCCACTCCAAAACATGCACAGAGCTAGGACCAATGAGGTGTAGAGATGGGAACCAACAACCTTTTTAGCACCAATGTCGGTGACAATTCTTATCTCCCATATTGACTAAGACTCTTGTAGAGAGTTTCAATCATTTTTTATTTATATTCCATATTTGTAATCATTTGATTATATTTAGGGCATCAATGTCTGTAATAACCTTTTTAGTGTTATTATCGAGGACTAAAAACCCATTGCCTTTAATTTAGAGTTTTTTGTGTTGTCAATAGTAGATCAATGTTGTAACTCCATTGGGGATGTTCATCCTTATGATGTAATAATTTTTAAAATGTTATTCAAATTATATTTTGTATTTTAAAGTTTTCATTCTATCATTTGTTATTAGTAGTTTGATTTGTTCTAGTCTAGAAGTTTTTTATTCTAGTGTTGACTCTATTACATTAAAAGTTTAAATATTTGTGCCTATTATATGTATTATTTTATATATTGAAGATTTTTATTTATATATTATAATTTTGAGGGTAATATGTCTTCCTTTCAAAAAGATCCATCTAAAAATTTTATCCCCAAATTAAAATATCTATCCAAAAGGAGACAAGTGTGTAAGCTTATTGTAGGCCCAAACTCAAGCAATCAAGTAAGACCTGAATAGTTTGTCCCACATTTTATTTACCCCATTTTATTAAATATCCATTTAGTTAAAGGATATAAAATCACTTCAGAGAAGTCTAAGCTCCCTACAAGTCAATCTCCTTCTCCATGTAGAAGTCTTTCTACTTCTGCAAGGCCATTAAGGCATTATTATATTTCTCCTCTTTCAATTCCTCCTCATAGTATTCATTCATAGCTATACCCTAGTTAATATTCATATATGGGAGACTATGATCAAAGTATAAGGAGGTTTAATGTAGGTAGTGGCAATGGTGAAGAAGAAGATCAAGGTCTGGGTAATAGATGTAGACCATTTGTGATCCGAAGGTTTAGACCTATCAACTTTACTAGTATGTCTAGTTTCCATAATAAATTTCCCATTAAAGTTAGAAATATATTGCATAAATTTAAAATGAATAATACCATGTTTGGGGAATAACATTTAAAAGCTTTCTTAAATGTTATTGAGGCCAATGAAATTGATATATAAGATGTGTGCATAAATATATTTATTAACACACTATAAGAAGAGGCACATGAGTGGTTTAAATCCCTCCTTTATAGATTCATAGACACATGAAAATCCATGTTTCATGAATTTAATATGCAATTTGGTGATAGCATTAATTATATATTATTTCTTGCTAAATTTGAAAGCCTCAAGAAAAAGCCAAATGAGTGTGTTAAGGATTATAATTCTAGATTCAATAAGGTATTGAGAAGGATTCTAGAGGACATTAAACCCAATGGTGTTACTTATTTTACTAAATATTGTGATGTATTTGACAATAAGTCATATTATTATCTCAAAGATAAAGTTACCACAAATTTGAGGATGGCCTTTAATTTGGCTATGTAAATAGAGAATAATATCAAAGTTATGGGTAAGCCTTTGAAGAAGAGAATTGATGTCAAATTAGTGAATCCAAAAAAGCCTCAAGCCTCCCATAAAAATGTAGATCTAGAGGAAAATGTGAAAACTCTAGATACTACTATGAAATAAATTTCTTACAAGTTGGCTAGAGCAAAAAAAGAGTTGTCTCAAGGTTCTTTTAAGCATGTTGATAGGAGGGATCACAAGAGAGAGGAAAGAAATAATTCTAGAGACTAAGGTTAAGGTTGGATAGTTTTCCAAGGTAGTAATAATGACAAAGGAAAGGGGTTTACAAGGGATAACAAGCATGAGAGAAACCAAAACTAGGGAGGTGGAAGGGAAGTACCAGATCCTTTAGCTACAAATGTTAATGTAGTCAACTTTGATATCAACTGGTGTAACAAGTGATTCCTTCCTCATCTTCCATGTAATATATATGTTAGTGATGGTCAAGGTACAAAAGGTTTTAAATCCACATCAAATGAATATGGAAATTATATTATTTAATTCCAAGATATGTAAAGTTATACCTTCCAAGAGGAAGTTGTGAGTGATTCAACTATTATTGATTATGAAGACACTTTAGCCTATAAATGTTTTACATTTTTAAATTAATGAAACAATTGTGATGGTTGCTTCTCTATCTATAGATCTAATGAACACTACTACTACTTAATACTTCTAGAGAGTATTTGAAAAGGTAAGGGTTCTAACCCTAGACTTCATCTATGAGATAAATATTATGCATGAATATGAATTACCTATTCATGATTTTGTGTTTTTGAGATGAATAATGAAATATAAATATGGCGACTCACCCCCATCAGTTGAGGACTAACAATTGATTATCCATGCAGAAATTGTGAAGATAAGTAGTAAAATTTAAGAAGTAAAGATCAAAATGCTCCTTTAAAATATAAAGACTCTATTCACTCTAAAGTAAATACAAAAGAGAAAGAGACCAAAAGGAGTAACGAGGTCCTAAATTCCACCAAGCCTAGTTTTAAACCTTACAACGCTAAGCCAAAAGGTACCTAGGCTAAGAATATAACTCCCCTGTTATCTAGTATTCTCAAGAAGGTTGAAACTAAGAAGCCTCCCTTAAAAAGTGATGTTAAAAATGTTATTTGTCTTACCTCTTTCCCCCTGACTCTTGATGGGTGTATCCCAAATGAAAGTGTCACAATTATACCTTCTAACACTCCTTTGCATAAATACAATGTCTATGACATAACCCATGTATTGAGTCAACTAAAGGTCATAGTATCAATTTTGGAATTGCTCAAAATTATAGAGCATAGTAGAAGAGCCTTTGAATATTTGGGATTCACTAAGATAATTACTACCAATGAGATTGTTGAAGTTTCACCTTCTCCCACTTCCCCTGTGGAAAGTGAGAACACCTTAGAATCCCATAAACATCACTTGGATGTGTATTTAGGAACAACATTGGTAGAGATTCATATGAATGTCAACCCATTCTATACAACCCTACTAATTAATGTTTTAATTATCCATAACCCCATGTTTGACTCTAGTGCATCTTATAACATTATGACACTGGTTATTTTGAATGAACTTTGTATAAGAATAACTACAACACATGGATGATTCCTTGCCATAAATTCTACAGAATTACCTATTGTTGGCATGGTTAAAGGATTGGTGGTGCAGATGGCATAATACCCTAGTAAATTCCTAATTATAGACATTGTTATTGTATACTATTCGATAAAATGGGGTATGTTACTATCTATAAAATGGGCTCCTAGTATTGGAGGTAGTGTTTAGATGGACCTATGTAATGCCACTATACCTCTAGATGGGAAGATGGTTCCCATGAATTGGGAGCCACAAATGCTTCATGTCTTGGAATATCCTAAATATCAGTTAAATGAAGTGTTATATGTGGATATGGACATAGGGAATTTTCTGTGGACTGTTGAGTACAAAGAATTACCTCTTGAATTTGGTATTATTGATAAAGACTCCATCTAGACTATGCATTTTTATGGAGCATGTTAAAACATTTGAAATGGAGTAGGGGTTGTTTTATATGCCCCTAATGGCCAATCTTACAAACAATCCTTCTAATTATCCTTCACATGTATAAATAATATTATAGAGTATGAATCACTCTTGATTGGCCTCCAGATTGCCCATGAATATGGACTCAGAAAGTTACTAGTCAAGGGTGATTCAAAATTAGTGGTGAAGTAAGTCCAAGCTACTTATACCATGAAATAGAAGAGACTGAAGTACAACCAAAATACTATATGGGACTACTTGGAATGGTTTGACACTTTCAACATCAAATATCATGACCAATATTTTAATGAGGTGGTAGATATACTTTCAAAGAGGGATACAATGTTTAAAGTTGAAAATAGAAATGCTTCTTATGAATATGACGTAGAGGTGCTAGTAAGGCCTTCTATCTAGGACAACATTGATCAATGATAGGTCTTTGATGATGATGATCAAATAAAAAGTTTTCTATGTTGTAAAAATGAGTTTTAAGGAACCATTATAGATCTATACTCCATGGTACTAGTATGTGATGTAAAAGAAACCTTATATGGAAAATAAGTTATCTAGTTAAAGAATAATAGTATCTTAAGAGGATTGGTTATTCATGAATCATCATTTGATAGATTTGATAGGATTAAATATAGAGAAATTTTTTATATCAAAATATGTAACCAAGATTAACATCATGACTGAGGATAATCCAAATAAAATATGGCTCGACACTCGCCTGAGAAGAAAAGAGAAGGAAGTGTTTATTAAGCTTTTAATTAAGTACCATGATTGTTTAACATGGTCATATTCAGATCTAAAGGCCTATAGGGAGGACTTATTCTATCATTTTATCCACTTTGATCTTGTTATGAAACCATTCTACCAAAAATAATGGCTTATTAATCCCATCTTGTCAACGAAGATGCAAGAAGAACTAAAGAAATTAAGGGATGGTGGGATCATTCAACCCATCAAGTATCCATTATGGGTGGATAATATAGTCCCTATAATCAATAAAAATGGGGACATTATGCTCTATGTTGATTTATAGAATTTAAATAAGGCTTCACTAAAGGATAACTATCCATTTCCTAATATGGGGAACATGTTTTAAGATGTTACTAGTTCTAAGATGTTTTCAACTCCAGATGGATTTTCTAGATATAACCAAGTAGTAGTGAAGGAGTATAAAAGGTATAAGACTAATTTAACTACCCCATGGGTCACCTATGTCTATATCCAAATGACTTTTGTATTAATGAATATAAGTTCCACCTTCTAGAGAGAAATGGACATAACCTTCACTAGGTTTATCAACTAGTTCATTATGATATATTAGGATGATGTTACAATATACTCCAAGAAAAGGGATGATCACTTAGGGCACTTTGATTAGATGCTCATCAGAATCAGGGAGTTTATAATCTCCTTCAATCTTAGGAAGTGCCACTTTGGTGTATAGAAGGTAAAACTACTTGGGTACACTGTGTCTAATAAAGGTGTGCTGATAGACCCTATAAGGGTAGAATCCATTCACAAGGTACCCATACCACAAACCAAGAAAGGTATTCAATCTTTCTTTGGCTAGATTAAATTTATTAAAAGGTTTATTTCCAATTTTATATATATTAATCTACCCATTATTTCAATTTTAAAAAAGGATCAAACAATAAATTGGGAGGAAAAGGCTAACAATTCATTCTAGGACATCAAGGCATATTTGAAAACTACCCCAGTACTTGCCAATCCTAACTATAGAAAATATTTCTAGATCTTTTCATTTGCATCCAAATATACCATTATTTTAGTGCTACTATAAAATAATGATGTAGGTCATGAACAACCAATTACCTATTTTAGAAAGGCATTATAGGGATCTAAGTTGAACTATACCATAATGGAAAAACATGTCTTTTCTATCTTAAAGGATATCAAATAATTCAGATCTTACATTCTGAGTTCAATGCTGATGGCCTATGTTCCTCACACTATGGTGAAGGGAATATTAACTAAGAATGAAACCACTAACAAAATATGATGATAGGTCAATATAAATCAAGAATATGACCTAGAAATATAAAATAATAAGTTGGTTAGAGGCATGGGTCTTACCAAGCTGATAATTGAAGCCAACTTATAGGCTATAGAGGTGAATAATGTAAAAGGGGTTGTTGATGGCTATATATCTAAGTACAACCAATATCTATGGTACAAAGATATAGTATATTATTTGAATATTGTGAATTATCCTCCCTACTTAGACAAAAATCAATGGAGGACCTTGAACTTAATATCCCAGAAGTATCTTCTATTACAAGATGGTCTAGCTTAGAATAACCCAGATGGTGTTATCTTGAGGTGCTTAGTGGAGCATGAGATTTTTGAATTAGTTAAAAAGTTCCATAATGGTGTGTGTGGTGGTAAATTTTCTCCCAAATTCACTAAATACAAGATTTTGAGGGTCAATTATTGGTGGCCCACTCTGTGCAAAGATGTTTTTACTATGGTAAGGAGATCTAAAGAGTGCCAATGATTGTTTGGGAAAATGAAAGCATTAAAATCACTTCCCCTACAACTAGTTTCTATTAAGGGACCTTTTAGGTAGTGGGGAATGGACTTCATGGGTGAAGTATTAGATGCTTCAATTACTGTTCATAAGTGGATCTTAATGGCCATTGATTACCTCATAAAATGGGTTAAAGTAGTCACTACAAAAAAATCAACCCACTAAGTAGTCATTGATTTCATTTTAAATAATGTGATTTGTCAATTTGGAGTGCTAGTCAAAATTATCCATGACAATGCCGTATGATTTAGAGAAAAATAATTAGTTACATAATGTGAAAATTATGGGATTGATCTAGCATATGCCTCCAATCACAATCTCTAAGGAAATGGGTAGGCTGAGTATAGTAACAAGATTTTATTAAAGATTATTAGGACTCTAGATGCCAACAAAAGGAAATGGGGTGAGCAATTGAATTTTATTGTTTGGGATGATAGGTTGACTCCTAAAAGGTCTACTAGAAGAATCCCCTTTGATCTTGTTTATGGATTTTAAGTTATTTTACTCACCAATTTATGCATCATATAATTAAGGATGAAGCAGAAGTAAACCACTATAAGGAAATAATCAATAAAATTGTAGATCTTTATGAATCTCATAGACAATCTCATGAAAATTAGTTAAAGTTCAAAGAGAGGCTCTAAATTATTTCTAATAAAAAGGTCACCTTGAGAGATTTTCAAATTTGTGACTTGGTCTTATGCAAGGATAGCTAACATGAAGATAGGGGAAAACATGGTAAATTTTATTCCTTATAGATGGGTCACTACACTATTGAATATTAAATAGGGAACCATACATTTTATCTTAGAGATCTTGATGGAGAAGTTTTAGAATTGTTAGTTAATGGCAAACACCTCAAGTACTTTTTGGATTAAGTCCATATTAGCTTATGTAAATATTAACATAATGTATATTTCCTTTATATTTTGTTTCCCTATTTAGGGTTGTGTTTGTCTATCTTGTGTTTTAATTTTTCCTTATTTTTTGTCTTCAGATGCTTTATTATAACTTTTTTTACCCATGGTGTGTTTTCCTTACCTTTGTTACAAACTCTTTGACTCCATGGCCCAATGGATAGGAGTTTGGTCTGGTGTTTCTATGTGCCCTTTGGGGTTACACATCATCAAGAAAGAGCTGATGTTGGAGCCCAAATTTACACCAAGTATTTTTTGCCTTCTTTAGTATCAAAATAATTGGGAGGTTATAAATCTGTTTTGTTTTGATAACTCTTTCAAGGGTATTTTGTTGATTTACCAAGTTTCATGAGAAGCCTGTGAACCTGTGTTCTACTAATGCTTTGACATTCATTGTATGATTTTAAATAACATGTTTCATGGTGAGAAGATTAATTATGAAAAGATATAAATATATCTAATTCTCTTTTCATACTTTGAATTTCTACCTTGTGCCTAAAGGAGAAAAGTTTTGGGGCCTTGGATGAAATTTCTATGTTGCATCTTTAATATTTTTTATTATTTAAGGTAAGGAATTTCTTGATGAGCTAAATGAAAGACACACGATTGTCTTAGGGATCTCTTAATAATTTATCTTATGAAAATGCTTAGGTTAAATTCATTAGATTTATAAGGTAATGACTTATTCATTTCCTTTTCTAAGTAATGAGTGCATTTTTGGGGTATTAGAAGGATCTTTCACCCTGCCCTGTATTAATAAGGATGGTTCAAAGGTAAAAATTTGGCTGAGAGTTTGAGTTATCATCTAAGTTAGACACATGGTAGGTCCTTGGGGTTTTATAGGCCCTTGGCCCTTCTTGAAGGTTTCCTCACTTACCTTTTAGTGGGTAAGGTTGAAAAGGTCTTTGAGGCTTGAATGTCTAGATTTGTAAAGTAAAATAATGGCATGTGCCATTCTCAAATCCCATGGGTAGCTTAGAACATATTGAAATATTATAGCAAAGGAAATAACAAGTGAATAAGTGAAAAAATCCCCAAATTCCTAAAAATCACCAGAATGTAAAGCTTGCTTATATGGATCCACATGTTGCAAGGAGGATTACTAGGCATGAAATGAACATTTGAAATTTATCCTTCCTCTTTAAAAATAAGCTCAAACAACTAAAGGGGGTAGTTTTTAAATATTCATTATTACTCAAAGCATTAATGGTAACCCTAATTTGAAATGAAAAGGATTATAACTAAGGCATTTGCTTTCATTCACATTTACCTTTTGTATTCAGAACTTATACTTGTATATTTAAGATATCTCTGTGCCCTAGCTATGTGAAACATGAAAGATATATATCTAGTGAGTGATTATAGCGAACTCTTTAAATATTCTTAGCTTCAATTATATACAACCCTCCAAATTATCAATAAGTGTTCTTATAGCTCCTTGCATTATGTCTTTTGAGGGGGTTTGAAGGTATTTCAAGGATGATTAGATTGAAAAGTTTTTTTCAATTTTAAAGTATTGAAATAGAAAGATAGGAAACAATGGCATCTTCTTCAACATCTATGAAAAGTAACATAGTTTATATTCTTAATGAAATCAAGGATATAGATGTTTATGGGTTGGAATTTGTAGCTTTATTGAATACCTTATAGTAACCAAAACCTCTACCAGTAATCTCAAATCTTGGCATGAGTTATATCTCCCCTGTGGTAACAATTCCCTTAGATGACACATAACTAGAACTAGTAATTACATGTGCTAGAGTGTATCAACCAAATACTATTATTGTTGTCGATGAAATTTAATCAGTTGTTTACTCTTTCACTCCTTTATCCCTTAGCACTATGGTTTGGATTCCTCCCTATCATAAAAGTATCACACTTTTCCTAGAGGAATGCCAAGAGTATGCTAAGAAGAATGACAAAATGATATGGGACATTGTCAACTCCTATTAGTTGGTAAAGCAAAGGTAAAAGGTGACAATATTGACTAAGAATATAAAACTAACAAGAATTAAGGAATTTCCCTAGTACATGATTACCATGGTAGCCAAAATTTATGGGATGCCCACTAAAGAGAAGTTTGAGCCTTGGATGTTCATAATTTTAATCTATGTGTTAGAGAAACAAAAGAAGTTGGATTAGGCTGCCATATAAAATAAAAACCTAGACATGAAAATGATATATCTTCAGGTTATAATACACTCATACGAGGAGTTCATAGGTACATTATACATGTCCTCCTATCTAATGCATAGCTTCGTACATAATAGGACATTCTATGAGATCGTAAGGAATCCTAGTGGAATAAGGATATATGAGACTTATCCAAAAATAACTCTAGATGGCTATAGAAAAAACTTCTATAAATTTTATAATTATTTCTTCAATACTATGATGAGTGTCTTTTATCCTTTGAGAATCCTCAACAAGATGTCTAAGGAGACTAGAGAAACAACTGACAAGTATGGTGCCTCATATATTAAATTTAGAACATTCACTTATATAAAAGTAAGTGGATTATTGGGGTCTCCATATAAGTTTTTGAGATACCTAAATGATCAACTAGCAATGATGTATTTGAGTCAGCAAATGGTGCCACCACATGAAATGATAATGACAAATAAGGTAAACAATCCCTTAAAATTTTTGGCTGAAATTGGACACTATTCATGTAATTTTTTTACCAAGGCCAAGGGATTAGATCAAGAGATGGGCCAATATGTGATTGGAAAGATGCCACCTAGGCCAAACTATCATACTAGATGGTGGGTAAACATAGCCACCAGTGTGATTCTACATCAATCACATTATGAATACATCTCGTCCAATTGCATTAATAAGGAAGATGTTAGAAAGATAGACTTTATAAGGATAACAGTGTAAGAAAGCATCACTTATAATATTTCTCCCATCTTAAAGGATATAGATGGTGATAAGAATACACTATCTATAGTTTACAATAAGTCCAATATTGAAACCTAGGTGATCTCATAGGTGGACTTCATTCTTGGGGAAAATGATTCCATATCATGGAGGGCCATAGGGATCATGAGAAGAACCTTCAATGGTTGAAAGAACATGGGGTTAATCTTAGTGTCTATGATACCCTTGCCCTTCAAGAACTCAAAAAATTTTAGGATTTGAAGGGTTTCCTCCCAATTTATAGTGGTGTTCCCTTGGATTCACCACTGGTGATGAAGGCCAAAGGAAAAAAGCAAGATTGGTGATATTGACTTGAACAAAAAAATTGATGTGGAATCCATAGCTACATCACAATCCAAGGAGGGATTGTCTTTCTTGAAGTTAACAAGTTTTGTTGAGAATTGGGATAAGATCACCACTAAGGAGTTACATTATCTAGTGCCACCTTAATATCCATTACATTAGGGGGAACCCCAATGATACCAACCATCTCAGTAGTCATACTAGTAGTCAGTCAATATATTATTCCACTTGCTTCACCCATAAATATACTAGAGAAACATCCAATATATGTCCTTCCTCTAATGACTTACTCAAGGAAGAGAGAATTTGAAGAAGAGAAAGAACAACCCAGGCAAAAAATATTTAAGAGGCATCTACAACCTCTAGTTGGGAGTCTTACAAAAAGAAAGGAGGTTGTATTCTAAGACCTATATTCTAAGGAAATTCCCTTGAAAATAAAATAGGATACATACTCATATGATCAAAGTTTAAGAGATATGAGTGACTAAGAAGACTCAAATTCAAATAGGTCCATTATTGAGGTTGTGAAGAAATAATGAGCATTCACTCCACAAGTGAAAATTGGGTAGAGAATTATGATGGAAAGAACCTACACCCTAGTAAAGGACCCAATGGTTAGTTTATTTGCACAAGAAGGTCCTTAATGAGTGAAAGGTAAGGGTAATGAGGAATAAATTATGGCCTCAATTGATCATCTCTATTTTGAATATTTTGTGTAAGTTGGGGTTGAGGTGGCCACTCAAGCTCAGGCCCCTAAAGAAAAAAACAAGCTCATTAGATAAAGAAACATTTGTTGAAAATGTCATCACTCAACCACTAGGCCAAGATAATCAAAGTGAAGTTGAGGGATATGATAAAGTTGATAGAGTTTCATAAATGATTAAATATGATGAGAAAGATGAGGTGGATCTAGAGTAAAATATTCAAGTCATCACTAATCTTGAAGTGGAGGTTGAACAAAAAGGCCCAAAAGCAACTCTAAAAGTATCACTAATTATCCATTCCCCTCTAAAGATGTCCATTTTAGCACCAAAGGAGAAGACAATTACATATGAAGGTGGGGGAAAAAACATAAACATGGGTACCACCACCCATATAAAGATAAATAAATAATTGGACCAATATAATAAAGGTATTGAGGAGGGTACTTCAGGTAGTGTTACCTCAATTGAAGTTCCTTGAGGTCTCCTTCCTCAAATCAAAGTTCATGATCTAATAAAAAATAAAGGTCTAAAGGCCATGATTGGTGGAGAGTTACCTAAAGGAAACAAATAAGCCACCATATCCTCATCTCTACTTGAGGTTCAGGTGAATAAATAAGGTGAAGTATTGTTAAACCTTCCAGTCAGTCCATAGTATAAGGTAGCTCCATAGAGAAATTACTTGAAGAGTATCACCAATTTACATTGGATTTTGATGTATTGGAGCAAGTAGAGCCAAAAATTTAAGGAGGACATAGAGCAAACAAATAATATGGTAAGGAGTTAGAATGTGATGAATAAATTGAATAGTTTGTGTTGAGTATAAAACCCATTCATGTGGCACTTCCTACACTAGGTACTTTGATGATACCACCTTTCATTATCTTAAGGCCTATATCAATGTCGACTACATCAATGGGAATTCAAACTAGATCCCTTCTCTATGTTAAGGAATAGGTCAAACAAAAGAGGGACATCATGAGAAAAATTAGGTAAATTGATGTAGTAAATATCACTCAGTCATATAAGGAAAAACCACCCAAGAAGGCTAAGACACACTCTAGAACCACATTCACTATTATAGGAAAAGGAAGTGTATAAATAACCATTCCCCCAAAAGATGATTTGAAGAAAGATGATCCCATTGATAGTTACACTATTTATAGATACAAACTAGGGGAGCCGTTAGGGATTGAGCTAAATCACATCTCAAAAGTTTTCAAAATCATGGTGGCTCATCGAATGGACAAGAGAAAATCCACTATGGACGAATTAAAGGCATAAAATCAAGCTATGATCTAGTAAATATAATATATGTTTGTTATGAAATTTAATAGAATATAGGCTCGTGAAAGAGTTTTCTAGATGGATCATCTTTAGGAATATGATGGGCTTAGCTCAATTTTATAATTAAAGGGGTTCTATCTCTTTACAAAAGTTTATTAAATTTTGAATCAAGAGCTATAGCCTCAAATATTTCTCTCTATGTAGTCATTCTAGTGACAAATTGATTTTTGTTGTAAAATCATTGGCAAGCTTTGAGAGCATTAGATATGTTTCCCTTGTTATAGAATTGTCTTGCATAGTGTTAGGTTGTATGTTATTCAAAACACATTGTATTCAATTTCCATTTAATTCATTAATTAAATCCATCCATGATTGTTATTCTCTTACTATTGTTGAAGTACAAAATTCTATTTTACATGCTTAGTAGATTGGTTATCTGGTGTATTCATCATTATGGTAGTCATTTAGAGTTTATATCTAGATTGTAAAACCCTTTTTCTCTAAGATTTGGGAATAGGATGTTGATATAGTTTTTAAGGGTAGTCTTGGGATCATGGATGTAGTTGGAAGGAATTAATAAAGGATTATTTATAGTATTAATTTTTAGACTTTGAGGATCATTTGTGCATGATTTCATTTCATTTGTTTCTAATATACGATGCATTTTTTAGTGAAGATGATATAGAAGTTTACTTAGTTATTTGTGCTCATTAATTAACCATACACATTTTTTTATACTAATTAAAAAATCTTATCTTATCCTATCCTACCCTATAGATTCACCCTCCTTCGATTATTCTAAAGTGGGTCTACATGTAGGTGATGTTATCCCATTTCATATTTTGCATGTTGCTTACACTCAGGTACATGCTACCTTTGCATATCAATAGTGTGTTTGAGCTTGTTATTGCATATAATTAGCATTGCATTTTCCATCTTCTTTCATCTATTTTGATCACTCTTTTAAGGCATGGAAGCTAAAGTCACTTTCCACCATATGCCTTTACTTTTAGTAGCTTGTGTATGATTCATGAATTTTTGTTTAGCATCTGTGCCAAACTCTCTAGGTGGGATAAGAAAGGGTGGTGATGTCCTATTAAAATGTTTACATGTGCTCACATTATTAAGGGAATACCTTCATTGAAAACCCTTTCACCTTTTCCAAGATATGCCTTAGGTACTCTCATCTTGGCCCAGATAGAGCCAAAAGATGCCAAAAGCCAACCAAATTTATAGTAAGTTATATTCTAGTTGTCATATAATCATAGTGAGTTAATGATAACATACCCTTACTCAGATACAATGACACTTCCTTGGGGTATTCTCATCCTCTTCTTGCCATTCCAAAATTCGTGTAGAGCTAGGACCAGTGGGGTGTAGAGATGGGAACCAACACTGTGATTATCAAGATGGTCAATAATTAAATTTGATAGATTATATTCCATATTATTGAAGTTGTATTTGGTGTGACATGAGGTTATAATAATCATATTTAACAAAAAAACCCTTTTATTCATAGTTATCTATAATTTAGACCCTATTTCATGTAGTAAGCTTATGTGATTGAACTATGTGTCTATTGTAAGGAAGAATTGATATTTAAATTAATTTATAATATCTTAGATATATTAAGGTAAGTTCCTTGAAGGTATTTAGAGGCTCAATAAATATTTATTTTTAATGTTTTGTGATTTGTTTATTCTACAAGAGTACAGACTCATAGTTTCAATATTTTCTTGCACAGTCAATAGTACTTTGGATTAGAAATCCTTGACAAAGGATTGGAAAGCACTAATAAATGGCTTGAAAAATTGAATGAGGTTAAGATAGACTTGTATAACCTCTCATAGTCATTTGAAACCTTCTAAAACATTCACACAATATTTCTTAGTATCCATAGGTTTGTGTAGGTTGCCATAAGCCCTATATTAAGGTTTCAAGAATATCTCAAGTTTCAACTAACAAAATTTCATAAAAAAATTGGAGTATTATCAATATTTATGTGATCTAACTGAAACACAAGTTTCAAGTGTGTATGGACCATGTAGTGTGGATTTTGAAGGTCTATAGTGGAATAGGCCTAGAAAGAGGTCTAATTGAAAAGGGATAAGAAGAAAAGTTGACTTAATAAAGTATTTAGGCCACCAAAATTGGTATACAAGTGTTTCTAAACAAGGTAAATATAATATTCCTTTGGGAAGTCATAATTGTCTACACTTTTTCTATACAAGTAAGAAAATAGCGTAAAAAGGGATATTAAGGGCTATGAGTAGTGTAGGTAGAATTGTTAAAAGGGATGATTTGAAACTTGGAAAGTGTTGGAAGAGTTTATGAATGGGTGGAGAGGTTAAATGAGGTCCTATGTATTTTGATAAAGGCATTAGAATCAATCAAATAATCAGAATAATCTTAAATTCTAGCATGAAGGATTGATCTAATGAGTCATTGCCTAAGGAAGGGAACAAAGAACAAAGTCAAAGTTTGAAAGATAGTTATATGATCTAAATAGTTCTTATTCTAAATCCTATTATAAATTTATCAAATATATTAACTCCATGCCTTGAAATATTCCACTTATGGAGTTAGTTTGTACCTTACCTTATCATAACAAGTACCTCATGCAACAATTATAAAAAATTGAAGATCCAATTTTATAGATAAAGAACCACCCTCTATTGAGCCACAACATACCAATGTGCATACTATTGAATCCATTTGTCCTTCTTCCAATCCTTCCATTGAATTCCTCAAAGAAGACATGATTAATTTTGAAATCCTTTTTTCTATTGATGATCTACCCATATTTATTAAAATAGCCATTAATACTACCCTTGCTTGCAAACTTTTAGTTCAAAAAGGGTCTAGTATTAATGTGACATATTTATGGTTCATCCAAAAACTTGTCTATAATAATGATCATCTTAAGAAAACCTACCTCACCTATCATGAATTTGATAAAACTAATCAAAATCCACTTAGTTGTATTTGGCGTCCACTAACAATCAGACCTAAGACCATTCAAAATAAACTTATGGTCCTTGATTTATCCGTATCTTATAACATACTCTTAGGATGTCCTTGGACTCATATAATAAAGGCCATCACCTCTTCTGGTAGCTAATGCATCAAGTTCATACATAATGACAAATGTTATAAATGTGAGGCTAATATTAACCCTTGCAGTATTCAACTTCCAAATCCTAAATATTAATATCACATTCATAAAATAACTACTATCAACAATGCTTTCTTACCCAAATTCATCAACGTCAATCTAGACTTACAAGTCACTCTTGATAATTCACATAATTATGAACCTTGTTGTTCCCAAAATCTATCACTATTTTATGTGGACAACATGTCGATCATTTCAGTCTTGTAAGCCAAAATGGTCTCTTTATTTCTCAAAATGTTCTTAGTGGTCAAGTTATTCAATCGCACAAGCCTTTTAAGCAAAGGAAATCGTAGGTTCAAAAGGTAGGCTTTTGCAAGGAAAAATCTCAAAACACTTAAGGCATTTCCTAAAAAATTGTAAGGATGGTTCAATGCCAAGGTTCAATCAAAGGTTAAAATGGTGGGGTTTAATAATATAGAATGAACCATTGAACCATTAAACCACTGAAATCCACCTCCGCAAGGTTCAAATAGTTCAAAGGTTCAACGAGTTCAAAGGGTTTAAAGATTCAAAGTTCAAAGTTCAAGAAAATGGTTCAAATGGAAGATTATAGAAAAAGATTTAACCAAATGGTTTAACCGAATGGTTCATAAAATTGGTCCAATGACAACTTGAACTCATAAAGAAGACTAAGTGAATGCAGCTCTTTACAAAACATCGAACCACTGAACTTATGAACTATTAAACTTTGAACCGTTGAACCTTGATCCATGGAACTCTGAAAGGTTCAAAGGGTTCAAGGTTCAAAATAGTTCAAGCAACTAGTGATGTCCCCATGGACATAAAATTTAGGGTAATGAAATAACCATTGATTTTTGAATAATGCAAACCTAAGAAACTCTTAGTGACCAGCCAAGGAAGTAGCTGAAGGAGCTAGTAGAAGGTGAGAAGATAGCCCTGAGAGCTCAGATCACTAGGAAGAGACAAAAGGTATCAAGGAAAGAGGGAAAGTTACATAGAAATCAAAAATATTTGTAGGAGAGTTATTCTAGTAGGTGGAGCAGTCCACCAGGTGTTTATCAAAGAGCACAAGCATTCAATGGTGTAGCCTATTTTTATTCATTGAGTAAAGGTGAATGGATAGTCGTGTAAACATCATAAAGAATACTAGTCAACCCATGCTTTAGAGAAGACATTTGAGATGATTTAGAACACCAAAAGTTAAGGCTGATAACCTATTCCAACATGGCCCCTTCATAGAATTTCTAATGCATTTAATGTAGCATGGGCCATTTCGTGAAAACAAGCACCCAAGTCTTTCTTTAGAGGCTATATATTATAATCTCTCAGTTTGTAGAAAAGGAGATCTCTCTATTATTAGAAGTGAAACTCTACCCAAATTAAAAGGCATTCTTGAGACTTTGAGCTTAGACTGTTAATCATATTTTATCCAGTGAATGAGAAAATAAGTGGCCTTTCAGACTTTGTGTTGAAATAGCTTGTGTTTTCTAGGAAATCATTCTTATGTATTTTTCCTAAATATAGTCTTGTACATTTAATCAAATAAGCAGAATAAGTGGAAATAGTCAGAAAGATGTCCTAAAGTCAACTATGGGAGACTTTATGCTACCATAATTATCTTTAGTCTGTGTTTTTTATGTTTCATGATATTGGAGAGATTTTGAGCTCCCCTTATCCTTCGTAATCTCCTACTCTATTATAGTTTTTAGTGGAGACTTTGTGCTACACTTTATTCTACTATGCTATTTTATCCTAAATCAATAGGAGAAACAATGAAAGACTTTGTGATTTCATAGGCTTCTTGTGGATCTAGTTACTACCCAAGAAGAATTCCTACTATTTACTAAACATCATTTCTAAAAGAAGAGAAATGCCTTCAGTAATTACACAAGAATTCTCCTTTATTTTGTGAACATCATCTCTAAAAAAAGAGAGATGGATTGTATGATTTCACCTCTGAGTCTAATTTTAGCTTATATTAGTATATTATAGTTTATAGAGAACCTCCCCTTATTGAGAGGAGAGATTTATCTCATTATGCTATGGAAACCACACCCACTTTGCCATATAAATATCATTGTGTTGTTGTTAATATACCCATTTTGTCATCAGTTAGTTGATGACAAAATATTCACCCAATAGTTTTTGGTGACTTTGCTAGGGAAGAACGTGCAATTTAAAGCCTCAAGCTTCAAATTGAAGCATTTCTAGTTCTTTTCCATTCTACACTCTAGCAGATCCATGGTATACACACAAAGCTAGAGAGCTCAAGGTATTGTTGATCTTGTGTTCGAGTTTATGTAGTAAAATAATTTTGACCTTTCTCCTCCACAATCTCGCCTTCAAGGAACTAGGATTTTTCCTCCTACAGACATCAAGTCCCCAATACTAAGCAAAGATTCTCTTTCCTCTAGTACTAGAGCCTTGTCTATACATACCCTATAGAGGTTCATTATCCCTCCTTTCAATCATCATATCATGGCAGCCCAAGGTCCTTAGGGTAACACTTTTGGCCCTTTGAATCTAACTCAACCTTTACATGAACTATCATGTAGTTCAAGAAAGAATTTTCTTAAGTTCTATGGTGATGGAGAGTTCATCCTGATGAGCATATTGTAGATTTTTGCATAGCCTATGGTGTGATAGGCATTGAATTTAAATATATAGTGATCAGATTATTTATGGAAACATTGCAAGGCACTGTCGTAGACTAGTTTTATCATCTGCAAGCATAAATAGTAATTGACTGGAACACTCTCAAGGCCAAGTCTGAGACTAGGTTCAAACTTGTAGAAGATGCACATGCCATCTTAGCCTAGCTTATGCAAATGAAGAAGGAGCCTCATGAACTTATGTGAGACTTCATTGCTAAATTTGACAATTTGAATAATAGGATTCCTATAATTGCTCAGTCGATGCCAGAAAATCTTAAGTGCTTCTTCATCAATTGTTAGCTTCCTAAAGTGAGTTTCTTATTGAGGCAGGCTGGCCACATAGATCTTGTTTTAGCTCAAATTTTGGAAACTAAGGTTGAATATTATCTTATCTTGGTAGGAAAGATAAGAAGAGATCCTAACATAAATAAATCTTCTTCATCTTCTAAAATTTTCTCTACAGGCACCACTGATCCTATGGTGCAAAAGCTAGAAAATGAATTGCTAGCTCTAAAAAAGCAAATGGCACAAGGGATGTCTACCCCTCCTTCTTATCGATATATACCAAGGAAGACATTTCCCAACTAGTCATATCAATTCAATGCTACCAGGAATCAAGGGCAACCAAATTATCTTTCTCCCCCATAGGGGAATCTTACCATTGAAGCAACACCAGCTAACTCAACAGTTGGTTATCATGAAGCTAAACATGATTTCTATTTCCAACCTGAGTTGGACCAAGAAGATGATGTTAATCTCTTTTCAAAAGGTGAAGAATAATTATCTAATGACTCCAACATTCATTTCCTGAATTACCAAGATGAAGCTAGAAGAAAGGGAGAAGTGTTTGATGGATCATATGCTATTTTTACTAGGTCCCAAAACCAGTCAACTCAACAAGCTAATAAGGGAAAAATAGGGGAAGAATCTCAGCTAGTAATTTCAATTACTAAATGGGGGACTTCACTACCTCTATAATCAAAGGACCTGATGGTCAATAAAAAAGTATGTACCTCAAACAACCCTGCACCTTCTGCTTCCATTTCTTAGATTAGTACCACATCCATCCAAACCTAGAATGATGGAATTCCTTCCTCTAATCCTAGTTATTTTCAATTATTTGATATAATTGACCATACTAAGAAGACCAAGATTTAAATGTTTGAGTTTGAATACTTATGAGCCAACCTTGAGTAGTTGGATAGGCTGGTTGAATGCATCAAGAACAAAACCATCCCTGTAGGACAAAATATTTCAAAGATGACTCATGCTCCCCCAAAGAACACATCTAGCTAAAATAATCTTGTAATTACTCCTCTTATTTCCCCTGGGAAGATAGAACCTTTCTATGTTTCCCTATTGATAAATGGTCATAAGTTGAGCAACTGCATAATAGACTCTATCACCTCTAACAATGTGATGCCTTCCAAGGTAGCAGACTCTCTCGGTCTTACCTTAATTAAAAATTTTAGGAGATGTTTCTCCATGGAAAACAAGTAAGTGAAACTTTTGGGTTAGATCAAAGAAGCCCAATTTTAATTTTTAGCCTTCTCAGAAAAAAGGATTAAAATGACAGTCTTGGTGGCCGCCATTTCAACTTCCTATGGCATTCTACTTGGATGAAATTTTTGCAAGGATGTTGGTGGAGAATTAAACATGGACCTGTCTGAGGTGAGGATACCTATCAAGGGCATCATACAAAGGCTACTTCTTGAGAATCAATCAAAATATATTGTCACTCAAACATCTAACCCTAAATCTCAAATTCTATTTGAATCCTCAGGAATGGGTAACTACTTTCTATCTACAAAAGATGTTTTTATTTCATTAGATGAATGTTTTGTAAGTGAAAATCCAAAAAATTTAGACAAGACATCAAAAGAATTAGTAGAGCACTATTCATATGAAAAAGGATCTTCCCTCTCTAATTAATAAAAGTCTGAAAGGAGATCAAATTTTAATGATGTTTGGAATCTAGAATTTAGTGGTAGCAATTCTTCTACCAGTTTTGGAGCTAGAATTGTTTTGATATCTCTGCAAGGAAATATTTTCCCCTATTCATATAAATTTTAGTTTAGAAATACCAACAAAACCACTGAGTATTAATCTTTGTTGCTTAGATTAAAAGATTCTCAAGATAAATATGTTAACCTTCTTCATGCCCGAGGAGATGTTGAACTGGTGGTTTGTCAAGTAAGGACCTATATCAAACCAAGAATGAAAGATTGTGACATTATCACAATTTGGTGTGGGACTACCTTAAAAATTTTGAGGTTTTTAGTATTTCTATGGTGCTCAAAGAGTTCAATGATCATGCAGATTCATTGGCTGTCTCTGCAACCCTCATGGTTCCTCACCTAGATTTTAAAGGGAACAAGTACACTTTGAGTTAGTCTTTCAACCAAGTGTACCTAATAATGCTAACCATTGGCAAGTGTTTAATGAGGAAAACAAAATCATTACTTTTTTGGAATAGATGGATAGCTTTGAGGAGATTTATTTTAAAGACAATGAATCTTTGCCACGAGAATCAACTCCCAGAACAAATTTAAAAACTAGTGAATAGTTCCTTTAACTCAAAGGGAATAAAATTCCAAAGGGTTAGTTTCTCTTTAAAAGATACTTGATAAAAATGTTAGGTTTATCAAGAAGCAACCAATGGATTCAAGTTCTTCCAAATATTTTGATCAAATAAATTTGAGTATAGAAGATAATCCCAAAATGGTCAACATTGGGAATGTTTCACTCCTTATGAATTACTCAAATTCATTGCTCTACTTTTCCATTACATTGATGTTTTGTGTACTCTTATGATGATCTAAAATCTCTCAAGCCTAAAACAATTTGGCATTAAATTCCTCTCAAGGTTGGGTCATTGCCTCATAAGTATAAACAAAGGTAGTACAACCCCAAGATATCAAGTACTATTCTTTCTGAGATCTAGAAAATGTTAAATGCAAGGATAATTTTTCCAATCCATCATTCCACTTAGATTGAGAACATAGTACCCATGGAAAAAAAGAATAGATAAATTCACCTCTGTGTTGATTTTAGAAATCTAAACCAATCCTCTTTAAAAGACAACTACCCCCTACCCATCATGGATCAGTTACTGCAGATAGTGACTGGCTCAGAGATGTTATCAATGTTAGATGGTTTTTTGAGGTATAATCAAGTGGAAGTTGGTGAAGCAAACCAACATAAGACCACTTTTAATACACCTTGGGGCACCTTTTCATATCATAGAATGCTTTTTGGTTTGATCAATGCTGGTACCACCTTCTAGAGAGTGATGGATCTTGCCTTCAAAAAAAATGGGTAAGTTCATTGTTGTATATCTTGATGACTTGATCATCTTTTCAAAAAATCATCCTGATCATGTGCATCATTTAAAACAAGTGATGGAATGATTTCAACAAAATAGAATTTCTCTCAATCCTAAGAAATCAATTTTTGGGGTTACAGAAGGGAAACTTCTTAGTCACACTGTATCTTGAGAAGGCATAAAGATCAACCTAGAAAGAGTCAAATCCATCCAAGAGCTTGCTATTCCTACTAATAAGACTGTAGTCAACTCTTTCTTTGTAAAGGTGAATTTTTTATGAAGGTTCATTCTAGAATTCATAAAGAAGACTTGCCACATTATCAACATGATGAAGAGTAATGCTACTTTCTGCTAGACTAAAGAAGGCAAGTCAATAGTTCAAGATATCAAGGAAGCTATCACTCATGCCCCAATCTTGGTTTGTTGAGATTATACCAAAGACTTCTTAATATATAGCTATGCTTCTAAACACATGATTTTAGACACTTTGGTTTAGTAGAACAAAAAAGGTGTAGAGTCCCCCATATCTTTCATGAGTTGTCCTCTCAAAGCTCATGAGCTAAAATATTTAAACATAGAGAAACATGCTTATGATATGGTTAACGTGGTAAAACATTTCCATTTTTACATCCTAAACTCACACAGTGTTGCTTTGGTTCTTGATACAATAGTAAAGTCCATTCTAACTCAACAAGAGTTTGGAACTAAAAGGGACAATTGGACTGCTAAAATTTAGGAGTTTAATCTTATTATCAAACCTATGAAGCTTATGTGGGGAAGAGGTCTCTACCAATTAATTACTGATAATATACCAGAGGAAGTAAGGCATGAGGAAATAGAGGTTGAAGACATGCCTATGATTCTCTTTGTCACTACTATGAATGAGTAGTATTCTATTTCATTACCTATGGTGAGTGTCCTGCCCACCTATCTTGTAAAGAAAAGAGGATTGTTAAGTTGAAAGCTGCTAACTTTGTTTTGTGGGACAACGGTTTGTACAAGAGGAGATTTGATGGGGTATTTCTTCATTACATGGATAAAGTGAAATAGAGTAAACTTTTAGAGTCTTTCCACAATTTGGCTTGTGAAGGACATTTTTTTGCACCTGTGATTACCCATAAGATTCTATGAGCTAGGTATTATTGGCCTAATCTATTTTTAGATTCATACACTTGGGTGTGAAGATGTGAGTTGTGTCAATAGTTTGATGGGAAATCCAAGTTGGCCACATTACCTCTCAAGCCAGTGGTGATCGAAGAGCCATTTCAATAATGGGGTATTGATTTCATTGGCACTGTAAACCCATCCTCAAGTGTTAGACATGACTATGTTCTCACAGCCATAGACTATTCTACCAAGTGGGTGAAAGCCATTCCAATTAAGCATGATACTTTAGAAGTGGTATGTAATTTCTTCAAGGAAAATATTATTTCCTAGTTTGGAGTCCCAACTAAGATTTTAATAGATAATGTAACCAATTTCTCTTCTCATGAGGTTACCCAATTATGCTATTATTATGGGATTATCCTCTCCCACTCTTTTGACTACTATTCGCAAGGAAATGGTCAAGCAAAATCAAGCAACAAGACCTTGACAACAATTATCAAGAAACTGGTAGATGACAATCAGAGAACCTAGCATAAAGCATTATTTGACACTTTTTAGGTAGATAGGATTACACCCAAAATGTGATAGGTATATCACCATTTTAGATTCTATATGGTTTGAATGCAGAGATACCAATCACCCTAGAACTACCAGCATTGAAGTTGGCAAAGGCAGTCGAAGATAAAATATTTGAAGATTCTATTAACAAAAGGATCATGTGTTTGACTGAACTAAATGAGTAGTGAACTATGGTGGTGGACTGTATTTCTACACATAAAAATTAGGTAAAGAAACTCATCAATAAAAGAGTAAGGATTCAAGATTTTCAAATTAGAGATAAGTCTTGTTATGCGACAAGAGGAGAGAACCAAAAGGAATGCATGGAAAATTTAATTCTTTGTGGAGAGGTCCATTCACCATCCATCAATTTAGTGGTGATAATAGTTTATTGTTAAGATATCAAGATGGGATGCCATTTTCACTACCTCATAATGGGCAGCATTTGAAGCACTTCAATCCTTGAAGTATCAAATAAGTCCAGTTGTATATTTGTATAGTCTTTATTTGTTTTATGTTGTTTATTTGGTTTTTGGCATCTTTATTTTTTTAGATGGCATGACTCTATAGCCCAATGGCATAGATGAAGTCACTTAGAGTCTGGATTCTACTCCCTTCGATTGTTTCAAAATATAATTGATGGAAGTTCCCCAATCAGAGCCAGTTGTTGTTCCCAAAATCCATCACTAGTTTTTGTGGACAACATGTCAACCATTTCAATCCTATAGGCCAAAATGGTCTCTTTATTTCTCAAAATATTTGAAGTAGTCAAGTTATTCAATTTCATAAGCCTTTTTAGCTAAGGAAATCATAGGTTTAAAAGGCAGGCTTTTGCAAGGAAAAATCTCAAAACACTTAAGGCATTTCATAAAAAATTGTAAGGATGGTTCAATCAAAGGTTAAAATGGTAGGGTTCAATAATATGGAATGAACCATTGAACCATTGAACTCCACCTCTACAAGGTTCAAAGAGTTCAAAGGTTCAATGAGTTTAAAGGGTTTAAAGATTTAAACTTCAAAGTTTGAGTGAATGGTTCAAATGGAAGATTCCAGAAAAAAGTTCAACCAAATAGTTCAAGTGAATGGTTCAAAAAATTGGTTCAATGACACCTTGAACTCATAAAGAAGACTAAGTGAATGTGGCTCTTTATAAAACATCAAACCACTAAACTGTCGGACCGTTGAACTTTAAACCATTGAACCTTAAACCACTGAAATCTGAAAGGTTTAAAGGGTTCAAGGTTCAAAATGGTTCAAGTGACTAGTGACATCCCCATGGATGTCAAATTTAGGGTAATTAAATAATTATTGATTTTTGAATAACATAGACTTGAGAACAAACTTAGCGACCATCCAAAGAAGGCGTTGAAGGAGCTAGCAGAAGGAAAGAAGATAGCCCCAAGATCACAGATCATCAGGAAGAGATAAAAAGTAGCAAGGAAAGAAGAAAAGTTATAGATAAATCCAAAATATCTACAGGAGAGTTATTCTAGTAGGTGGAATAGTCCACTAGGTGTATATCAGAGAATGCAAGCATTTAATGGCATGGCCTATTTTTTTTCATTGAGTAAAGGTGAATGGATAGCTATGTAAACATCATAAAGAATACTAGGCAACCCATGATTTAGAGAAGACATTTGAGATGATTTAGAACACCAAAAGTTAAGGCCAATGACTTGTTCCAGCATGGCCCCTTCACAAAATTTTTAATGCATTCAATGCAGCATGGGCCATTTCATGAAAACAAGCACTCAAGTCTTTCTTTAGAGGCATATATTTTAATCTCTTAGTTTTTAGAAAATGAGATCTCTCTATTATTAGAAGTGAAACTCTACCCAAATTGAAAGGCATTCTTGAGACTTTGTGCTCAGACTGTTAATCATATTTTATCAAGTGAATGAGAAAGCAAGTGACCTTTTAGACTTTGTGTTGAAATAGCTTGTGTTATCTACGAAATCATTCTTATGTATTTTTCCTAAATATAGTCTTGTCCATTTAATAAAATAAGTAAAATAAGTGGAAATAATTAGAAAGATGTCTTGAAGTCAACTGTGGGAGACTTTGTGCTACCATAATTGTGTTTAGTCTGTGTTTTTTTATATTTCAAGATATTAGAGAGACTTTGAGCTCCCCTTATCCTTCGTAATCTTTTACTCTGTTGTAGTTTTCGGTGGAGGCTTTTTCCTACACTTCATTCTATAGTGTTATTTTTTCCTAAATTAGTATGAGAAACAATGAAAGACTTTGTGCTTTCATAGGTTTCTTGTGGATCCAGTTACTACCCAGGAAGAATTCCTGCTATTTGTTGAACATCATTTCTAAAAGAAGAGAAATGCCTTCAATAATTACACAATAATTCTCCTTTATTTTGTGAACATCATCGCTAAAAAAAGAGAGATGGATGGTATGATTTCATCTCTGAGTCTACTTTCAGCTTATGTTAGTATATTATAGTTTATAAGGAACCTCCCCTTGCTGATAGGAGAGATTTATCTCATTATGTTGTGATAACCACACCCATTTTGCCATATAAATCTCATTGTGTTTTGGTTGATATACCCATTTTTATGTCAATTAGTTGATGACAAAATATTCACCCAACAAACCTAATGACTTGAAACATACTTTCAACAGTACTAAGTAACCCCCTTATATCTCAGAGTGGCTTCTTCCTTGTCTATTACTTTTTAATCACACTATTTCTCTCATTGATGTAATCACTAATTTTCCACCTCTATAAAATGATCATGACTCTTCTTACCCATAATATTCCTTCACATGTAATGAATATGGAGTTTTTAAATTATTCCAAGATACTTTAATTATGCCTCCATGGAAATTGAGTGATCTCAAAATTTCCCCTTCTAAAACTCTTGAATCTCAAACATGTACCATTTTTACAACCTATGATGATAACTATATCATGGCCCAAGCTCAATCTTGAGACTTAGATATTCAACATTATCAGAATAATATAAACCAAATACATTCTTTCAACTAAGATGTTCACACCATTACCATAGATTTTGAATTGGATTTTGAAGGTCATGTACCTCCTATTAATTCTCTTCTTCTTGATACTCCTTAGGTAGTCAAACAAATTTTACCTTCCAAAAATCCAAAAAAATCCACATCTTCTCTACCACCTACAAATCCCATAATCACATCTAATTATTCCCATATCAAATAAACTAATGATACACCAATCTCATCTAATCAACCTACTCCTTCTACTCTCAAGATTACACTAGACTCCAAGGCCACAAATGTCTATCAGATACATTTTGTATATGATCACCATGGTAATAAAATCATTGAAATAAGGTCACTATGGTCATTCCCATTTTAATTAATTTCCATAATCTTAATCTTGTTTGTCCTAAGGATAATTTCCCTCTACCTTCACTAGATGTCATTATCAATTCTACAGTTGGTTATGAAATGTTGGCTCTTATGGATGGTTTCTTGTATTATAAAAAAATTCATGTTATCCCCAAATACCAATATAAGACAACTTTCACCATGGAATGGGGCAGCTATTGCTAGGTTAAAATGGCCTTTGGCCTTAAAAATACTAGTACTACATATCAATGGTAAATGACAAATCTTTCATGATCTTATTCACAAAATTTTATAAAGCTATCTGGATGACCTCATTTGTAAATCTAAATGTCACAAGAATAATATTTATAATCTTTCCATCATCTTTGACTACCTTCTTAAATATAAAGTTAGACTAAATGTTTACAAATGTGTCTTTGGTGTCACATCTAGAAAACTATTTGGATTCTTTTTCTCTCTCCACAACATTGATGTTGACCTTGCCAAGATTAATGCTATCATCAACGTGACTATCTCTCTATCCATTATAAACACTTGTACATACCTTGATAAACTTAGGGAAATTATACACTTCATTAAAAAAATGGATTACCATATCTATTTAGTCAATTATCTTATTAAGAAAGGTAATGCTTTAGAATGGATAAATCCCTATCAAAAATCATTTGATAATATGAAAGAATCATTACTTGACCCACCTACTCTGTATCACCCATCAAAAAATCAACCTTTGATCTTGTATACTTATTCCACACCCATATTATTTAGGGAAATGTTTCCCAACAAGATGATAATGGAAGTGAATATGCCATCTACTATATCAGTTGAGGCCTCATTGATTATGAGAAATGTTATATAAAAATCAAATGTGATTACCTCGTCGTATATTTTGCTAATGAAAAAATTTGACATTATATGATTTATCAAACCACTTATGTTATCATACTTTTCAATCCCCTTCATAAATTGTTCTACAAAGCCTTTCTTTCTAGAGATAAAATTGGAAAGAGGATGGTGCTTCTTATGGAATTTGATGTCCAAATTATTACCCAAAAAGTTGTGAAATGATAAATAATTGATGATCAACTTGACATAGCTCTTGTGCTCTCTACCACCCACCTCCAAGATAGTATTACTGATGACAATAATCTCTAAATTGAAGGTCTCAACCAAGACATATATCTTAATTATTGCTTCCATAACTTCATTGTTGACCTGGAAGCAAGTAATCTTGATGAGTCTACTCTCTTCCCTGATACTACTAAACTAAAAGTAACTATCAAAGAAATTCCTAAAATTAATGTTGATTTACATGAGGATACTTAGACCCTTCATTTTGATGGTGTTAAATGCCTTCAATGAGTTGGGTCAAGTTGTATCTTCATAATCCCTCTTGTGAAAATCATCCCATTAAATTTTCACCTAACATTAGATGTCACTAACAACATGGTAGAGTATAAATATTTAATCTTAGGCATGAGATCAATACTTGATCTTGATATCCAACATCTACATACCTTAGGTGACTCCCAACTCATTGAATACCAATTTAATGGTGATTACCAATGTAAAAGTGATAATCTCATTCCTTATCTTTAAATCACAACTACTCTTTATAAAGACTTCATCTTTTCACCATCTAACCTATCCCTTGAGATCAAAATTTTATTTTCAATTCCCTTACTTATTTAGCATCTCTTTTCCATCTACACCAAATTCTTACTTATCCCAGTATTATTATCTAAATAGTAAAATTTGTCTTCTATTCAAACACAAGATTCACTTATCTACCACATTAAGGCCATTACCATTCGACAAAGCCCATGGTACAAAGATATCAATCAATTTATGGAATACAAAACTTATCCTCCAAACCTTAATTCTCATGAAAATACTTGCATTCACAAATAAGCTCTTAAGTATGTATTTTGATATACCATACTATATTATCACAATGTTGAAGCTACATTGCTATGGTATGTTATGAAATATGAGGTTCTTACTCTTCTTTAACAATCACATGGGGTCATTTTCAATGGCCACTGTAGGAGACATGCTACAACCTAAAATTGCTTATGTATGGGATACTTTTGGCCCACTCTAAAAAAGGATGCCATTAAATTTTCTAAAAAGTGTACTTCTTACTAGATTTATGATGATATAATTCATTCACCTCCATCTAAGATTCAAACATTATAATATCCCTAACCCTTATTCATGTGGGGATTAGATCTCATAGGAAAATTACCTCAATATCAAGATGAGCATGTCTTTATAATCACAAGCACATAATATTTTACCAAATGGATTAAGGTTATGCCCATTTTTAATGTAACTAGTAACACCATATCTAAATTAATCATCAATAAAATAATTTAGTGCTTTGGTGTCCCTCATCATATAATTTTAGACAACGATGGTAATTGCAAAAATAAAGACATGAAACAACTCTATGATAAATTAAAAATATATCACAATTTATCCATACCCTATCATCCATAAAGTAATGAAAAATCCAAGTCCAAAACAAGCTTTTAATAATATTCTTCATAATAAAATTCATAAAACTTGTATTGATTGTCACCTTTAGCTCTATCCTAGTCTTTGGGCCTATCACACTAACATAGATATTGTTACTGGGGTAACATTGTTATCTCTAATATATGGTTATAAATCAGTCATCTCACTAGAAGTTTAGATTCCCTCTCTCTGTATATATGTTCATGGTATCATACATGATGAAAAATTATGTGAATCTCACCTTCATGCTATTAATCTCCTTGATGAGCATTATCTTTCTTCTTTATAACATAATCTCTAATATAAGGCCTATATTGACAAATAACATAACAAATACGTTAAAGTTTTCACATTTAATGTTGATGGTATTGTCCTTAAACTATACTACACTCATGATAAATAAGGTATATATTCCCAAAATTTGTGGGGCCCTTATTTAGTCAAATATATTCTTGGTCTAAGAACCTATCATCTTGAAACCAATGAAGGCTAAATTTTCAAAGAGCCTACTAGTGCACAAATCCTCAAGAAGTATTTTTCCTCCTTAACTTATTTTCATGATTCATATATTTTATCTAACACTTTTTTTAGGATACTTACACAGGTTTCACCCTCTACAAAATTTCTCTATTTTCACAAACCTTAGTCCTTCCTTTTGATCTTTTGGTTTCCCCTTTTCTTCATGACTTCCATTTTAAGACCATAGATAACATGGAGTATTCCTCATGATATAATTTTATCCTCTTTATTTTCATACTTTTTAAACAATTTTTACACCCCTTGGGTTTCTCTTTTCTATAGAGTGTAATACCATGGATATAACTTGGCCTTCTTAAAAAAAATCTATCTTTATATTATCTATTTTCAAATACTTTTGGCACCCCTTGTTTTTTTAATGAGTTACAAGAAATCACCATCTTTTCACTCTTTCTCTAGCATATGTTTTTCAATGGTTATGAGTTTTATATCTTTGTTATCATCTTTATATTTTTTCTTCTTTTGATAAATGAAATTTGCATAAAATACTATGTTAGCATGTTTTCCTCCATTTTCCTCATTCTTATGATAAGGAATCACACTTTTATTTCATTATATCCTTTCTTTTCACCCTTTGTCACATTTTTTGCAATTTTAAGTCATTCAAATAGTTTCATGTTTCACTCCTCTTTAATTAATTTCGTTTCACTCCACATTGGCTTAAACAAGGTTGAATTCAAGATAACACTTTTATTTTACCTAAATTTATGAGATTTTTAGACACCATGCTCTCAGATTTTTATCTCTTAACAACTAGGTCCCAAGTATTCAAATGAAAATCATCTTTAGCACCCATGTTTGGTTATTTAAATCTATATGGAAGAGGAATATAGAAAATCATCAAGAAAACTAAAATTGAAATCATTTGAAACAAATAAAAATGATGAAAAAGGTAACATACAAATCTCAATAGTCAAAATCACACCAAAAGATATGATTACAAGTACATCTCTTATCTCTAATTGAAGCTCAAACACCATAATTAGCCTCACAATTGAGTCAAGGTCCATTAATATATGGTAAGCTGGTAGATTGGAATAAGAGAATTCAACAAATTTTATGGTGATACCCACTTTATCACATAAGTACCTACTCTTCGCAATAGACCGATGACTCTATAAGGGGTCTTTGTGAGATGGGGAACATGTTATGGGAAGGTAGGTCCATTTTTACTTTTCATAAATATAGATTTTATGGGATGATAAATATACTTCATTTATTGATCTAAGACTTGTGTGTCTAGGATAAGTTATTCAAGAGTCCTTAAGGTTGAAATTCATCTTTTTTTGACAAACCTAATTTGAATGTATTGACTTTTATAAAGATTTCCTCTACCTTGGTTTCTCTTTCATTCTCCCATCTACCCATTTAATTTCCCCCTTTGATAGGCACATGTGACTCTTAATATATTTTCCCTTCTTCTATATCCCATCTTCTTCACCTATTAAAAATATTCTAGCATTAGTTTGTTTTCATTTTATCTATCCTTAGAAAAAAATAATATTTTTGAGAAAATTTTGATTAATTTATTTAGACCATGGCTCTACATTTCTAGATGTGCCTTGATTTGTTTTACCATTTATAATTGTTGTACTACTTCTAAACACCTCAGTCTATTTCTATTTTCATGTACTTTTTCCATTGTTGAGTGAGGTTGGTTTGATGCTTATCACTCACCAATGTTGTTTTCAATTTTATGCACCTTTTTCCATTGATGATTCAATAAGTATTGTCACTACTCACTCATCAATGTTATTTTACCATTTTGTTTATCAATCTTTGTTTAAGTAAGGATTGTTATGAATTTTACATTGATGTTTGATTACCATCCTTTTTCACATGTATCCTTGTTTTGACTTGGTGAGTTTTCCTTTCTTACTTAATTACTTATTTGAGTTTTTCAATATTTAGTATCCTTGGCTATTCAGTTACTTGATTTACTCTAAATTTAACTTGGTCATTTAGTATAACATAACAATTGTCACCCTAGCTTGCCTAATTTCTAAGTACATCTCATCTTCATAAAACTAATAATCTTGGATTTTTTGCATTTGTTTATTTTTGTATCATTGGGTTTGTTGAAATCAGTCTTTGCACCCTCCATGATCAAAAATACAAAAACAACAAACAACCATCTAATGATAAAGGTATGTCAAAGTACACATTACATTTACTTTTTTATTTATTTCCCTTTCAATAATTTACTTTAAGTTAGTTTATGATTTAAAATACTAAAACCATTTTTATCTTTAGTATCATTTGTTACTATGTTATTTATTGAATCACCATCCCCTATTTCACTTGAGTGACACATGATGATATTCCGATAGGGCATATATATATATATATATAAATAATATTTTCAACATTTATTCATTAATGATATTTTCTATCTTATAGGAACCCATCAAGTTTCAATCTCTCTAAGTGAACACCCTAAGGGGTGCACCAAGAAAGGGGTGGGAGGACCATTGGTGCTTCATAATATTTTTGTCCCTTATTACCACTTGTTATCAATCTAACTAGCTACTAAAAACATTATCCTAAACTTTGCCTCTGATTTTTCACCCTCCTCTAGTCTTTTACCACATTCATTAGATTTTTCCCTAACCTAAACCTCTTTTTGACAATTTAAATGACATATTCAATCACATCAACCTTGTATCCTTATTGCCAAATATTATTATAGAATAGGTCAGCCCCTGGCTGACCTAGTCCATGACCGAGTTTATTTTTGTTAATTATGATACTAGGTCAACTAGGTTGACCTTACATACATAAAATTTTGCAAAGGTTTAGGGTTAGATCCACCCATATAAACACATCCATTTTTCCATTCTTATAGAGACAACAAGAGTTAATTATTCATTTACACTTATTTACAATCTGTTCTCTACCATTCTACTTTTGAAGTGTTATCTTAGTATTTTATTTGGAGAAGAATCTTTTCTTATGGAGAAGTATTGGATGCTTTGACCTTTCTTAGTGATTCTTAAAAACCTCAAAAAACTCTTATAAAGCACCTTTTTCCAAGGGAGAGATTGAGTCTTGATAGGTTTATATTCAAGGTAAGTATCTCTAACTTTGTTCCACTCTTTAGTAGATAGAAGTAGTGTACGTAATATCTTTTGAGTATATTATTATTTCCATGGATTAAGGTTTTACCTGTACATATCTTAAATAGGATTCGCTTATACATGTTTAATTTTATTTTTACTAACCCCAACTTTATGCCTCAGGATTTAGTGAATACTAGATTAGACTTTGCTTTACTTATTATTAGTTTAGTGAATATGAAAACATAGGACCTAGTTAGGGTTTTTACATAGTTTTGATTGAATGGAGGATTTAGAACCCTCCCTAGTGATATTATGGTAAGATATCCCTTGGATAGATATAGTGGATCCATATTGATCATGACCCCAATTATCTAATGTAACCCCACTCATAACTATAAGTAGGATTTATACTCTCTGAGATAGAATTAATTTATAGATTTATTGCATTTCCCATTACATACACCTTGCACCATCATTGGCTAATCCAATTTTTGTGATAAAATATATAATGATCAAAGATCAAGTAATAAATTTAACATAAATTCTAACTAATTGGTCATCCTAGGTGTTATTCATGTTTAATTTTAATGTGACTGGAATTTGGCTATAGTGAGGAACTAGAAAGCAATCTAAGGCTAGCTTCAAGATGTTTAGGGTGAAATTGATATGTATTTATGATGGTATTATATTTGTATTAGAGTCTAACGCCTATCATTAAAATATTGTAATGATAATGGTTTTAGGTGCTTTACCAATATATACCATCAACCACATGATTATACATGGATAGAAAACCAAGTTGACTTTCCCCTTGGTGATGAAATCCAAGTAGGTGGGCCTTGAGAAGAAAAATGTTTAATGATTTTTGAATGAAAAAATATTTTTAAGTGTGTGAAAAAGATAAAAATAGTGTGACTAAATTGGTAATTTGAAAAACCACCTAAGTAATATATGTTTTTTGCTCTAATCATGAAAGCAATTGAAAGGAAAGTTTTTTGGAAATATTGTCATTGATGTCAAAGGTTTAAAATTATTAGTGATAAAGGCCCCATTGCATTTAATGTTGTTTGTAATAAATATATCTTGGCTAATATGAGTTAATATTTATTTAATATTAATGAATATAATTTTGGGTGCATATGAGACAAAAGAAGGGCCCATGGAGAAGTCGAAGAGCCATGAGGTAAAGACAAAAGAAGGATGGGATGCATTTTCTTATGAAGAGTCATCTTGGGAAATACCAAGAGTCACCAAGTGAAGAAAAAAGAGTAAGGGCACAATTTCTCATGAAGGGACACTGTGAGGAATATGAAAAGTCACCAAAGATAAGGACAAAAGTGGGAAGGACGTTTTTGGTCATGAAGGGTCACCACATGACTTTTCAAAGCCTTGAATATGAAGGGTCATCAAAGATTGGTGCCATTTTCCATGAGGATTGAAGGGTCACAAAGGGGGAAGGCCAAAGGTCATTTGGAAAGCTATAAATAAAGGATTCAGAAGCCATTCATAATATGGAAGTATGAGGTTGATTTGATATTATAATATCTAGCTTAGAAGAGCAATTATGAGAGATGAATATGATTTGTATTTGTTATATCTAGCTTAGAAGAGCAAAGGTGAGAGAGAGGAAAGAGATGTTGTATTGAACTATCATTGGTTGATATAGCAACATTGAGAGATAGTTGTGTGGTATACACAAAGGGGTTGGTGCTCCTATGGGTTGGTGCTCATGAATTATTGCTAGGTTGGTGCTCGACAAAGGGGTTGGTGTTCCTATGGGTTGGTGCTCATGAATAGTTATTGGGTTGGTGCTTGGCAAAGGGGTTTGAAGCTCCTATGGGTTGGTGCTCATGAATTGTAGTTGGGTTGGTACTCAGCAAAGGGGTATGGTGCTCTTGTGGGTTGTTTCTCATGAATATACTTGAGATTGTTCTCCATGGTTTTTCCCACATTAGGTTTCCATGTTATATCTAGTGTCTCTCTCTATTTTGTGTGATGTTTATTGTTTGAGTTTTATTACCTATCTTGAATGTTTGATTAAGTGGAATTTGATAAAGGGAAAGTTTTATAAGATATATGATATACTAATTCACCCCCCCCTCTCAGTATATCCTGTGCTTAACAATTGGTATCAGAGTAGGTTCCTTCAGAAAGGGTTTAACAACTTGAAGGTAGATCAAAGAAAAGCATAAGATGACCAAGCAGCTAGAGAAGGAGAATCAAGAGTTGAAATCTGTGGTTGAGGCTCTTAAGGAAAAGGTGTGTATCTTGGATTCTAGGTTGGCTATAGAAGTAAAAGAAAATAAGATATTTATTCATGATCTTAAGAATCAATTAGAGGTTGAAAATTCAATTTTAACATCAAAAGAAGAAGAGTGTAATCATTTGAAGGATGATTTAGGTTCTTTAAAGGATAATCATGAGAAGCTTATAATCAAGGTTGAGAAAGATAATGAAATATTGGTCCAAGGAGAGAAGGATGTAGGTTTTGAAGGAAAATCAAAGAAGTCGATCAGGCAGCCCAATGCTTTTAAGTTTTCCAATTCATTTCATGGCCATTGTTTTGTTTGTCATCATGTTGGTCATAGGGCAAGAGACTGTATGAGGAGAAGCAATCAATCAAAGGGAGATCTTAGTCACATTCAAGAAGAAGGTATGAGAAATATTGTTTGCTTTTATTGTGATGAGGTTGGACATAATGCTAAATTATGTAAAAATAATGTAAAGAGATATTCAAGGTATGTCAAAGGATATAGAGCCCCTAGAAAATATGAGAAAAGAAAAATTTAGGTTTGGAGACCTAAAATAGTAAAGGTTGTTCAGGTTGAGTTTAAAAGTGAAAATGAATTACTTGCTATAGTAGATAAAGAATCAGATAAGAAGGATTGTGCAAAATCTATTGTTACATTTGAGCAAGAGCTTTGTCAAGATAAGATAGTTGCAAAATTTGAGAAAAAGAAAAACATCATAAATGATAAGGTTGGTAAGTCAAAAAGGTTAGACATGCTTAAACGGATTCTAAAAGAAAAACACAAGAAGATCAAGGAAGAAATAGAGGAGATGTGGGAATCTCCTAAGATTTATTTCTAGAACCTTATTTTATGGGGTATCTCTTCTAGGCTTCAAGGAGACACTTCTAAGAAAAAGTGAAGCATGGTGGATGCTATTGGGTCTTGGATATGTTGCATGATAAGAAGGTGAGTTGATAGATTAATTTGTATATCTTTTGAGGGAATAGATTTTTGGAGAAAATTTTGCATCAATATTATGGTTTGAGGCTATTAGAATGATTCTCGCATATGCAATGTTTCAAATGATTATGGTCATAAGAAATTATAATGTTGAAAAAGAGCTAATAGTTTCAAAAATAAGGAAAATAATACTCATTTAGATTTAATGAAGACGGATCAGAGTTTCAAAGCTCTATTCATCAGGGAGAAGGTTTAGACATGTTCAAGGTAGAAGAAACAACATGAAAATTCTATGATGGTTCAGACAACCTTGTATGTAAGAAATAAATATCAGCCATGGTTCGTTGATAGCAGATGTTCAAGGCATATTACAGGAGATAAGAGTAAAGAAGATAAATGGTGGCATAGTGAAATTTGAAGATAAAACCACTGCCAAGATAGCTAGAAAAGGTATTTTAAGTTTGGATATTAGTAGAACCAAAGCTAAGAATGTTTTGTAAGCATAATCTATTGAGTGTAATTCAAATATGTGATCAAGTATACACCTTAAAGTTTCATGCAAAAGGTTTTTAGATTAGAATAAAATATTTAAATGAGTTTATTGTATATTCTCAAAGGATAGGTAAAGACTTATATGCATTATCAGATATCTTCTCAAAGGCACAATCAAAGGACACATTCAAAGATTTGCAAGAGGAGTTGGGAGTAATTTATTTTACTTCTTGTCATTCATGTTTAGAATCAGTTGAGGGGGAGATAAGTGTTAGCTCCAAGTAGGCCCTTTGCCATTGATGTCAAAGGGGGAGAATAAAAAGTACAGGTACAGGTGTAAAAAATAGGTATAGGGAATACGTACAGGTTGCTACAGTAAAGGAGAGTTACTGAATGTTTTCAAATGACAGGATGTGCAAGTGACAGGATGTGTCAATTTTAGGATTGAGGTTGCCATCAATGACAAAGGGGGAGATTGTTGGAAATATTGTCATTGACGTCAAAGGTTTAACATTATTGGTGATAAAGGAACCATTGCATTTAATGTTGTTTGTAATAAATATATCTTGGCTAATATGAGTTAATATTTATTTAATATTAATGAATATATTTTTGGTTACATATGAGACAAAATAAGGGCCCTTGGAGAAGTTGAAGAGCCACGGGGTAAAGACAAAAGAAGGATGGGACACATTTTCCCATGAAGAGTCATCTTAGGGAATACCAAGAGTCACCAAGTGAAGACAAAAGAGTAAGGGCACAATTTCTCATGAAGGGACACTTTGAGGAATATGAAAAGTCACCAAAGATAAAGACAAAAGTGGGAAGGACGTTGTTGGTCATGAAGGGTCACCACATGACTTTTCAAAGGCTTGAATATGAAGGGTCATCCAAGATTGGTGCCATTTTCCATGAGGATTGAAGGGTCACAAAGGGGGAAGGCTAAAAGTCATTTGGAAAGCTATAAATAAAGGCTTGAGAAGCCATTTTTAATATGGAATTTTGAAGGTTATTTGATATTGTAATATCTAGCTTAGAAGAGCAATTGTGAGAGATGAATATGATTTGTATTTGTTATATCTAGCTTAGAAGAGCAAAGGTGAGAGAGAGGAAAGAGATGTTGTATTAAACTATCATTTATTGAGATAGCAACATTGAGAGATAGGTGTGTGGTATACACAAAGGGGTTGGTGCTCCTATGGGTTGGTGCTCATGAATTATTACTGGGTTGGTGCTCGACAAAGGGATTGGTGCTCTTATGGGTTGGTACTCACAAATAGTTGTTGGGTTGGTGCTCGGCAAAGGGGTTTGAAGCTCTTATGGGTTGGTGCTCATGAATTTTAGGTGGGTTGGTACTCGGCAAAGGGGTATGGTGCTCCTATGGGTTATTTCTCATGAATATACTTGAGATTGTTCTCCATGTTTTTTCCCACATTGGGTTTCCACGTTATAGCTGGTGTCTCTCTTTATCTTGTGTGATGTTTATTATTTGAGTTTTATTGCATATCTTGAATTTTTTATTAAGTCAAATTTGATAAAGGGAAAGTTTTATAAGATATATGATATACTAATTCACCCCCCACCCCTCTCAGTATATCTCGTGCTTAACAAAGGTGAATTAATTACTAGCAAATAGAGGTTAATTCCTTGATTTCAGAAGAGTATAGAGTTAGTTCAGGTGACACTATATGAAAATAGTGTTGAATAGAATTGATTGGGTCATTTTTGTTCTATAGAAGTAAGATCTATAAGAACAAGGTTGAACAAGTCAACTATCTCTTCAATATAAAATATAGGTTATAAAACTATGTTGAACAAGTTGACCCAATTGGCTATAGGGTTATAGTTTTATAGAATTCAAACTTGTGAAAAACATTATTGAAAGAAAATAATTAAAATAATAGAGAGAGAAATGAATGAAATTTGATGGGATTTAAGATAATTATATTTTAAAATTTAAGGATGTGATGCTCAAATGTTGATTCAAAATTCTTATAATACGGTCAACTAGTTTGATGGAGTTTACAAAACTTATTTGTTGAGGAAGTTGTGAATAGAGTTGAATGCCTCAACTATGTTTGTAGACTTGAATTCTAAAAGATTATAATTATGAATAGAGTAGATTGGTTTGAATATGTATGTAAATCTATAACTAAAAATTAATATTGTGCCAAACTGATTGATCTAGTAACCCATATTTGGTGAAGAACTACATAGATAGAACATAATCATTTTGTAGTGACTATATGTTAAACCTTCACATAGATTGTTATAACTATACCAACTATTTTGATATAGTAATAAATAAATATAAAATAATAATTAAATAAAATTATGAAATAAAACCTAAAAGTGTCTAGTTCATGTTAGGTTCACTAGAATCTATACAAAGGGAAATGCAACTAGTCTATTAATTAATATTAGCTTAGAGAAGGTAAATCCTACTTAAACTTCTGATTTTTGATACATTAGATAGTTAGTTTCATGACCAAGATGGATCTGCTAGACCTAACCAATGGATCTCTCACCATAATGACATCACTAGAGATGGTTCCAAAGCCTCTAGTCAAACAACACCATGTAATATCCCTATCTAGGTTCTTATATTTTAATATTCACAAAATTATATGTAAGTAAACCAAAATATAATTGATTTCTCACCAAAGCTTGTGGCACAAAATGGGCGTTAGTAAAAATAAAAGTAAACATGCATAAGATAATCCTAATTAATCTATGTATAGGTAAAACCCTAATGCATAGAGAGAAATATATTTAAAAGCCATTATTTATTATATTTTTATCCACTAACATAGATGAGTAAAGTTAGAGATACTTACTTTGAAGATGAAATTTTCGAGACTAAATCTCTCCCTTATCCAAAGGTGTTTTGCAATAGGTTGTTGTGGTTTGTAAGGAACACTAAGAAAGGTCAAATAATCCAATACTTGTACACAAGGAAATATTATTATCCAAGTGTAAATCCTAATCTATAACTCCTCAAGTATAATGGAGGAAGATTAGATTATATAAAAGTGCAAATGAATAATTAAATCTTGTTGTGATGTAGGAACATCCTTCTAAGGATGAACTTAGTCTTGTTTTTTTTTTCAAGTTTGGATTGATCAAGTTTGATAGGGGTTATTTTTTTTTTTTAGTTATATTTCTCTAAGGGATTTATGAGTCATAAAATTCACTTTATAATATGCTTCATGTGTCAAAGTATACTTAGGGAGGTTAGAGCTTGAAATTGGAATTTTCCTCCTAAATCTGCTAATTTGAATTTTTGAATTTTTATTGTCAAATGTTAGGTCCTCAATCATGTTTGAAAGAGGTTAAAACGTGTAGTAATTTTTATTAGATTATAAAAGGGTTAAATATTAATTTACTACATACTTGAGTCACATGTTGAGTCATTTATATAGGTGTGATATAAATGAGGACGGTTATGAGCCTTCTCAACATTCTTGGAGGGAACAAAGAGTTGTTGTAGGATTATAGGACATATAAACTTGTGAATTATTATGAAAATAGATAGTATTATAAAGTGCCTTTAATTATGTATGAATTCTAATGAAAATAAAATCAAGAAAAATACCTCAAGTTTTAAGTTCATCTATGCATACCCTACCATACTTTGTGTTTCCTATATTCTGAATTCAAGATGACTATGTAAGATTAAATGTTGGAGAAGGAACATATAAATATTAAATAATAATGCTAATTTTATTTTTTGTAAGTTTGTACACCATTTTATAAAGGTTATTTATATATGTATTTAAATTTTTTCATACTTATTTGGGAGGAAATCATTAAAGACCCTGTAGGTGACTATGAAACTACATACAATAAAAATTAAAATCATATTAAGTGGAAAATATAGGTCACTTAAAAAAATTTTAACACTCAAGAATGTGTGGGAAGTAAGTACAGAACTTAATAAATCATCACATAGGTTTAAAACTGTAAGGAAATCTTGAACTAACAAAATATTCTCTCTTAGGTTGACATAGTTAAAGCAAAACCTATATTAGTGTTTTGAAACTAAAAATAACATTGTGAATTTCTACTATCAAAAACCTCTATAACCTGGTGATCAAATGGGTTTCAAAATTTTATAAGATAATTTGGAATTCAAATTTTGGTATGATATTATTGAGTATGGAATTAGGATGATTATGCTAAAAATAGGGGTAAAGAGACCTAATTAGGTCTTAAAAATGTCTTTAAAGTGCATATTTGAATGGATTTCGGCTAGGAAAACTCTTAAAGAGAAGGAATTCATTATAGGGTGTTCTAAAATATCTTTAGTTTCTCAAAATCAATCTCCATTTGTTTGTATAATTGAAAAAGGCCAAAAAAGGCTATAAGAAAGCTTAAACAAAGAGAAGAAGCATAGAGAGATGATAGAGTTATAATAAGATGTTATGTGGATTGGTTAGGAGTTAAAAGAGGAATTGAATGTGTAATAAAATGTTCATAAATAAAATAAATAAAGTGTAAAATATGTTTTGATTTATTTTTTGTGTAAGCCTTGTCAAATAATGAATAAGTTAAAACAAGACAATTGATTATTGATGAAAGTTTTTCTGCATCATTTTGGTATCAGAGCATAGGATCTCTAGGTAAGATAGTGAGGAACATAGAATTTAGAGGACATGGAGTAGAAATAGCTCAAAGAAGAAAATATGGATTTTTTACCTTAGTGTTTAAGGTGAGAAACTTGTAGGCTAGATTGCAAGCTATAGAATTGGCTCAGAGAAGAGAGATGAATATAAGTGATGTTAGTGAGTGAGAGGATGAGGTTCCTCAAGAAGAATATGTATAACAAGGAGAGGAAGTTAGAGTGGAGGAAATATTCATCATATTAGTTATTGGTGTGATATCCAAACCCAAATTGGAGGTACTAATGTATGAGGCCAGTCTCAATGTTGAAGACATGATTTAATGGGTAAAAACTATAGATAAGTACTTTGACTATGGAGATTTGAATGAGGTAAGGAAGGTAAATTTATAGTGAGAAGGTTTAAGGCTCATAAATCCCTATGGTGGGATGGAGTACAATAATAAAGAAGGGGAAAATAAAAAATAATGTCATGGAACAAAATGCTGGCTAAGATGAAGGGAAAATTCATGCCTAAAGATTATCAACCCAACTTATTTATGAGGATATAAAATTTGAAATAAAAATAAATTTTAGTGAAATATTGTATAAAATAATTTTACAAACTAACAATTAGAATAGGACATAGAAGATTATGCTAAAAAGGTTGTAAGGTACATTAATGGACTACAGTTTAGCATTCAAGATGAAAACAACATCTTATCTCCAAAGATAGTAGAAGAGCCCTATCAAGATAGATTGAATTTAGATGAAAATTTTAATATAAGGAAAATTCAACAAAATAGAGGTAGAGGAAGCTTTTATGTAGGTATAGGTCAAAAAGAAGGAAGAGGATAATTAGGTAATATAAATCAATGGTAAACTCATAATAAGGAAGTTAGTAATAGTTTTGAAAGTACAAGTCATCCTAATAGAGGTGGTTATGGATTCAAATGTGGAATATATTTTTGTAGAGAAATAAGATAGACTATATTTATAGCTAAATGATTCAAATGTATTAAGTTTACATGACATATATACTATGAATGTCTAGAAGATATTAAAGATGGAAAATCTTGAAGTGAAATTAGGAACCAAGTAGTTCAACTTGAAGAGGAAATTGTGGAGTCAATAAAAAAAATGTTGAATAACCTAAAATAGGAGAGAGTTTATTTACAAGGAGATTTATATTGAATTAAAACCATGAAGAGAAAAATCCACCACAAAGAAATAAGTTGCTCAAGACTATGTGAAAAAGTAAAGGTAAATGTTGTAAGGTTATAGTTGATAATGGTAGAATGGATAACCTTGTTTATTATAAAATGGTAACTAAGCTAGGATTAAATATAAAATAGCATCCAAATCCTTATCATGTCTCTTATATTTAGATAAAACATCAAATTCTAGTTAATGCGTAGTGCCATGTAGACTTGTGAATAGGTGGTTATAAAGACAATGTTTTGTGTGATGTGATTCCTATTGATGTTTTCCATATCATACTTGGGATACCATGGAAATATGATATAATAAATATTAATAATGGTATAATTAACACATAAACTATTAAGGATGGTATCAAACATACACTAACTCCATTATAAGATAGTCAAGCATTAAAAGAGACATAGTTTAGAGTGATGATGTTAGGTGAGAAAGAGTATTTTACAAAAGGAACTATTTGAAGAATTGAAACCAAGGAAGTATCAGCTAAGAGAAAGTGTCAAGAGAAAGAAGGTGGAGTAAAATTTGAAAAATAAATGAGAGAAAACAATATAAATGTTGATGGGGGTTTATAGGTATTGACTGCAACAAGCAAAGAGTTTCTACATCCATCTAAACATGATGAGGTGAGTAATACATTGTGTGATACTCAAGGAATGTTTGTTATATTTAATTTGATATCTGTTTTATCTTATGAAACTTAGTTTTTATTAAAGTAACACTTAAAAATGTTGTTTGTATACTTGTCTTGTTAATTATCACTAAAAAAGAGTATGGGGTATTTGGAAAGATTTACTAAGAAGATTGGTATGTTAAGAGATATTTCTCTAGAAGGTGAAATGACTAACCATATAGTGAATGATTAATAGACAGAGAGAAAGAATGTAATTAAATAATTTGATTGTACTACAAATTTCAATATGGAACAACAAGAAGCACTATAAGATGTAACGGATGTAGTCAAAGAGAAGTCAAAATTTAGAATGAAATAATGTGAACATTAAGAGGAAAAGAAAGGAGTTATGTTATTTGATGTGTTTGTTTCATGTGTATGTCTTATGAGGGAGGAGGATAGGGATAATTTTATAATTCTTAGTTTGAATATCAATAACAAGAAATACAATCATCGAGGGAGGAGCCATAATAAATTTATCCAAGAGTCAAAGAGGTTTACATTACTCTAATTGACCCTGGGACCCAAGAGAATATGACATTGAAAAGATATAATGAATAAGAGAGAGATGTTGAGGATAAGACCAATCCATGATAATTTTAAATTTAATGGAAAATTCTTCTTTTTCCTTAGTAGTATGATGTAAGAGCATCCTTCGAAGTATGAATGTAAAATTATTTTGTTTCTCAATTTTTGATTGATCAAGTTATCTATGGGTTATGTAGGTTGATTATATTTTTATAATGTCTTTAAGAGTCATAAAATACACTTGATAATATTATCCAAGTGTTAAATTATACTTAGGGAGGTTAAAATTTGAAATTGGCATTTTCCCACCAATTTTGCTAATTTGAATTTCTGAATTTTTCTTGTTAAATATTAGGTCTTGAGTCATGTTTGGAGTTTCAAAGGTGTAGTATTTTTTATTTATTTCTAAAAGGGGTCAATATTAATTTACTACATAATTTATTCACATGTTGATTCATTTTTATAGGTTTCATATGAACTGGGATGGTTATGAGCCTTCTTAATGTTCTTAGAGGGAATCAAGAACTATTGGAGGAGTTACAGGACATATAAACTTGTGAATGCTTATGCAAGTAAATAGTTTTGGAAAGTGAGTTTGATGATATATGAGTTATAATTAAAAAAATCAAGAAAATTACCTAGAGGTAAGTAAGTAAAGACCTTAATCAATCATCATAGAGGTTTAAATCTTTGGGGAAAGTGTAAACCAATAAAATATTCTCTCTTAGGTTGACACAATCAAAGCAAACCATGTATTAGGGTTTTGAAACTAAAAATGACTTTGTGAATGCTTCAATTGTTAAAAACCTATATAACATAGTGATCAAATGGTTTTTAAATTTTTCTAAGAGATTTTTGGATTTGCATTTTAGTACAGAATTGTTGAGTATAGATTTTGTGTGACTATGTTAAAAATAAAGATAAAGATACCTAATTAGGTCTTTAAAAGGTCTAAAAAGTGCATATTTAAATGGAGTTTGGCCAAGAATACTCTTATAGAGAATGAATACAGTAGAGTGTGTTATAAAAACACTTTATTTTATCAGGAGTAATCTCCATTTGTGGAAAATGTCATAAAAAAGGCTATAAGAAGGATTGAACAAAGAGAAAAAACATAGAGTGATGATAGATTTTTACTAAGATGTTGTGTGGATTTGTTAGGAGTTCAAATAGTAATTTATTGAGTAGGGATATGGTCACAATAACCTTTATAGAGTCAAAAAAACTTGAACCATGTATTGAGTTATTTTGCCTATGAATCTTTGTCACAAAATTAGGAAGTTGAAGAGATAAGAGTGAGTGTTGATTAGAAGTTTAATTTGCATCATGTTGTCTCTAATAAATGAAAAATTAAATTTGTATATATATATATATACAAATTTAATTTTTCATTTATTAGAGACAACATGATGCAAATTAAACTTCTAATCAACACTCACTCTTATCTCTTCAACTTGCTAATTCTGTGACAAAGATTCATAGGCAAAATAATTCAATACATGGTTCAATACACACACACACACACACACACACACACACACACACACACACACACACACACACACACACACACACACACACACACACACACACATATATATTTGAATATAACCCTAAACCTTTTATAAATTTTATCTCATAGGGTCATCCCAATCGACTCTGTATCACTATTGATAAGAAAAAATTAGGTCTTGGTTTAGGTAACTAGGGGCTGACCTAAACCCTAAATGTGTTTTATAAATTTGAGCACAAGGTCAATGGGGCTAAAAATATAACATAAATTTTCAAAAAGGGTTCTATTCTTAGGAATGGGATAGGTAAGGTAGTAAATGCTTAGGTGAGTGTGAAAGAAACGAGATAAGGCTTAGGTAATTTTATTTGGAGATGGTTAGATTGATGAAAAGTGGTGGTATATGGTAAAATGATCTTGTGAAGCACCAATGTTCTACCCACCCCTTTCCTGGTGCACTCTTTAAGGTGTGTACTCATAGAGATTGAGATTAGATAGTTTACTACAAGAGATAAAACATCAATAATTGATAAAGTTTGAAAATGTTGTGTATACAATGAAATTCCTTGAGAGTGTTTTAAAAGTTGAAAATAATTTGGATTTTGAAATATTATGTGTACATTGCATAGAATTTTCACCTTAGATATATCTCATGTTGATATTATGTATAAAAATGGTACCAATGTATAGAATTATTCCATAAATGTGAATTTTAATTATATATCTATGTGTTTTGGCCAATTCAAAAACTATGCAAATGTGGAGAACATGCTTCCAAATCATGCCACCACTATATATGGATAAATATAAAAATTGAAATAAGTGCCAATATGAAGGACATGTTTCCAAAACATGCCCCCATTTAATACTAAATAAATGTGAAGAACATGATTCCAAATCATGATCCCATTAAATTTGAAAACTTCACCAAAAACTGAATAAGTTTTGAGAACATGCTTCCATATTATGTCCCTACTAATATACCCCCTTAGGGATAGGGAAGAACATAAAACTATAGGTACCTAACCTCAAAATGATAATACAACTAGATAATATGTAAATGTAATCATGTAGCATATAAAATAACATGTCTTGTTAAAATGTATCATTTAAACACATAGGGCTATCTGATCACATGAAGGCCTAAGATGCATGAAAAATACTATGGTAATGTCTAGATAGTAATATTACAAGCTCAACAAGATAAAAATTACACATAAAATATCACACATAATAAATTCAACATACAATGGTCCTAGGAGACCATAAAGAAGGGGAATATTCAAATGTTACCCAATCAAAAGGACACGACTTAGTCAAATGTCCATAAAATCAAGGATGAAATATTTAAATGCCCATAAAAATGATGACATATTCAAATGTAAAATAAAAAACTCATAGGCATGGAGGAGAAAACAAAGGATCAAATTCAAATGATTAAACAAGCAAGACAATAGCAAGGAAAGACACTAAGGGAAGTCCCTAATGGAAAACATAAGAAACCAGCACAAACATATCATAATAGCTCATAGATCAAATGTCTTAGAAAAAATTGTCAAGTGCATATCATATCAAGTAGCATATGAAAGATATAATCATGGATAAAGGCATGTGTAAGTACATAAATGAGCTCAAAATGTGATAATGTAAAGTGATCCTCAAACCACATAACTTGTGTATATCAAGACCAAAGAGGTGGATACCTCCAATACTCAAATTTCATGGGTAGTGGAAATTCCCAAAATATAAAATGGGAATATATCATGTATCTTCATATACCTGTATCACACTTAAGTATAATCATTATTCACATATGTATGTAATAGTAAATTATATGTCATCCATCAACATGGAACTAACACATAGAATCCAATGATCTAATAGAGTATGTAGCTGAGGGAAATATTTATGGGATTTTAAATGTTTATTTATTTATTTTATTTTATTTTATTTTGGAATATGTGAAGAGGAATGATCATCCTATAATCCCATGCAAAGAAAGGTCATACGTATCTCCCCACTTGGATATTGGTTTAAGGAATTTTTTGTATTTATAAGGAGCATGTATAGGTAAAATATCTATTATTATATTATTTGTGATGCTTAATATATATATAATAGGACTCTAAGGTCATGAAGTATAAATAAAAAGAATAGGGATTTATGGAGCCCATCTCAATGTGCTCTACGGTTTATTTGGAATAAAAATAGTATGAACATATTTAGGTGCTCTAGATGTTTAAATACCGTGCACAATAGAAGATGGGGATTCCATGGAATCCACTATATGTCTTTAATGTAATGGTATCTCAAGTAATAGACACCTAGTAAAGGGGATTGCCTATTACGTACCCTTTTGTGGTTCAATAATCTTAGTAGATTTGATAGTTAATTTCCTATGTATATGTTTTCTTGTTCAAGAGGATGGCCAAATGGGATCTTAAAAACTATAATTACCCCATTGTAATGAATGTATTTAACATACCCATCCATAATAAAACACATTATGTAAAGTGTATGGATCCAAGATCTTCATGTAGATACCAAAATTACATTACATAAGTGTATAATGTGTTGTGTCGAAACCCCCTTAGACCCCCTTTGTAACAAGTCTTCCTAACCCATGCATTTACCCCACATATTTAATTAATTAATTAATATTAATTAAATTTTCCTTGTGCCACCTTGCCTGGCCACCTTACCCTAAGACCAATTCTCCCCTTGTGAGTCACCACTAGACTTGGTCTCACACAAATAACTAATTCTTAACCTATAAACCAATTTCTAACCAATTACCTTATACTCAACCTTGAATATTAAACATTTAATAATGGGTATCACACTTGGCATAGAGAAATGAAAGAAAGGAGCCAAAATTAACTCTTTTAACATATTATTATGCCACTAATGTCGGTCAACCTAAAACTAACATTGGTCAACCCAAGATTGACGTCGGTCAACCCAAGACTGACATCGATCAACCTAAGACTAATGTTGGTGGGATCACCAATGCCATTTACTTAAGCAACATTATAAACCCATTCTGAGCCCCTAAAAACATTTTCTCTCTGAAGCAGAAACTCACTTAAGAGATTCAAAGTACTCTTAACAAGCTTTTGGTGATTATCCATTATAACCAGGCTAACATCTTCCCTGTAACAATCAAATATTGAACTAAAATTGATTAATTGTGAAAAGGGATCAGACTACAGTGAACAATGAGCACACACTCATCTCCATTCAGTTAGTTTCCTTAACAAAGCTTTATCAAGAGTATTTCTTTAGGTACTTCTATCATTTAATCATCTCTATATTTTATAAATTTTAATTATTTCTAATTAGTGTTTACATAAGTCCCATCCATACCCAAGGAGGATTTTCAAAACTACTTCATCTCCATACCTCTACCTTAACCAAACCAAAGTCCTCATCCAGACTTCTTACCATCTCTCTAACCCCTCATGACTCTTTTCCAAACCCATTAACCTATTAAATATCCTTCCCTGCACTCAGGAAAGCCTTCTATGATTTTTTTATTCTATTGTCCCTACTAACATTGATTATCTTACTAACATCGGTCATATTTCCACTACCAACATCGGTTATCCTATTGATGTTGGTGACTGCCCTTTTACCTAAATCACCTTGAACCAGCCTAAATAGCCCTCTAACAAACCAAAATTGTATTTTGCTTACTTTATGATATTAAATACTACACACGAGTTAAAGAAAAGGAATATGCAATTCTCTATCCCTCTCTCTTTACTTTACTTTGTCATTTCATTTTTAACTCTTTGTATTAAACAATGGATTGTCATCCCCCAGGAAGTTTGTCACTTCCTAGAACAAGTTGCTTGGCAGCCCACTCACCAACCTACTAACAAATATTTTTTGGTTGTGTGCTCTTACTTATAGGTGGTCCTCCATAGCCAAAGAGGGGTTCTTGACTTTGTTTGGATATGGTGCACACCAAATTGGGTACGTATAATCACTAATCTCCAACCTTTCTTTCTCTATTTCTCACTTCTTAAATTTAATCAAAAAATAATTGAAACATTTTTGGCATGTTCGGTGGGACCCCTGGAATTTTCCTTGGGTTTTTTTATACTTTTCAAGTGTTAATTTAAGTGCATAGTAGTTAATTTTTCATTTCTTGCACCTTTTCTCTCCTCTTATTGCTTAGAAAAAAGGAAAAATATAAAGAAAAATGCAATTTTCTTGTTTTAGAAGCAGTAAATTAAAATATTCTCTTACTCTGTCATTCTTTTTTCTTCACAAAATAAACTAAATATATTTTTCAAGTTGAAATTAATTCTTTTATTTTACATGCATAGATAGGATAGTGAAAATCATCCTCTTTTCCTATTCCTCTTTAATTTCATCTTAATTAACATGATTTCAATTTGGGTTTAAAAGATACTACATTTCATTCTCTATTTGTTACATAACACATCTAGTTAATTAAATCATTATGAATTAATCATATGTCACAAATGTTACACATCCAGACCACAAACACAAAATTAGCACTTTAACATACCTAAGACAAGGCCCATCAAGATTTCATCACCTGGTGAAACACCTTACCCTACCCAATTATTCTACTTGGATGTCATTACCAAGGGAAGATCCCACTCTATTCTCTAGTAGAGTATAAACTCTAGGAAAATAGTATATTTTGGCTAAGTGACCCTGCTCGACTTCAGGCTCATGAAGTGGGGAGAGAAAGCTCCTGGCATAGGCTATGTACCTGATCTAACATAGATACTTTTTAAAAACCAAAATTTACCTGAAACCATCCTTAGACTACTTTCTACTACCTATAACAACTAATTCTTCTTCTCATTCTCTGCTTAAGGCATAAGCCAACATGAGTAAAATTAATCTCTACTAGTTAATGTTAGTGGTTGCATGTTATTTTCTATTTTTTATATTTTTGAGTCTATGAAGATGCTTCTTTTCTAATTCATGAGATCAAACCAAATTTGACAAATAAAAAATTTGAATAATCTCTAAAAATTAGACATCCTGAGTGTTTATCACTCTCATACAGATTCTAAAAGACCTTTCAAATAATTTGATTGCACTCTCTAAACCCTAAAAACTCATTTTTTAATACTTTCTAGACTTCCATAGTGATCTACATCTACTATAAATAACTGACATCGATAGCTGCCCCAATTGATCGATCATAAGTGACCAACATCGGTGACTGTGTAAATTTTTAAATTTATAGTCTACCTTAAACAACAACTTCACAAAGCCTTTTAAAATTTCCCTCAACCTCATTTAACTTCAACCTGACCTTAACATAGTGTATTTAGACTTAGTGTATTCTTTTGCATGGTTTTAATATGAAGCCAAGCAAAGACACTTGTTGATTACACAAGCCATCAACCACTTCCACCTTCCCCTTCTATTTTTGAATCCATAATGGAACAAGATATTGAAATAACACCCAACCCCAATCAAATTCCCATTGTAGTTATAGGTAATCAATATTTTTCTCTATTTCTTGATCGTTATGTAACCACCCTCTAACATTACCTTACTACAAGCCAAACTCAAACTTCCTTAGGTGACCCACTCCTTGGAATTTCAACATCATTGATGCTATCAAATCTAGTTTTGACTGGACCTTCAATGGTTACCCAAGCCATCACATCAACCAATAACCCAATTGTGCATGATGTTCCAAGTATAGCATCACCTGCCAATCAATCCAACCTCCACCCTATCAAAACTTGCTTACCTTCACAAGCATAAGGGGTATAATCTATTTCAACCCCATTTTAAAATTTGGTGGTGCCCATCCCATCAAATTTTGCACTCATTAATACCCAAATCCCAACTCACCCCTCACCAAGCATAAATATGCCTTCCACTCAACCCATAACCACAAATCAAACCATTACCCTTACTTCAGTTAGGTTAGCCCCATTTATTTTTATGCCTCAACATATGACTCACTATACTTATTTTGTGTCAACACAACCAAAATAGGTAGTGTCATATATGCTTTCAACTTCTTATTCTCTTCTTTACAATGTAGGAGGTGTTTCTCAAAGAAATCCTCCTCTTGACCTCATCAAAATTCTCATGGATAAAATGATCAACCTTGAGACATCTATATCTAGATCAGAGAATATTCTATCTTATGATTAGATATGCAATGAACCCATTCACCCCTCTATAATAATTCATCCATACCCAAACTAATGGGAACTCCTAAAATTTGCCCTTTTCTATAGAAAAGAGGACCCACAGCAACACTTGTGAGCATTCAAACATGCTTGATATTTGATAGGACATGATGGTGCACTATTAATTTGCACATTTCCCATGTCTCTTTTAGGAACTACTTTGTATTGGTATAGTTCAATTACATGTCATTCACTATTCTCCTTCACTCAACTTGCAAAACATTTCCTTGATCACTTCTGTATTAATATCTCCAAAAAGTTTTTGATAACAGACCTTTATTCTATTTGGCAATTTGAGGATGAAGTTATTTCTAATTTCATTGCTCATTGGAGAGGTCTCATAAACCAACACTCCTTCTCCCTAACTTAACCTAAGCTCATTGAGCTCTTCTCTAGATCATGTGTGAAACATAATTCATCCACACTCTGGGTACAAACCTTTTGTACATTCGATGAAGCTTTCACAATGGTGTGAAATCTTGAAATCTAGGCCATAAATGAGGATAGGATCATATTGCATAGTAAAAATTCTAATTCTAAAGCAAATGCTCCTTTTTCATCTAAAAATTCCCATCCAAATTAAAAATATAAAGGGTCTACAAATGTTGTGGTTATGAAATCTACTTCTTCTACAAGCACGACCCAACTCACAACACAATAAAACCCAATCAACCCAACAAAGATATTTCAACAATACTATGAGAACGGACAATATACTCTTATTGGGGAGTCAAACACCTCCGTTTTAGAAAATATACTCAACCAAGGAGTTATATACATTCCTACCATTAAACCTCCAAGCTAATTTGATCCTTCTCAACCCATTCCAACATGGTTCAAAGAAGATTGGTTTTACAACTATAATCAAACCAAATTCCACAATGTCAATGATTGTAAAACTCATAGAAATATTGTCTAAAATATGCTAGATAAGGGTGATCTTATTTTAGATAATCTAAACAATCCCCTAAACTAGAATATGGCCATATTCAAACAACCCTTCCCTAATCACGCACCCAACCAAAACATAGTCCACACTACTCCTCAAACTTATTCATATCATAAGATTCATATAGTCAATGTGATCTTTCACTTAACCTAACCATTGGAACAATAGGATGTGCTTATTTTACCTACTCCTACCCCATAAATGGTAGAAGTTGGTTTGAATCCATGTCCTCTTTTGGTAGAAGAACCTATTTCTCCTCTTCGACTTCCACATGAGGAAGAGAAACCTTTACCACTTGCATTAGCCCATGAGGATTCACCAATTACCTTTGTACTTGCTTCACCTACACTTTCATAAAATAGAGATCATGCTTCTCCTACCCCTCAAACAAATAGTGAGAGAAATCCTTTGTTACTTCATCTTCAATCCATACAAGAAACTGACTCATCCACTCCTCTTTCAAAAATAGATGAGCTAGATTTTTCCACTTTAACATTTGATGAAGCAACCATTAAACCACCCTCAAACCAACCCATCTTTCCATTATATTACCCATGGAGGATCTTACCTTGCCTATTCCACATACACATGTTGAAGGAACAATCATATCATTTCTTTATCCCCTCAAGGAGCCCTCATCTCCTCATTTTCCACCTACTATAGATGAACATCTTCATCTATTATTGAAGAAGATGACCTTGTTTTGACTCTTTCCCATCATTGGATGGAAATATTAGAGGCAAGTAAGTCTCCTCTCTCTCTATCATCTAAAGACAAACTAGTTAAACCCACACCAATGACATCCAAACCATTTTCATGTTTAGTGGAAAATCTTAAATTCCTTGATTCTAATAAATTATATCAAGCAGCATTTTGGGATCACCTTAAATCTCCCTATCCAACATAGAGAGTATCTCCCTTCACTGCTAACCCTCTCACAACCATTTATCCTAAGGTTTTTGATAAGGTGTGTGTTGCTTCACCTAAGATTTTAGAAGCCTCATCTTCTACTTTAGAGCCCTCCACCTCACATGCATATACCATATTGAAATAGATAATATTTTTAGGAAAAAAACCAATTTCTAATCTAGTTCATCCACATATGAAGTTAGATTTAACCCCTCAAAAATAAGGGGGTGTCTCTCTCCCTAAACCAAATAAAAAAGGAAATACCCCAAAAACTCACCAATCTACCCTTCTTATACCTTCAACCTTACCATCTATTTTGGGTCCACATCCCTCTACCTTGGTGGGATTGTCACCAACCCATGTAAAACATAAAGTGACATTACCTCCATTATTACCATTACTACCTCACAAACCTTCAACATCTAGCACCCTCTTATCCAAACTTAAAAAGGTGGAAGTGAAACATGTGGGTTCACAACCACCTAAAACGGTGTCACACAAGACTACACTCATCACCACCAAACTCAAAAAGGTTTCCACTCCACCTATGAGAATGAGTGTTAACCCATTTCAAGGATCACAAGTATTCTATTTATGCTATTTATTGCAATCATAAGTAATAACTCTTCCCCCCATCAAGCCATTTGATCATATTGGACCAAAACCATTATGGTTCAATGATTCAAAAGCTTGTTTATATCATCATTCTTTGGGACATGATACTGAGAGTTGCAAAGCTCTCACAACAATAACCCATCACCATTTAGATGTTGATGCTATCATGGGTGTTAAATTGGTTGAAACTCTAAACATTAAACTCTCAGCATCTGTAATGCCTCACAAAACCCCCTTTCACATTAAACCTAAAGATGTTATTGTACCTTCTCTATCACCTCCTTCACCTATATTTTAGATTAACATGATCAATGTGAGTACATGATCACAAAATCAGAAAGACAAAGGAAAGGAAAAGGTCTCTACTCCTTAGGTTCACCCATTTAAAAAGGACTTCCCCTCTTCAAATCCCAAGATTTCCATCTTGGGTGTCCAACAATAGGTATCATCAGGAGTTATCCAAAACTCCATGGTGAAATAATTTCACCTATCCCTAGTGAAGATGTCTTTATATGATTTAATTCAAAACTCATCCCAACATTGACAAGATCTAATTAGTGCCTTAAAAGTGGTTGAATTTCAACTTAAAGAAATTCAACTCCTTGTAGCCTTTGTCAATTCTCTCAACACTATTTCTATGATCTCCTTTAGTGATTCAGAGATCCCCTCTCAACATCCTAAAGATCAAGATTCTATCCTCTTTATCACTACCTACATATATCAAACTCATGTCAAGAGAGTTATGATTGATGTGGGAACCAACATCAACATCATTTCAACCCATGTGTATAAGTAATTATCACTCCCTGATAATTGTTTGTCACAAACAAATGTAATGTTACATTCTTTTAATGACTCTACTACTACAACTATTGGCACCATGTTCTTGCACATATGTGTGGGTCCTCGTACCCTTCCAAAGTTATTTTATGTTGTAGAGTGTGAATTATAATGCAACATACTTATCAGGTGACCATGGATACATTTTATGGCATGTGTACCTTCTACATTGCACCGTTGTGTTAAGTTTGAATACAATGGTCAAGTTCATGTCATTACCACCAACCCAACTCCACTCAAGACATGTAACATGACCTAATATCCCAAATGATGTTATTATTACTCTCAACACATCATCACCTCCAAAACCCACTTTTGAATCCTCTACAAGTTCTGTTACCCTAGACATGCCTATACCAACTACATAGGTTCCTAACAAGGATCCCATGGAGCAAACCTTTAAGTGATTATAACTTGGTGAATATCATTTTATAACTCTCAACATGTTCCATAGCCCTAAAGAGTATGGAAAAACTCACATGAGTTCCAACTATGATCCTCATATTGGTATGATCATCCCATATAGTCCACCCCATCTCAAAACCAACTTCACATATGAAGGAATTGATCAATCTCTTGTCAGGGTAATTTGTCCTCTTCACCCCAAATGTTTAACTATAAATTTTTCTTTTTAAGAAAGATTAGTTTTGTCCATAATTATCTCTATAGGTGTGTTTGGAAAGGTTTTGGCCTAAGACATTATGAACAAGGTGCTCAAATGTCCATTCAATACCCTACCCATCAAACCATTTATAGTGCCAAATAAAGGCATGGCATTGGCTATGTTGACCCAACTTAATCCATTAATACTTATTATATTCCATTTATTAGAGAACCTATATCTCTTTCCAACTCCTCTTCTCCACCATCACCCACTAAATTGGAGGTATCTATACCTCCTAATTTTTTTTTCAATAAATGTCATTCACTTGGGCACCCTTACCCATCACCAGGGTAGGGAAACATGGTCCTTTCCTCTCATATATCCTCACATGATTGATGAGGATTCTCCCATAATTAACACCATATATTTTAAAACTGATGATGACATTCTTACCTACACGGGTGTTGATGATTCCTACATCAAGTGATCACTCCCTTTTAAGACACAAGTTATGTTAAATGAATCAACCATCGGCATTAACTTGTCTTCTTATGATGACCCTCATATTATTAAAATAGGCCAATCTCTAGATTCTTCTAAATAAACCAACGATACCACATTTCTCTATGACCATATTAAGGCTTTTTCTTGGTCCTACAAAGACATGCCTGGTATTGACCCCTCAATCATTACCCATAACATTGTCACTAATCATGATACTAAGCTAATTAAGTAAAAGCTTCATAAAATGCATCCTCATTTTATTATCCTTGTCAAGGATGAGCTCTAAAACCTCCTCTTTGTTAATTTCATCCAACATATTGACTACCAATAATGGGTTTCCAACATTTTACTGATTATGAAAGCAATAGGGGGAATCCATATTTGCACTAACTACTGTGACCTCAACCTTGTTTTTTCAAAGGATGACTTTCCTTTACCATGTATTGATTAGCCTATTGATTTAACATCTAGCCATGAGATGTTATCACTTATGAATGGATTCTTAGGATATAATCAAATCCTAGTTTCCCTTGAAGATCAACACAAAACAACCTTTATCACCCCATGGGGAACTTTTTGTTATCGAGTTATACCCTTTGGACTAAAAAATGCTAGTGCTACCTATCAGTGTCCATGGTTTATATCTTCCATGACCTCTTACACATAATTTGGAGGATTATATTGATGACCTACTCAAGAAATCTAAGCTTTGTCAAGATCACTTGGGGGTTCTTAAAATCATTTTCACTCACCTTCTTCAATATAACATTTGACTCAATCCAAAGAAGTGTATCTTTGGTGTTCTTTTTAGAAATATCTTAGGATTTATCATCTTTATTCAAGGTAATGAAGTTGACCCTGCTAAGGTTTGAGAAATCCTCTAAATGCCTCCACCTACCACACTCAAACAACTCCATAGCCTCCAAGGTAAACTCCAATTGATTCATCGATTATTCTCTTAGATATCAGATTATTGTCAGCCTTTTCACCATCTTCTCAAAAAGGAAATTCATTTTCACTAGGATTGAAATTTTTAGGAAGCCTTTGATGCACTCAAATGGTATCTCCTTTTTCCACCTATCCTTATTCCACCTGAAGAGGACCAACCCTTCTATCTTTATATCTCTTTGACCGACCATTATTTAGGAGCTATGATAGCACATAGGGATGATCACCATTGTGAGCAAGTAGTCTATTACATAATCTAGACACTTATTGACTATGAAACTTGCTACACTCATATCAAGAAGCTATGCCTTGCTTTGGTATTTATAGCTTTTAAACTATGACATTACCTCCTCAACCACAAAACTTATGTAATCACCCACACTGACCCTCTCAAATACATGTACTCTAAACCTTATCACAACCAACATATCACTTGATGGCTTATGCTTCTGGCTGAATTCAATTTGGAATTCATACAATAGAAGTCCATTAAAGGGCAAAACATCACTGACCAACTAGCTGCCACTCCTCTCCTTGATAGCTAACCCTCAAATCTTGAATTCCCCAATGAGTCTATTTCCATACTTTCTACTAACGATATCACCTATCAAATTATGACGTTATTTGATGGGCCTAAATGTCAAAATGGTGGGGGAGTGGGGGTTATCCTCATCCTTCTTGATGCTGAGCTGATGCCTTTATCATTTAAACTATACTTTGACTACACCAACAACATGGTCAAATATGAAGCCTTAATTTTAGGCCTTCAAATGGTTATCTTCTTAGGAATCAAATCCATAACTATTTTTGGTGACTCAAAATTAGTTATCAACTAGGTCAATTGTTCTTATCTATGTAAGAATGAGACTCTCCAATGGTACAAACATCATGTGGATACCTTATTAGAATCATTTGACCATTACCTTTTACAAAATATTCCTCATTCAACCAATAATTTTTTAGACACAATGGCTTTTTTAGCCTCCCACATACCCTCTTCTTCCAAAATCTACATCACTATATATCACCTAACTTTGCCTTCTTACATTTCCTCCAACATCCTCTTTATGGGGAATATCACTAACAATCTGCATGAATTGTGGTATACTCAAATAACAACTTACCTCTCTTACTCTATTACTCCTCCTGACCTCTCCAACAATGCATGGCATGCATTCACAAATCGTGTTACATGTTACACTATGTTAGGGGGATTTTTCTACAAACAGGATTTCAATGGTCTCCTCTTTTGATGTGTTACTAGTAAAGAGATTCCCTTTGCTATTAAGGAGGTTTATGATTGGATTTGCAGTGGTCATTTTAATAGTCATGTAATTTCCAAATGTCTCCTTTGCCTTGTCTATTATTGGCCAACACTCTCTCATGATTGTATTGACTATGTTAAACATTGTCTCAAATGTCAACAACATGCCAACCTATTTCACATTCCTAGTCATGTCTTATAAGTTTCTAAGGACTTTTGGCCCTTCTCACAATGGGGTTTAGAATTATTAGTGATATTAACCCCCATTCCTCTCTTCATCATTGATTAATCATTAAAAAAATAGAATACTTCACTAAGGGGGTTGAGGCCATTCCTCTCATATCCACTAAGGCTGATAAAATCATTAAATTTTTCCACCATCATATCATATGCCATTTTGGTGTACCTTAAAAAATCATAACTAAAAATGGTAGTCTTTCAAAAACAAGACTGTCTAGCAATTTTTTGATGCCTTTAGTGTCAAACTCAGCTTCTCTTCACCCTATTTCCCATAAACTAATGGGCAAGCTGAAGCCTCTAATAAAAATATGACTAAAATCCTTATAAAAGTGGTTGATTATACTAACAAGGATTATCACATTCACATCCCCTATGCTTTATGGGCTTACCATACTAGAATTTGCACTTCTATAGGAATTGCACCTTTCTCCCTGGTCTATGGGATGGAAGTTGTTTTTCCCCTTGAAGTCCAAATTCCTTCTCTTAGGATTTCACTACAAGACATTATAACTCATGATGTCTTTGACCAAGAAAATTTGGCTCAACTTGATGTACTTGATGAATTCCATCTCATAGCCCTTAACCATCTCCACATATACCAAGAGTGTATCAAACGTGCCTATGACAAAAACCTTAAAGAGCATGATTTCAATATTAGAGATCTCATCTTAAATAAATATAAACATGTGACTAACTTGAAAAATATAAAATGGGGAAATTTTGATCCTAATTGGCTAGGACCCTACATTATAACTCATAAATATGGCTATGGAGCTTATCGCTTATCTTATCTCAAAGGATGACCAGAACCTGAATCTCTAAATGCATTACATTTATGACCATTATTTTGTTAATTAAGTGACATTTTACCTTATGTTTAACTTAAGATCTTCCCTTGATCAAACCCACTATATTCATATTATTTTCACCTTAACCTTATTCCTCCACACTTAGTTATCCTATGAAGTGTTTTGGTTTTGTCCCAAAATATGGAAAACCTAAAAGCCTCTATAGACTTATCCATGACTAAAGTAACAAAAAGAATTAAAAAAAGCAAAAGAACAAGAAAATAATATGGGATACATCAACTAATCCAAATCATGCCTAGCTCTTAAAAAATTAGATTGCTCCCTTGAAGGATAGCTACATTCAAATAGACTGCTCCCTTGAAGGACAACTATTAAAAACTAGAAAAATAAAAAAAGACTATACCATACCCTTGAAGGATGGATAAGTCAACAAAATATTTTGTTAAAGGGAAATTTGATTCAGAAGCTTCCCTATTAATCAACTTCATCCCATTGTGAGCTTCCTACATCAATCAACTTACACAACAAAAGAAAAAATAAAGAAAGAAGAAAAAAGTAACACATTAACTTTATGTCATGGACTTGTCTATAGTCACTCTCAAAAAACCCACAAATGGGGCATAACATTATTACTCCAAAGGTCACGCTACCTCACTACTCCTATTCCATTTTAAACCATCTTTATCAAGGAACTTTGAGCTTACTTATCACAAGGTGATAACCATGCGTTTTTAACCAACAAATGGTCAACTAATGCAATGCATAAAAATGGTTTAAACTTTAGAGCTTATTTATGATATAATTTTTGGTTTGTGTTAATAATGAGCACCTTGTCTCTCTATTTTACCTTTCACTTCACATGTTGAATTTTCTTTTATAGATGTATTTTCCAATAGAATAAATCACCATCTCAAATCACAAACATAACAACTCTAAATCCTACCCTAAAACCACTACCTAAAAGCAATCATTTCTAGTATATACCATCATATATATGGGACAATGCTAAAAATGCAACATGGCCACCTTTTTCCTAACTAACAATAAATAGGAATAATGTCACAATGCCCAAAACCATCACTCATGCATACACCATCACATATGGAAAATACAGAAACTAAACAAACATGACCAACACATTCATTTTTATTATACACCAAATCATATATATGGTAAATACTACGAATGCACCTGAACCAAACTTTCCTAAATACTAATACATAGGAAATAAACCATGACCAAAACATCTATTTTTAGTATAAACCATCACATATAGATCATTCTAAATATATAAATTAACCAAGTATATACCATTTCACATATGTAAAGTGATAAACCTTTATCTCATAAACACGACAATTTCATTTTATGTATATACCATCACATATGGGAAAGCTAAACATGAAAATCTCATCTACTATACATATGCCATCACATACATGGAAATTCTAGTAAACCAACATCATCATTATATCAATATCATAGACATTCATCCAAAACCATAAACATATACATGAAAATAAAATTTGCATTGTCATCACGTCAAATAAAACATCTCATCATATATATGTGCTAAATCAATATAAATCATATAAAAATATCAACATCTCTCATCTCTCTCTTATATACATCTCACGTCATCAGCTTATAGGCTAGTATATATACAAAAATGAATAAATAAAAAAATATCCCTCAAAATCATGTTCAACACAGCCTCCTCAAAAAAGTGATTGACATGATGAGGTGGTGTCACCACCATGCTCTCCCTATCTTTGTCTCTGCACACTAGAACCTGAGGTCCATGTCTCTGACTACTCCTGCTCTCTAAATTCTACAAATCTAGGAATCTACAAAAAATCATGGATCACCATCTCATAATATGCAATCTCATCTAGTGCAGTGTTGTATCTCATAAGAGATATAGTCTATGGATGACCCATGGCACCTACCTATACTGCTACCTATGGAGGAGGAGGAGGAACAACTACCAATACCCATGTGGCTGACCTCAACTAATCTTTCTTTATTGTTAATGAGGTCACTCATCCCTGTAAGCTAGCCACTTGGATTTAAAGATGGACCACTTGACCATATAACTCTAAGACATATTCTTATGAAGAATCTTTTGAAAGGACTATAACATCTCTCTCCTATATGGCCATGTCCCTGATAGATAATGGTGTATCCCTCTTTAGAGCTATAACATCTCTGGCCTACATAGTTGAATCTCTGACCTAAATAGTGACATCTCTAGCCTAGAATGTTGCATCTCTATCTTATATCATGTAATCCCTAGCCTACATGGTTGTATCCCTCTCTTATATGGCCATGTCTCTAACCTGTAAAGCAACATCTCTCTCATGTGCCAAGCCCTACATCTTTGGAGTTAGCCTCCTAACTGGTACAACTAGGTGTGGTCTTACCCACCATGCCTCATATGACATAGTGCATCAAAAATCAAAAACATCTATGCTTACTAGTAGATCCTCAAAATTAGGTCCATCTATCTCTAATTGCAAAGGGAGTGGTGCCTCAATGTCATCATGCTTGTATCTAGGGAAAGTAGGTAGAACATATTTCACAAGGCTGAGTTATCTCTTGACCTATGCCATAGGTATGATCTCAAGCTCCCTTACTCTTCTTCCTTTAACCCATAGTGTGCTATACATCCCAATGATATCATCCCCCTAACCTTTGAAAATTGGATACGTCAAGTAGGAGCACTAGATAATATCTCCTAGACTCAATCCATCTAGTATCCTTCTATAATGTGTGATATCCTACATAATGCCATTAACCCATGTATGTGCCATGGACTCTCACCATCATCTAAACTTAACTCTCAATCCCACTTCAATCATGCATGGTAGTCTTAGTGGCCATGTAACTGTGATGTGCTCATATGCCCAACAATGCAGTAGGTGCCCAACACATAAACGGTAGGATTTGTGTAGATGTAAACCCCACAACTATTTATACAACTAAGCTAAGAATACATTCCCCCATTCAAAAAATATACTCTACTCTATCACCTGAGCTAGGACCCCTATTAATGTGATGAAAAATTTACCACCATCTATGTCTAGTAGTGTGTACACTGTGATGCTGATCATCATTGAGATGCTAAGATGATGCTCCTCCTCATCTACCAAAAATAGAGGCTGATAAGGGAATGATACTGAATGATATGTAACCTCACTGACATGCTCACCAAAAAATGACACCATATGGATGTCATGGTCCTCCCTCATGCATGTAAAAATATGCTCACCCTACATGGTAATCTAAATATCCTATATACATCCTCTCATGTGACTATCTTCTCAACAATCAGTAGGTGAAAGGTGTTGGTGGTATGATCCCGCCTCTCAAGAAGCGTAATCATCAAGCTAACATCTTTAGTAACCTAAAAGAACTATTAAACTCTTCCAAGACCAACTATAGCCATGTGATCCCACTCATCTATTGACACATCTCTCCTGATCCTAGTTAGGAGTGTCAAAAGATAGTCTCTTAAGGTCAACTCATGCCTCAACTACAACCACAAACATAAAAAAATTAATCAACAAACATTTCTAACCACTACCTTAACCATTTTCCCTATCCCATGGGAGAACTACATTGGCTTGAGGCCCTTTTGGGATAAGTAGGTAGTACTCAATAGACATGGGGTCTTCTGGGGCTAGCTTGGCCATCTACCCACCTAACTATCCAACCTATCACTTTTTATCTAAGGCCTTACAACCTATCTCTCTTAAACCAAGCCTTTTGGCCAATCTCTCACTATTCAACTAAGCTAAATCTACTTTGTGCCACATGATTTTCCTATTTCCTAAGGCTTCATGGATTTTTAACTCTTTTTCTTCCCATTTTTACCCTTTCTACTTTAACAAGGCCATCGATGTCAGTCACTTATCAACTGACATCGATGCCTAGACTATCGATGTCGGTGCATAACACACTGACATCAGTGCCTTTACCACCAATATTATCAAGAAGACTTTAACTAACATTAGTAGATGGCCACTGACATCAATGACTGGTTCAGCTCTAGGGCCAAACCCCACCCATTACCCATTATCAATTTTAAATCTCTACCCTAAAACCCACCCAAATAAGCCTAAACATGCTCCTAACCTCAACACTACCCACCCACGACTCACTAGCTTCCTATTACACCCCCCACTGAACTCAAGTCAAAAAAATAACAAAAAACACAAACCAAAGGTTTAAAGGACCCTACCTAATCTATCCACCTCTATCAAGCTAGGATGATTGGTGCCTATGCTGCCATGCCTCTAGTTGGGTCTCCACCTCATCCTACCATTTTCTTGATTTTTTTGGCTTTTTTCTTGTTTTCTGACTAATCAACATACAAATGAAATTGGTTAGCCACCTAGCCCATTTTTTTCAAGTTTGGTTGGTCATTGATGTTGGCCATTTGTGCCCTAGGCCATCAATGTCAACCCCTTTACCATCAACATTGGTACCATGAAATATTATTTTAATGCTTGTACATCACTTTTTATAGTCCCTTATTCATTTTAGGGCAACCTTACACACACCCTGCCTTTATAAACTTGACCATAGGGATCATTTTCATCTCTATTCATGCCAACTATTACCCAAACACACATTTCATTACACACTCACTCATTACATTTGAGTTTGGTATCTTGATCATTCATGTTATCTAGTACATATTGACAATACCTTACATGTATGACTATCATTTGATTTGGATCACCACTAATTGATCCTATCACCTATGACCTTTTGTGTTTTCATGAGAACTTCCTACCTTAGGTACCTAGAACACATTTAACTGTTAGATATATAGTTTTGGTTGATCCTACCTTCTCAGCTATCACTAACAAGCTATGCCTTGGTAAATTTAACCAAAATATTCTATGACCACACCTATTTTCAACTTGTCAACACAAATTTTTAGTATTTTATGTCTACAATACTAACCCGCAACCAACCAATCTCATTTACTCCTTATCAAATCAATCACTATTTTTTATTTTTTCCCAATCAGTTCTTGTTTTAAGGGGGAGGATATCACACCCAATGCCTAGACCACTCAAATTTAATTTTTTTCTTGCAACTTACTAGCACAACTTACTAAGACAAAGTGGGGAAAATGTAAACACTAAAATAACGTTACACAAGTGTCTAATGCATTATGTCAAAACCCCCCTTAGACCCCCTTTGTAACAAGTCTTCCTAACCCATGCCTTTACCCCACATATTTAATTAATTAAGATTAATTGAATATTCCTTCTGCCACCTTGTACGAACACCTTACCCCAAGACCAATTCTCCCCCTGTGAGTCACCACTAGACTTGGTCTTCCACAAATAACTAATTCTTACCCTATAAACCTATTTCTAACCAATTACCTTATACTCAACCTCGCATATTGACCATTTCTTAATGGGTATCACACTTGGCATTGAGAAATGGAAGAAAAGATCCAAAAATAACTCTTTTGACCTATTATTATGCCATTTATGTTGGTCAAACCTTGACTAATGTTGATTACTTAAGAAACATTCCAAACCCATTTTAAGCACCCAAAAACATTCACTCTCTGAAGTAGAAACTCACTCAAGATATTCAAAACACTCTTGACAAGATTTTGGTGATTATCCACTATAACCAGGCTAACATATTCTCTATACTAGTCAAATCTTAAGCCAAAATTGATCCATTATGAAAATATATTGAACTACAATGAACAAGTGGCACATACTGATCTCCATTCAATCAGTTTCCTTAACAAATCTTTATCAAGAGTATTTTTTTAGTTACTTATATCATTTAAGCATCTCTATATTCTATGAATTCTAATTATTTTTTATTATTGTTTACACAAGTCCCATCCATCCCCAAGGAGGTGTTCAAAAAATCCTTCATCTCCATACATCTACCTTAACTAAACTAAACACCTCATCAAGACTTCTTACCATCTCTCTAACCCCTCATACGACTCTTTTCCAACCCCATTAACCTATCAAATATACTTTCCTACACTCAGGAAAAAATTCTATGAATTTTTTGACTCAATTTCCCCTACTGACATTAGTTATCCTACCAACATTGGTCACATTTCCACTACCAACATCATTTAGCCTACCAACGTTAGTTACTACCCTTTTACCTAAATTACCTCAAACTAGCCCAAATAGCCCTTTAATAAACCAAAATTATATTTTGTTTTCTCTATGATACTAAATACTACACATAAGCTATAGAAAAGGTACATGTAATTCTCTCTCTCTCTCTCTCTCTCTCTCTCTCTCTCTCTCTCTCTCTCTCTCTCTCTCTCTCTCTCTCTCTCTCTCTCTCTCTCTTTACTTTACTTTATCATTTCATTTTTAACTCTTTAGTTTGTCACTTCTTAGAACAAGCAAGTTACTTGGCAGCCCACTCACCAACCTACTAACAAATATTTTATGGTAGTGTGCTCTTACTTGCAAGTGATCCTCCCTAGCCAAACAGTGGTTCTCAACTTTGTCAAGATATGGTGCGCACCAATCTAGGTACATATAATCATTAATCCCCAACCTTTGTTTTTCTATTTCTCACTTCTTAAATTTAGTCAAAAAATAATTGAAACACTTCTTAATAACATATCAAATATTCCCATGGAAGGTACAAATGAAAATTTAGTAAAGACATGTGCGAGACCAACCTATAAAGGTAGGTCAATCTCACCAAGATCCTTCTAGGAGGTCCCATTGAGTATACTAATTGATATATTAGAAGGATGAAAATAATGATGAATATAACCCATATGCATAAGTAATGTCATGGTGTAAACATTTTTTATTTCACCATTGTCAGTAATAACATTGTTTATAAGTTGGTGATCAATGAATGCTCGAATGAATAAAAAATGAAGAATAAAGTCATAATCCTTAATATTAGTGTCATAAAAACTAATAGAAGGTATCTAAACCATAGGAGGTATGTGTCATGTATAAGTACAAAATCCCATATAATGGGTACCCATAATGCAATGGATGAGGATGCACATTATATTCCATTTTCACTTATCATTACTTGTTAGAATGGTCTTGGAAATGATTTCTAAATATTTTATGTTTTTGGTGATCACCAACTTGTAATTTTTTGTTTATCAATAAGGCCTTGCATCTTATGCCTCAAGGTAAAGCATATGTTTTCATAATGTCCTAGTCTCTAGTGATAATCACAATAATTATTGGCATCATATCCTTTGGGTAGAGGTATATTCACATCAACCTATATAAGATGAGGGAGATATATAATATTACACTCTTTTATCCATGTAAGTAATAAAGTGAGAGTCTCAAGTAAGCATATAAACTGTTTGCTTAGTACATTAGATAAGTGTTGATAATTTGGCCTCTCAAGATAAATATTAACCCCTATATTTATAAACTTTATAAATCCCATTAAATATTACATAAGACTTCCTAAATATTTTCATGATCTTCAAATGGTTAGTTAAGCCTTTTAGCATTGTTTAAGGTTTCATTATATGCACTAGAGGTTGATTTAGAAAACATTATGTGATAGCATATTTTGAGTCATTAAATGATGTGTTAGGTTGTCATGATATTTCCTTGGGTGAGTGTAATGGTCTCAGGTTTCTCTTGGATCCTAAAATTAGGCTATATCATGTTTGATAAAGTTAAGGTACTTTATCATAAATTAAGGTACTTTTAGAGATAAAGGTTTATTGTTATTATTATATGTATACTTTTTTAACCACTTCTTGAAGGGTGACCTTGTTATCAAGATGCATAAGATTTTATGTCATGTTTGAGTCTTGACATGAGGTTTAATGATGCATCTAGGGTCACCTTTTATAGTATATTTGTCAAAGAACATTTCAAACCCCAATGAGTCATAAGGTCATCAAATACCTCTCAAACATGCCATATAGGTCAAACTTTGTGCTATAAACCATTAAATAATGTGTGTTTTATATGTCACATTGAAATAAAGTTTTTTAAAGGGATATTGAAAAGCTAACATGTTTCTAAGCTATGAAGTCAATATGAAAGTCAAATGAAGGATGAATATGTCAAAGTACAGTTGTCTAATTGGTGGTTTATCTTTCAATAATAGTCTTTTAAACATGAATAAAATTTGAAAATTTTTAATAAATGACCACACCTCATTCATAAAACCCCCTCAACATCATGATGGTTGAACTCAAGATAGAGTAGGTCATTTTAACTCAATAAATGCTTTCAAACTCCTTTCAAGTTCCCATACAGTCTATAGGTATGATCAAATGGCATCGTCATTTTCTCAGAAGTGTATAGGCAAGGTACACGGTGATATATCCTCTTAATGTAGTGTATGGGAGTGATTTCACTTGATGATAGTGCCATTTATTTCTAGGTATATGGCTAATATCTATGAATAAACATTAATAATCCCAATCGCTTAAAACCCTCCTGAAACCTTGATAAAGACTCGATGGGAAAGAAAGTGAGACTAATATCTTATAATGTAATATTTTTTCTTGAAGAACACCTAAAACACCTTCTAAACTCTTCAAGTCTCATCTCTAGTTTGCATGCTCATACCTTCTTCTATACATATGTAAAATAACATGTTCTTTTACATGGTTCTAGGGATAAAAATAGGTTTCAACATGGAAGATAAGAGTTTTGAAGTGTGAGATCATTTTTTCAACTCTCTAAGAGGTTTTTAGGTGAAACATAGTGATTTAGGAGAATTTTTAGGGTTTGATTAATCAAAATCCACCCATCCTTCTCCATTTCCCTTCTTAGCTAACCTAATAAGACCTATTTGTGGATGATCATTCATAAAGAAGGAAACACCCTAAGATCTATATTTTTATGAGTTTAAGGCCCTCATTTTCCCCTCTAGGTTCATCGTATATTTTTTTGTAAAAATGCCCTCATACTCTATGAATCATTATAAGTAAGATAAGTACCTTCTAGGGACCTATCAACACCTACAGGGTCATTATCTTCATTGACCACATTATGAAACTCAATAAAGGTAGAGAAATAATTGAAATACTATATCATATAGGAAATGGACCTACTAAAGATCATAACTAGTACATATCATCATGGTTTAGGTCTGATCATGATTGGAATGGTGTATGTTTTGTTAGGTGTCACAAGTATTTAGAGTCTTCTTAAAAAGTTAGAAATAATTTCATCCAAGTAAGCATAGGTAAGGAATAAATGAGGTATGGGGTTTTCTAAAGTATGAATCACCTCATCCCTACTGTTTCCAAGTCAAACAACTCAAATATATAGAACTCTATGCATATGTCTAATGGAAGTCTTGATTCATGGTTAGCCCTTAATAACCCTAAACATGATGAAGTATGATATAAAGAGTGATATTAATACATTATCAAAGTTTTTTAATCCATAATTGGGTCAGATCCAACCTCAAAATCACTATTTGATCATGTCAATTTGGGAAAGAATTATGGGATAGAAATAAACACCTACATGCTTACTGAGAACAACGGGATAAGAATACAATGTATACAGTCAAGTTGGAGTTTAAATGGATTAAAAAAAACACATGAGTCATGAGGATAATGAGAAGTATTATATATTTAAGGATAAAGGGTTAATAAATAGTAGGCCACTCAAGGTGATAGGCAATCAAGACACTTAATTACCATCCACAAGTCAGTCTTGAAGTTGTCTTGAGTAAGGACATGTGACTAACTATAAGATGGTTTGGATAGAAGACTTAAAGGTCTATTCAAGTAAAATTATACTATGTACTAAGTTTCCATTACTCAGTAAGACCTCTAGGTGTTAACAAGAGGATAAGTACACACATATAACCTAGGCAAACCCTAAGCTAGAACCTATAATTTTGTCATGCAAGAATGAATAAAAGAAGCATTTGTGAAGTGAATAAGGGTATCAAAGGCATATACACACTTTAAATACCATATATATAATTTTTAATTCATTTATATAACTTAAAGTTCTAAAAAAATGAATGATGTTCCTACTTCTTGCAGATAGACCCCTTAGACCCCCATAAGTAGGGTCTTAGAGAAGAAAAGAGAGAGTGTTTTAAACCATACATGGATGAAAGGTGAAGGAGTGATAAATAGGTACCTTGACCTATCTACTAAGTTTTAATAGTATTAATTGATATATTTTGGTCTTTTAAAATAAAATGAGGAGCCTTGATAGGCTAATTAGGCTTAGTAAGCCTAAATAGATAGTCACATGCCTAAACATGAAATTGGAAGACAAATTCACATCTTGGGAGTATCTAGAAGATTTAAGGATTTATGGATGTTAATTATGATGTTATAGGGTTGGTACATGAATTTTACCTTAGGTAATCAAGAATAAATCCCATGAACCTAAAATTTAGGGTCAAACTAACCTATTGGCTTATAAATCCTAACCCTATATATGAGAGATCTGCAGATACTTTGGGGAGTTGGAAAATAAGGTAAACCATAATAATATATTAGGATATGTTAATAGGTCTCATAAATTTTTTTAAATCCATACTCATTCATTCTATCACCCTATACACTTAATGTTCATCTCTCCACCCCATAATTACATGTTTTCTAGCTCGAGAGGTATCATACTCATGTGTGAAAATAAAGGAGTAGATGCATGGATTTCCTATCTGATAGGGGAAGTTGAGGGAGATTTTATGCTTGATTTTACTAGTATTATTTTCTATAATTTATTCTCTTATGGATATGAAAAATCATTAACTACATATGTTTTAACCTACCTAAAGCCTCCATAATGACCCAATAAAAGAGATGATGAACTAACTAACTTAAAAAGGACTTGTTTGGTTCAATAAATATTAGGATCATATTTATAGGTATCATAGACACCAAAATAGCCTAATATTTTACACATGTGAGATACATGTTTTATGAATCAAGCCTAGGATTAATTTTTTCATGACTAGAAAAGGCATTTTCATGACATTTCCCTTAAAATTGGATTGAGTAAGAACTAGGGGAGTCTCATAGAGTCATCAATGGCATGAAGCATGAGATGATTTTTAGTATATATTTAATATATAATGTTTAATCATTGATATATAATGAAATTCAATATTTCAAAGGAATGTCCTTGTAACTGTTCTTCGAGAGATGACCTTGTAACTCCTCATTCAACGATTAGGACACCTTGTGTGAAGGGAACTATGCCACTAAGCCAATGCATGGGGAGGGTTATGAGGATATTTTAATTACTATCATTAAATTTTTTTTAACTATTTTGGATTAGTAATGGTCATTAAATCCTCTCCACTCCATATCTACACCACACCTCCATGAATACCATCAACCAAGCATGACCAATGCATTAAGGAGGGCTAAAAGGTGATGTTTCATGCACTATATTTATAATTTGAAATTAAAAATGGAGGTGTATTTTAGTTTTTTTGAGATTTAGTGCTCTATTTTTCCTCTCTCTTCTTCTTTTATAAATTGGGCTTATAAAGCCATTATAATGATCCTTTTCTTGGGTATGATAATGTTCTACCCATTTATATCTTGCATCCTTTGATCTAATACAAATATTAGTTCAACTTGCTTTATACTAGTCTCTACTATATTTAATAACTTTTGATTTTCATAATTGATTGATACATTTTCTCCCTTTATAGGTCCTTACCTCTCACCTAGATGCTAGTGGATTATTCTAATGCGGGTTACATTATGTGTGAAGATGATAATGATTATGTTTGTAGTGAATATCAATTAATAGTTCCTTAAATTAGACATCTCACTCATCATCCTTAGTTAATATTAATTAGCATAACATTGATGTGAATCACTTGTGTGAAGGATTTCTTTGGAGATAGTGTGTTAGTAACCAATTTTTGTCTTATTCATCAAGAGTTTTTGAAGGATCCAGTAGAGGCAACACAACATATTAGTGCATTAACCCCCATAAATTTGGCCTAATTTCATTTCCCTTATATCCATTTTCATTGACAATACAAGTAGGTTTAGGCATTGATTTTAGATGATGCATTAGTGAAGCTAGACCCAAAACTAGATATTCATGTCACCTAACAGGCTACCCACACATAGAGGTGGTTTCATTGTATCAACTAGATGAAGTAAGATTGAAACCCATTTGCCTCAAGGGTGAAATCTAGACTAATAAAAAATAATGGCACACCTATTAGGACCAATATTTTTTCATTAGATATCTTTGGTTTTATTATTTAAATTTTTAACCTTTCGAGACATTCTCCTTTAAGCACTAATGGTAACTCTAGGTAATTTTCAGCTAATATAGGTAATCCAAGTTCCTAAACATCATAATTGGTATGTACTCGATCAAGATTCAATGTTTGTTCCTACATATACTCCACACCAAGATGGATATCTTCATGGTTTTACCCTAAACTCTACTCAAACAATAACATACCCACCTTGTCAAGACCTTCAATAGTCATACTTGCCTCCTTCTATTATAACTCATCCTAGTTGGCATATTACATATCCCATTAACCAACCTTGTTAGAGTTATGTGTCCCCTACCACATCCTTATTATATTTGAAGCTAAACATGATAAAATATTAAGGGGTAATGAGAAATTAGGATGAAGGAATAGATCTTGGATATATGGTGTCTTTTCACATCATATAGAAGATGAATAAATTAGTATAAATGTTGAAGGATAAGTGGGTATTAGTTTAAGAAGAGAATAAATATTATATAACTAATGAGTTATGCTAAATGAGAATATTAATACAATGGTGAGAAGATAGATTATTGAGGTGTAAGAATCAATAAATCCAACCTAAGAAACCTCTTATAACATATCCTACCTCAAATAATCCTCCTTTTGTGTCAAACCCACTACAAATGGTAATTCATGATCAACAACTCATAAACAGAGTATGAGATGTTAAAAGGCAGCATATGCATATCAATTATTCACCTGCCATTACTCAAGTCCCTTGTATTCCATTTGAGTTTTTTCATGCTCCATCATTTAAGCAAAAATATTATCCCATGTTCATGCCAAACCAAGAAAGAGAAGATGTCATTCATGAGCTTACATTAAATACTTTCCCTAGTTGGAAGAACACTCTTGCAATAATTAAGCAATCTAGTGAACTCCCTTTTCCTGCCATCATATCTCATTTTAAACAAGAATATATGGTGGTTAATATTCAAGATGGGTATCTAATTACAAATGGATCCCTAGGTAGTCATGATGAAGACATCTCAAGTGTGTGTCAGGAGGAGATTTGTATTGGTAGTCTCCTTGATGAGTACAAAATCAACTTAACTTTTAGACATGATTAAGTTGTAGCAGCTAGGATGTACTTGGATAACCTTTAAGATTGTTCAAATTACCAGTAAAAGGTAAATATTTGCTTTGAATTTCCCTTATTAATTGAACCTGATGATATTATCTCTTATGTCAAAAAATAGTTAAAGGAGTTGGTTGTAGTGGAACCATCAAGATGTAGCCTTGAAGAAGACATACATGATCAATCTAAATTTCCAAGAAATTATGAAGAAGCAATGTCAACCCTTGATAACTATTATGGTAATAAATCATGGAAAAAGATGTACCATGATTCCATGTGAGAAATTAAAGTGCTTAATAGTGGTGGGTCTAATGAAAATCAAGATGAGAAGAATAATATTATGGAGTATGAAAAACATATTGAAGGAAATAATGATGACATGGTGGTCTTAAATGAAATTTCATTTGAGCATGAAGTAAGTTGTCATGAAGATATTTTATCTATTTACCCTATTGACCAATAGAAAAAAGTGATAAAGATTGAATATGCATCTGATAATCCTATTGTCCTTGATGAAAATGGTATACAAGAGATTAAGGTTGGCATCCTTTCAAGTGTCCAAGAGGAAGCTGCCTTTTGGGAAGATCTTGAATTTTTTTTTTGAATTTGGACAATAGAACTATACATGAAATCAAACATGCTCAATAAGGATATGGTCAAAGTACACACATCCAATAACATGATATTAATGTGTAACCAAATGTTTGGGTTATATCCATTTAAATTAGGATAGCTATTCTAGAATGAAACAATAATACGAATTAATTATTAAAGAACATAATGAGTTTGTGCCCATTGGGAACATGTTTGTATCTGAGGATCCACTTGAAATATTTATAATAAGGATAGAAATCCAAGATAAGATGAGTCTATTAGAGACAAGTTTAGTTTACCACATGATGAAAATTACTAGAAAAACTTCCCCTTTGATGTAGGAGGAAGAATACATGTATGAGTTAGTTTTTATAGTGGGTTATCTTTATCTTATTTCTAATAAGTGTTTATTATCACATGTGTGGTGTGTTTGATTCTTTATTTGTTTATTATTATCTTTTTTGTGTGTCATTAGGCTATTGAAATAATTTAAATCTTGTAGGAGGTTAATTTTGTTTCACAATACTAGCAGAGTGGTCATCCCAAGTCATGGTCATCATGTGTGAATATTTTCCTAGAGGATGAGACATCTAGTTATCTTGACCAACATTCATGTTAACCTTTGTGAGGCACCAATAATGTTGATGATTTTGCCTCCTATGCCAAATATCAACCCCTATATTTATAAAATTTCTCATGAAACCCCTTCAATCTTTCATAAGTCTTCCTAAATATTATCATGATCTTCAAATGGTCAATTAAGAATTTTAACGTTGTTTAAGGTTTCATTGTATGCACTAGAGGTTGCTTGAGAAATGATTATGTGATATAAAGTTTTGAGTCATTGTATGATGTGTTAGGTTATCATGAGTTGTCATTCAGTGAATGGAATGGTCTCAAGTGTCCCTTGGATCCTAAAATTAAACTATATCATTTTTGATAAAGTTAAGTTACCTTATCAAACATTAAGGTACATAGAGAAATTAAGGTTTCTTGTTCTTATTATATGTCTACTTATTTTATCTACTTCTTGAGGGCTGACCTTATTTATCAAGATGCATAATATTTCCATGTCATGTTTGAGACTTGACATGAGGTTTAATGATGCATCTAGGGTCACCTTTTATAGTATATTTATCAAAGAACATTTCAAACCCCAATGAGCCCTAAGGTCAAAAAATACCTCTCAAACATGCCATACAGATCAAATTTTATGATATAAACCTTTCGAGAATCTATGTTTTATATGTCACATTGAAATAAAGGTTTCTTAAAGGATATTAAAAATCTAATGTGTTCCTAAGCTATGAATTCATTATGAAATTCAAATGAGGGATGAATATGTTGAAGTGCACTTATCCAATGAGAAGTTGTTCTTGAAATAACAATATTTTAAACATGAATAAAAGGTTTAAATTCTTAATAAATTACCACACATTATTTATAAAACCCCCTTAATACCATCATCATTGAATTTAAGGTAGAGCAGGTCATTTTAAATCAATAAATGCTTTCAAACTCCTTTTGGGTTCCCATATAGTCTATAGATAGCTCAAATGCAATCTTTATTTGATCATAAGTTTATGAAAAAGGTTCATGTGGGTAGCTAATATTCATTGAGGTCAAGGGAGTTATTTCATTTGATAATAGTACCATTTATTTCTAGGTATATGGGTTAATATCTATGAACAAACACTAAGAATCCCAAACACTAAAAGCCCTCCTTAAACCTTGGTAAGGACTCAATGGGAAGTAAAGTGTGAATTGTATTTTAATTAAACAGTTTTTCTTGGATAACACATAAACACCTTCTACACTCTGGAAGTCTCATCACTAGTTTACATGCTCATACCTTCTTCTATATAGATGCAATGAAACCTACACTTTTGCATGGTTTTAGGGGTGTAAATAGGTTTCAACATGGAAAAGGAGAGTTTTCCAATGTGGGATAATTATTCAAACTCTTCCAAAGGTTTTTAGGTGGAAAATGGTGATCTAAGATCATTTGTAGGGTTTGATGAATCAAAAACCATCCATCCTCCTCCATTGCCCTTCTTGGCTAACCTAAGAAGTCTTATTTGTGGATTATAATTCATAAATAAGGAATCACCCTAAGATCCATGTTTTTAGGAGTTGAAGACCCTCATTTTTACCTATAGGTTCATGGTATTTATTTTCTAAAAAGGCTCTCATATTCTATGAATCATTTCTATCAAGACAAGTACATTTTGGGCACCTATCGACACCTTTAGGTTCATTCTCTTCCTTGAACACATTTTGAAAATAAATGAAGGTAGATAAAGGATTGAAATACTTTGTCATGTAGCCAAGGGACCTTATAAACATAACAAATAGAATATATGGTCATGGTGTAGGTCTGATCATGACTTAAAAGGTGTATTTTTATTAGGTATCACAAGTCTTTGGAGTCTTTCCTAAAAAAATTGAGATAATTTCATCCAGTTATAAAGAAGCCATAAATGAGGTATGGATTTTTATAAAGGATTAATCACCTCATCCATAGTGTCTCCAAGTCAAACAACTCAAATATATGGAACACTATGAATATGTTCAATGGAAGTTTTGATTCATGGTAAGCCCTTAAGAACTCTAAACTTGATGAAGTTTGATCTAAGAAGTGATATTAATATATGCCTAAAGTTTTTTAATAGATACATGGGTCTGGTCCATCCTCAAAATCCCTACTTGATCATGATAATTTGGGAAATAATTATGGGATATAAATAAACACCTACATGCTTACTGATAATAATGGGATAAGAATTCAATCTATATAATCAGGTTGGAGTTTAACTAGATAGACATAGAATACATGAGTCATTAGGATCATGAGAAGTATTATATATTTAAGGACCATGAGTTAATGAATATCAAGCCACTCAAGGTGATAGGTAGTTAAGAAACCTCAATTACCATTCACAAGTTAATCATTAATTTGTATTGAGTAAGGACATGTGACTAATTAGAAGATGGTTTAGATAGAAGAATCATAGGTATATGAATATAAAATGAACATATGAACTAATTTTACATCACTTAGTAATACCTTAAGGAGATAACAAGACGAAAAGGTACACTCTTACATCCTAGTTAGACCCTAAACTACCACCAATAATTTTATCACGTAAGAATGAAGAAAATAGGTATATTTAAAGTGAATAAGTGTATAAAAGGTATGAAAAAACTTTTAAGATCCTAGATATCATATTTAAATCATTTATAAAACATCATGTGCCAATAAAATGGATGATGTTCATACTTCTTACAGATAAACCTCTTAGACTCCCATAGGTAGGGCCTTGGAGAAGAGTGGAGAGAATGATTTGACCCATGCATGGATGAAAGGTGAATGTGTGATAAACATGTCCCTTTAATTATTTATTAATTTTTCAAAATATTTATTGAGATTATTTGGTCTTTTTAATCAAAATGAGGAGCTTTGAAAGGCTAATTAGGCCTAGTATGCCTAACTAGGTAGTCATAGTCCTAAGCATGAAATTGGACAAAAATTTGAATTCTTGGGAGTATTTTGAGTATGTAAGGTTCCATGGACATGAGTGATGATGTTATATAGTTAATTCATAAATTTTAACTTAGGAATCAAGAGGATATCCTCAGAACGTAACATTTAGGGTTAAAGTAACCTATTAAATTACAAACCCTAATATAGTGTATAAGAGATCTATAGACACTTTGGGGAGTTTGAAAATAAGGTAAAGCATAATAATGTGTCAATAGAGGTTAAAACGCCTCAAAAATGTGTTTGAAGCCAAAATCATGCATTATAATACCCCACACAATCAATGTTCCTCTCTCAACCCCATAATTACCTATTTTCTAGCCTAAAAGGTGTCAACCTCACATGTGAACGTCAAGAAATAGATGAATGAAGTTATTATATACTAGGGGAAGTTGAGGAAGGTTTTCTACTTGAATTTATTTGTATTTTTTTTTAATCTAGGACCTTAGGGCTATGAACAATCACTAAGGCACTATGCATGTTTAAACCTACATAAAGCCTCCATAATGACCCAATGGAAGAGATGATGATCTAATTAATTTAAAAAGGAATTTTATAGATAAAAAAATATTAGTATGATCTTTATAAGTCTCATGGACACCCAAAAAACCTACTGGTTCAAACATGTGAGGTACATGTTGTATAGATCAGGCCTATGAGTAACTATTATAGTCCTAGAAAAGATAATCTTAGGAGGTTTCCCTTAAAATTGGATTGAGTAAGGCCTAGGAGATTATCATGTATTCATAAATGGCATTAATCATGTGATGATACCTAGTAAATAGGTAATGGATCATGATGAATCATGAAAATATCATGAAATTCAAGATGTCAAAAGAATGTCCTTGTAACTACTCTTTGAGAGATAACCTTGTAACTCCTCATTCAACCATATTGCACTAACTCAATACATTTTAAGGGTTATTAGGTTGTTTTACTTACTCTCATGAATTTTTATAACTATTTGGGTTGAGTAGTGGTCATTAAGGCCTCTCCACTCCATCTCTACACCACACCTCCATGAAGACAATCAACTAAACATGACCAATGCATTAAATAGGGATAAAATGTGGTGTCTTATTAATTATATTTGTGATTTTGAACTAATAATGGAGATTTATATCATAATTTATGATATTTAGTGCTCTCTTATCCCTCTCTCTCTCTCATCTTCTTCTATAAATTGGGATTAGAAATTGATTATAATGATCCCTCTTCTGGGTATGAGAAAGCTATGACCATTCATATCTTGTATCATTTGCGATAATAAAATGAATAATTTATCATCCTCTATATTATTATCTAATTTTTTTCATGTTTTTTTTATTTTCATAAGTGATTGATAATTTTTCTCCCTTTTCAAGTCCTTACCTATCACCTAGATGCTAGTGGAATTTTCTTATGCAGGTTATATGGTGTGTGGAGTTAATGTTTGTGTTTATATTTAATATTTATTTATTTTGTCTTGAATTATATCTCTCACTAATCATCCTTATGTAATATTCATTATAATAATCTCCATGTGAAGCACTAATGTGTAGGGGTCTTTTAGAGAGTGTGTGTTAGTAAGCAGCTTTTATCTTGTTCATCAAGAGTTTTTAAAGGATCAAGTAGAGGAGAAAAATAATTTTGGTGCATCACCCCCATATATTAGGTTTGATTTAATGTCCTTTATATTCATTTTAATTAACAATACAATTAGGTTTATGATTTGGATTTATATGATGCATCAGGGGAGCTAGCCCCAAAACTATAGATTCACCTCACCCAATAGGCTACCCATACCTAGAAGTGATTCCATTATATTATTGGATGAGGTAAGAGTGAAACCATTTTACCTCAATGGTGTAATTTAGAATAATAATAATAAGACAACCTCATTATCTTATCATATTTTCTACATACTTAAGTTTATTCAATGAAATAAACCTCATTTCAAAATCTTATACAACATGGCATAAGTCATCAAAAGATTTGAATTTATTGAAAGTAATGGATTCATGTAAAGGATAAAATAAAATTTTATTTAATATGTATTGAAAATAATTATATACCATAAGATTGATCATTTTAGTTAACATTGTCTTATACCTCAAGATAAATTCACTGATAGGTTCATCTGTTACTTGTTTGATTTTAGAAAGTTGAGCATAGGAAACCTTTTTAGAAATATTAATTGATAAAGTGTGAAAAAAAATTATATAATATTTTTACAAATTCTAGAGGTAAATCATAAAACTACCTCAAATCATAGTCATTGAGGCTTATTTGGAATAATTTGGTCAAATTTTTTAATCATCGAAAGCATAATAAATGCATGCCAAATAAAATGATCAAATATGTTATTTAGGATCAATCATGCCATTAAAAAATGGAAAATTAGGTGTAATAAAACTATTTAGAAAAGGGTGACAATATATGTCAAGTGTAAGAGGGTTATTTATCACATCTTGGCAATCCGTATCATGAGGAAACTTTAAAGAATTTTTTTCAATGTTTGTAACCTTATCCTCCAAGTTATTTATAACTTGAAGGAGTGTTTGAATTTTGAACCCATTGGGATTTAGATTAGTGAGTTGAGTAATCACCAAAGTGGATGTAATCATGGTTTGAATTGGCATATAAACTATAATTTGAGATGAAACATTTATTATCCATGGTAGATATAGCAATAGTAGTGTCAGAAAATAGAGGTTGGAAGACATAATCTATGCCTCCACTAAATATAGGTATATTTTTTGGTATCCGATCAATTGAAATACCTTATAAGGACTCACCATCACTATGTGAATATGACTTATTTTTATCATGTTTACATCTTTCATCTATTTTAGCATAAAAAATACATCCATTAAGCTCTTATTGTTATTGATATGACTAGTCAATGCTACTTTATCTTACATTTGAAAACACATTTTTTTCATTAAAATTTTACATTTTTAAAAAAATAAAAAAATTATAATTTGTAACAAATTACGACAATTAGGAAAACATGAAATACAAAAACCTAGACCACCTAGGGTTTGGTGCTCAAAGGTTATGTTCACTAAATGTTTAACCCTGAAAATCTATATTGGGTTATCTAGGGTTAAAGTGTGTAGAGATATCCTAGGGTACAATGGTGATAAAATATGTCTATAGAAGTACAATTAGATGTTAAACTTAGATATAAAATATGTTAAATTCATTAAACTAAGATAGGATAAAAATAGTATGTACAACTATGCTATACATGAAAATTAAAAAAAAAGTAATGTACTTATCTATATTTGATTTTAACATAATTTTGGATCTAGAAAAAGTAGAAAGTAGATTGGACTAGGGTTATAGAATAATCACTAAGTTATAGATTAAGTACATTTAGAGATTTGAACACTAGTGTCATCCTTGGAAGGTTGTGTAGATGTTATTAGTTGAATTTGACATAGATGTCTTGTACAAAATACCTATTAGAAAATGATGTGACCACTTAGATGATTTTACATTTGACTTCACCTTCACTTTGGTGTATTTAGATCTATGTCATGGACTATCTCTCTTCATGAAATTGAAATTATAAAACCCTATTTTTTTATCTTCATAGTGGCCTTGAGGAAAAATGGGTTAATAATCACATGGTTTGAAGCTAACCCCAAATACTACTATTTCAATGAGCATAGCCTACATATATAATACTCTAAAAATGTCCTCACACTGATGTATTTCTCCCCTATGTGTTGGCTTGTGTGTTAATCATGAAATATGTGGAAATCAAGTACAACTATGACTTACATTCTACATTGGAAAATATATCACTTGTGTTACTCCTTCAATAATTTAGACATGTGTATGTTTTTCCCTATGATGATATGTAAATAGGAAAAAATAGGCAATCTTTTCTCACTTGAGTGCTTGATTGAATGTCTTTTTCAAGTTACCATGTGATTAGGTAAGAGGTTTATAGGTGAGGAATGAGTGAGGCTTGGTATTATATTTATAGAAATCCCTTTGGATAAATGAATCACATTAAAGAAATTAGGTCAACCATTAGGATATGTTTCATTTGAAAATTACATGACTCTAGGGTATTAGACACTTACATCATAATAAAATGCTTGTGTTGATGTAGGTGTCTATTTGGGACACTAGTGTTAAGCAGAAAAGAAAGTGGGTACACACTTAAAACTTATAGAGGTGCATGGTAAGTAGGTTTTAAGCATTCCAGGTAAGATACAAGGTTTGGGTCATCAACATAAGACTAGTTAGATAAAGAGATAGGTGACAGATCATAAGATAGATTAGATGTGAAACTTATAAAAGTAAGAAAGGTATAGAATGAAGAGGAACCACCAAGATCTAAATTTTGCAGGTGTATAAAATGGAGGTTCTATATAAACCATAAAAATGATCTACATGATCAATATATTTTGGGATAACTATTTGAATAATAGAAATGATTTTGCATTCCATTTTAAGTATTTTTCAGAAGAGGATCTTCTATTTAGAATTTATTTGTTAATAAAATGGATATTATTATCAATGGTGTTAATTGAAATATTTGGAATTGTCTTAAATCATATTCTAGGAGGATTATTGGTTATTAGATCATATTTTAAATTATTTTGAGCCATAAAATCATCTTGGTCTTCAAATTCAAAGAGTATTTAGTATTAAAGTTTTAGATTATTTTCATTTTTATAATGGTAGAAGGGATTGGAAACAAATTTTCATTGAAAATGTAAATGATGAAGTAAGGATTATTATATTTGGTTTGAATTTTATTCTAAGAGTAATCATGCTGCTAACCTAGTAAAATAAGATGAACTAGTTTCAATAGATTCAAAGGATGGCCATTACAGTGCTAATTTAGGTTACTCGTGTTTAACTACCCCTAATAATGAGATTTTTATTTAGAAAATAGTATGGGATAAATAACTTATCCTAAAAATAAACATATTTTGAGTTATGTTTGGATTGAAATTTATATTTTGAGTTTTTTATCAGTCAAATTTGGGTCTCAGACATGCTCTATAAAGTTTTGTGTTTGTGTTATATCCACCTCATTTTCTTGGGGTCCCTTTCTCTATTTTTGGCTAAGTCTCCGCTTTCTGCCATAGTCACCACATGGTAGCTTGATGCTCATTTAACCAAGAGAAGTTCTCAATTCACCTAGGAGTAGTGTTAGCTCTCCATGTAGCAGCTTGACACTTGTCCAAGGTTGGTCCCTTTTCGATAGAACTTATAGTAGTGCCATTGGCTAGTAGAGTAATGGATGGGGCCCACCATGTAGTTTCAAAAACAAGGAAACAGATCTCACCAAGTGTTTCCATGGTACTTATCTAAGGAAAAAATATCTACTATCATAACATCAAGATATGTAATTGGTTGAAAATAAGGCACTTCATGAAAGACACTTGGAACAAATATACCTAACCTAAAAGATACCACATGGTATCATCTTAAGAGCTTGTAGATGAAGTAGCTATCAGAATTGAAATCTATAGGCTAGTGTAAAAAATTCATCATACCACAAGAAAGTCCATTCAAATCTGAGCTACCATGTGTTCCCATATGATCTAATAGTTGGTGAGATGATACCATGTGTCCCAAGCATAACCTAAGCATATTCTAAGATTCCACATGCTTATTCTGAATGTGCCTTACATCGACACATGGAAGTGACTAAATTGACTAATCCAAGACTCAATGGTGTAAAACTATTTAAGGCCCCTTTTGAGAGCTATATGTGTCCCCCAAAAGACACATGTCATGATCATGATACTCATATCTAACAATCCAAAGGACTCTTTTGAAAGCCCATTAAGATGATGCATGTCTTTATTGGGCCTATGAGATTATACCACATACCTCTTTTAGATCATCAATGATCAAAACATAGGTACACCTAGATCATCTAATTTAAAGCTCATGAGAGCTTGTAGGATGATGACATGTGTCATTCCCATAAGAATGCATCTAATATTAATATATTATCTTCAAGTGTGATGCATGGCTCTCCTCTGAGTAACACATTTAATACAAAGTTTCTAAAAACTATCAATAAGGTTCCTAAGAGTAATCAATAGGTGACACATGTCTAATAAAGATTATCATGGCCCATGAGAGAGACACCTATCCAAGCAAGGTCTTGAGTGCTTGTGAGAGTGATAAGTGACACCCTTATAACTAATTAAATTAAAGGGCCCCATTTCTAATAGGATTTCTAGAGGTAGTTTTAGAGGTAGACATGTGTCACCATGGTGTTACTTCTAAGTGTCATTGGGAATCATGGGTAATAATGAGGTTAGGAGGTTTCACCATATCTAAGATTTTGAAGACACACTAAACTTATGAGTTGGATTTCCTTATTCAGTTGCAATGTCATCATCATGAATGTGAGCAACATGATTTCCATGTGTCATTTTCCCAAGAGGTTGTTACGCCTATATAAGTAGAGATATTTTATTTTGTAAAGGGCTGGTAGATGAATATTTTTTTTTCTATTATTAAAGAGTAGCCATTTGTAAAAGTTTAGTTTTAAAATATAATTCTAATCAATTAGCCTTTTTCATTCTATGGCCTTAGTAGGTACCCCTCATAAGTAGGATTGAATATTGCATACTATGCCATTGAGGACTTTTGTACTTTATTATCCACTTAAAAATGAAGATGATGTGGTGTTCTATGTCAAACTGAGTGGAAACTTAGTTTTGTTTTTTGTTTCCTAAAAAATGAAGAGGATGGGGTGTTCTATGTCAAACTGAGTGGAAAGTCATTTTTGTTTTTTATTTCCTTTCTCTATTTCTATATTATTGGTTATTGTTTACATTATAAAATTTAATTCATGCATATGATCATTTAATAGTCTATTATATTCTAACATTTAAGTTATTTTATGCAATTGTAGGTCAATACTTTAAATATTTTGGTGCATCACCCTAGTTAGTTTATTTTAATTTTATTTTAAATTTCCTTCTTATCCCTTTTCATCCCCAAATTGATTGAAAGAGATGGATTTTAAAACCTTGGAGGTTTCTTTATAGACTACATTTGAGTCCCACATCTATAAATCTTCCCATAGAGAGTTTTTTACCTAGAGTAAAAATTTTAGGCATCAATAATTTTCTTTTCTAACATGCCCAGTGGGATAGTTTTGAATAAATATATAAGGAATTGGTGCTACCCTTAGCTATTAAGTGTTGAAGACACTCCGTAGAGTGCCTAAAAACTCCAAATGTCAAAATATACCATTTTAAGAAGTCTGAGTGCTTAAAAATGTCTTTTCAACCCCCATTCCATGAGAATGTTATAGTTGTGCCTTCCCATTTCTCATACCAAGATCATGAGAGAACCTATAACATTCATCTATTTTAACCCCTATGGTAACCTCGTTATGATCCTAATCATCCCTACACAAGCTACGTTGTTTCTAATCAACATTACTACCCTCCCAATCCACACCAAGAGAGCATAAGAGATATACATCCTAATTTCTTGAGGTAGTTGAGGGATATTGAAAGAGAAAAAGGGTATGGTAGGCAATAAGTAGAGATTTCTCATCAAGCTTACACTTAGTATTGGGAGATTATGGAACAAATTAAATTTAAAGAGGAATGTTTGGCTAAGAATATCATAGCCAAGGAAGAGCAGGTGCATCAGTTGATTACATAGATGTAGAGAATGTAATCATAACCAACTATATCCACTTCCTTTCCTAGATTCAAGAAGGCTCAACCTATGCTCATAGCCCACCCTATGAGTCAATAAAATTTTACACCCAAAATCCCTAACTTTAGGCAAGGTAAACCCCCTACACTTTCAAGAAAACCTCTCGACTTCAAACTACCAATCTTTAGAGGCCCCCTCCTATATAAGAACTTGTTCTCATGCCAATTGGAGAACCCATCCTTCCTTAAGATCCTCAAACATAGTCATGGTAGCCTTCTTAGACCCAACACTCCAACTTTAGGATGTCTACCTTGGTTAAGACAACTCTTACTATTCTAATTAATACTTCTTTCCCACCTACCATCTCCCTTTTGAAAGGGGGTCCAATCATGTGGAGACAAACAAAGTCTACATAGATGAAGAAGAAGATTTTCAAGTGATAACAAGGAATAAATAATAATTTATATCTCCCTTAGACCACAAATCCAAAAGAATTAGATCTTCTATTAGAATAAAATAAGTACAACAAAATAAAGCAATAGACCAATGACCAGATGGTTAAGGATGAAGTGTAATAAGATGCTTACGATGAGGAGAGGAAAATTTATGCCATTTTGGAATACACCAAGGAATCTTAGCTAGATCTTCCTTAGGTGAATGAGTTACCACTCTACATAATGGAGGAAGACCTTAAGGGTAAACAAATCCTTCAAGAAGAATGTGTACTTCTAGAAGAATACCCTAGTCAACTTCAATTTAGTATATAGGTACCAACAAGTGATGAGGAGATGTTGGATTTATTCAAAGTCTTATATTTAAGATATAGTCCTATGAAAGAAAATTGTGATCTAGCCAAGGTCAAGGAATGCACTTTTATTAGACAAGGTAGGAGACAGGGAGGAGATAACCCATTAGATCAACCTTCTCAAGGGTTAGGTGTTAATATATTCAACATATTAAATTATGGTTATCATTTTTTTATGACCTTGCATATGCTTGTCCACCCCTCAAAGAAATCACAAGCTAGTTTTGGCCTTAGCCTCCTAATAAGAAGCAAAAAGATGAGGGGGAGTTTATAGTAGTAAGTGGACTCTTGGTCTATTATCCCAATCACCTTACAATGGAGTTTATAGAAGATATAATGAGCTCACTAGGGTAGACTAATTAGTTTATGAGCTTCTCAAGCATTAAACACATGCCCCCCAAGCTCAAAGAGCCTCAGTATAAACAAAGGTTGTAGTTAGGGATCAAAAATTTTGAGATGGATTGGCTCAAATTCAAATACATCATCCATCTTGGAGGAAAGATTATTCATAGCATGGTGGAGTCACTAATTAAAAGTGGGCTCAGGTAAATGAAATTCCTTGAGCACTCTTTAGAAATAACCATAACATTCCACCTTCATAGTAAATAGATGATATTTAGCCTAATCCCATCAGATATTAGCAATAAGATGACTCATAAGGCAAAGGATCTAAGGGTTTTTTATTTTGACCTAGGAAGATGAAGAATCATGTTTGTAGGTTGTATAGAGTAGATTAGATTAGTCATATTGCATTTCCATATGTACCTACATGCACATTGTATAGTCTTATTTTAATTTTGTTTTCCTATAACTGTGTTTTGCATATATGCTGCTTGTTCTTTACCTTTATTTTTTTTAGGGTAGGACTTAGTTTAGTTTACTCAGGCATAGGACAAATAGGTTACAACTTTAATGACTCAGTGCCTAATGGATCACATCAAAGGCTAAAATATTCCAACTTAGTAGGCAAAGTAACTCATAGAGGTTACTAAATGTGATGAATTTATAATTCACCCCTAGCTTGCGTAGAACTCATAAATACCCTAAAGAAGAGTTTCATACCTATGAGATTCTAGGTGCTTCAGGAAAAATGTACAAATATGCCACCTATCTACACATGTGCATAAGATATTCAAGCATAGGTCTATGTATTAGCTAAATGATAGTTCATTCCTAGTAATATTATTGATGTGTGCTCCCATATAGCATACCTCACTATACAAACCCATAATTTTGGGTTCTTCCATCCACATGCAAATTCCTCCTACAAGTCACCAAGAACTATGGATCATAGTCCATATTTTGAGTATTGAAGTAGTCAGTTTGGGTCTCAAATGTGCTCTATAAAGTTTGACATTTTTATTATAGCCTCCTCATTTCCCTAGGGTCCCTTTCTCTATTTTTGGCTAAGTCGTAGCTTTCTCCTATAGTCACCATGTGGTAGCTCAATGCTCATTTGACCCAAATAATTTATTGACTCACCCAGGAATAGCATCAACTCTCCATGTGGAGACTTGGTGCTCATCCAAGGTTGGTCTCTTTTTTATAAGGATTTAAGTAGTGCCATTGGGTGGAAAAGTAATGGATGGGTCTCACTATGCAGTTTTAATAAGAAGGAAGTAGAGCTTACCACATGTCACAATGGCACTTATCTAAGGCACAAATATATACTATTAGAAGATCAAGCTATGCCATTGGCTTAAAAAAAGGAACTCCATGCATGACACTTGGAACAAATCTACCCAACCCAAAATATACCACATAGAATCATCTTAAGAGCTCATAGATGAACTAGTCATAAAAATTTAAATCCATAGGTGACATGTAAAAAATCATTCATCTCATGAGAAATTCCATTCAAATCTAAGATACCACACATCCCAATGTGATCTAGAAGTCTGCAAGATGATACCACATATCCCAAGTGTAACTTGAGTGTCTTATAATATGCCACATGATTCTTTTGAATGCATCTTAGTTCAACATGTGGAAACACCTACATTGATTGATCTAAAACTTGATGGTGTATAACTATTTGAGGCCCCTTTGGAGATCTAAAAGTTTCCCTTTAAAGGACACATGTTATGCCCACACTACTCCTATTGAAAAATCCAAAGGAATCCTCCAAAAGCCCACTAAGATGATGAATGTCCCCATTAAGCCCATGAGATTATGCCACATACGTCCTTTATATCCATAAATGATAGACACATTAGTACACCTAGACTATCCAATATAAATATCACAAGAGTATGCAAGATGATGACATATGTCGTCCCTATAAGGCTTCATCCAAGATTGATAGATTTCCTTTGAGAGTGATGCATAGCTCCCCTCTAAGCTACATATTTAATATAATTTTTCCAAAAACTATCAATAATGTTCTCAAGAGAAATAAAAAGGTGATATGTTTACAAGCAAGATTTTAATGGCACATAAGAGATACACCTATCCAAGTAAGGTCACAATTACTTAAAAGAGTGAAAATTGGAACCCTTTTAGCGAGTCAAATTAAAGGGCCTCATTCCTAATATGATTTATAGAGGAAGTTTTAGAGGTAAATATGTCTCACCGTGGTGCTCCTTCTAAGCATCACAAGGAATCATGAGGTGAGTAGGTTGCACCATATCTAGGATTTTGAAGACCTACTACACCCATAAGCTAGAGTTCCTCATTCAGTTATAATGGTATCATCATGAGCATGAGTGTTAGGATTCCTAGATGTCATTTCCCTAAGAGGCTACTATGCCCATATAATCAAATCTCTTTTCTTTTTTAAAGGGCTGGTAGATGAATAATTTTTTTTGCTATTATCAGAGAGCAACCATTTTAAATTAATAGTTATCATTTTTCATTCTATAACTTTGGTAAGTACCCCTAATGGGTAGGATTGAATATTGTATATTGTGCCCTTGAGGCCTTTTTTATTTTGTTCTCTACCTAACAATGAAGAGGATGTGGTGTTCTATGTCAAACTAAGTGGAATGTCATTTTTTTTATTGTTTCCTTTCTCTACTTCTATAGTATTGGTTCTTGTTTACATTATAGAGTATAATTCATGCATATTCTCCTGTAATAGTATATTATGTTCAAATATTCAATGTATTTTATGAAATTATAGGTCAATACTTTAAATATATTGGTACATCACCCTAGTTAATTTAATTTATTTTTATTTTTCATTTCCTTCTTATCCATTTTCATTCCCAAATTGATCATAAGAGTCAGCTTCTAAAACCCTAGAGGTTACTTTACCAATTGCATTTGGGTCTGACATCTATTAAATTTCCCATATAGAGATATTCAACTAGATAAAAAGTTTTAGGCATCAACATTATGCATTAACAATAGGATTCTCACAATGGATAACCTAAACAAGAGAGGTTTGATGTTGTTTAATCAGTGTTTTCTTTGTGAATCAGATAATTAATGTAATCAATATATTATGATGGGGTTCTCATTTTTCTTTAAGGTTTGTGGGGATATTCAATGGAGATATTATGTATGAATTAAATATATTTTAGGCTCATAATTACACATTGCCAAATTTGTGTATGTATTGTAAATATCCATATATAAATTAGGAGATAAAAAAATTATGGCATATGGTTTTCCCTTAACTTATTTGGAGGATTTGGAAGGAATGAAACAACAATATTTTTATGGATTCAAAGAGGTCTTATAGAAAATTAACCAATAATATTATTAAGATTATAATAGAAAATTGAAAAAGTATTAACTGGGGTAAGAAGCATAAATTTTCCCCTCAATAATAAATCATAACTAAGAATTAGAATCTTAATATTTAAATTAATCCCTGTGGATACTAAATTGAAATTAGAAAACATGTTAAATGGATAGTTCCTTTGCCTGGGTGGGTTAAATTAAACTTTTATGGCTTTTATAAAGGTAATCTAATTTTATTTGGTGGTGATGGATTTATAAGGGATGAGAATGGTCAAGTTTTAAGTGCTTATGAAGGTATTATGGGTTATCAAATGAATCATCTGGTAGTAGCTCTTGATGCATTATGTGGGATTCAAATGTATAAGGAAATTGGTATTAATAAATAGCTTATATATGGAGACTATTTAAACATATTAATTTTTTAAAATAAGGTAAACAATTAAAGTTTGATTATTAACCATATTATTGAATAAATTCAGAGTTTAGTAACTTTATTTCAATATGTTAGATTTTAACATGTTTATAGAGAATGAAAATAATTGGTAGACTACTTTGATAATAGAGGTGTGACTACTTATTACTTTTGTAAGTGGTTTAAATAGTATGTCATTCCTAATTTAGTCAACGCCATTATGGATAGGGAGAATCACTCTAATTTTTATTAATATTATGATAGAATTACATGTAAAAAATGTTGCGTTATTTTATATGAATTATTGAAGCAAGGATGGTGATGAAAGTATCATTATGATGAAGTGTGTTGATGTGATGGGTATAAATCTTTTTGAATTCCTTAATGGTACTAGTATGTGTTAAAATTATTATAACCAATTGTCTATAATGATGCCTTTTAAGGATCCTAATGAGAGAAAGTGGACAAGTTAGTTTAGAATGCCATTGTTCATCTATTTTGTGTTTATTATCCTATGAAGCATAAAATCTATGCTCATCAAAATGGGTGGTAATTTGAACCATGTATAGAAAATGTCATCCAAAAATCTTAGATAAAATGGGTAAGTTTTAGAAATTATTCAAATAAGGGTTATCACCACTTTCATTGATAGAATTGAGGGTTATGATCATCACTTATTTAATAAATTTGTTATAAGGTGGAATGATAATATGGTGTAAATTAATAATATGACTATTAAGTTTTCTAAGAGGTTAATTTCCAAAGTTATGCATCTTAAGGTTGAGGAGACTAAATATGTCAAACCTAGTAAGGACTATAGAGAAGAGAGGGTGAAATTTCTAAATGAATATGAGAAATTAATAAAATATCAAGGGGAATTTTTTAATGACTTTTTACATCATTATGATGAAGTGGAAGAATATATTATGAGGTATGTGATTATCAAAACTAAGTTTATGGTTGATAATTATTATAATTTACATATTTTTAACCACTTCATACATCATATTACTATTAGTTTTTCATTCTTTATTTTGCATTCATTATAAATATCTATTATGGATGGGAATAAGGGCAAATAATAGTTTCCTTTAAATTAGATTGTAATTTTTCTAATTTTTAAGTTCTTTAAAGATCTTAAACCTTCTCTTAGCCCCTCTTGTCTCAAGAGGATCCCTCTTAAGATGGCATAGGATTTAAAAATAATTTTGAGGAGTACTACTAGAGAAAAGTAGGGGAAGGATTTACAGGGTGAGTAGAGTATTATCTCCATAGATTGAGATTTGTAAAAGGATGGATCTGAGAATTTTTGGGTAGACAATTTGGATTATGAAATGGATATCTTAGTTGATCTATATAAACACAAAGTGAAGCATTCTAGCAATTTTTATGATAATACTTATATAGTTAGGGATGAGAATATAATCAATGATGTTGTTTAAGGGATAAAAATGCTTAAGGAAAGGGGTTAGGATATCAAGATGAATAAAAATCATCCATAATATTCTTATATAAAGGAGAAGAAGACTATTTAATTTTAAACTATCATAGATTCCATTAAGAATAAAGATAAACTAGAGGCAATGGGAGATGAGATTGATTTACATAATTATTTTATGGATTAGTCCATGGAGACCATGCTCGACTCAAGGACGTGGTGGATACTATGAATAAAAATGAAGGTATTTGTTGTTAAAAGGCTGATTTGATGTAAACTAGATAATAGATGAAATGTTTGAATGATATTTTTTCAAGGAATAAGAAATACAATGAAAATATGAAAGATAATCTTATAATGTCTATTTAATTTAGTCTAGATTATATGCAAAACTATGTTCATCACATGTAAAAGATAAAATTATTGTATTAGAGGAAAAATTAAGATATATGTCAAGGTAGAATGGATAAGAAGAAGATGGGAATGAATGTAGAAAAATAGGACTCTCAAACTCTTTAAATAATGGAGGAAACAATTAGTAAAATGAAGAAGAACTAGAATGATGTATTGCATGGGTGAAACTACCCAAGATATTATTTTTATGTTTAGGACATATTTATAATGTGTTTATTTTAGTTTTAATGTTGTAATTATTTGTTTTTACTATTTTGGTTGTTCTACAAGTAGTATTGTGTTCTTTTGGTTTTTTTATACCATGCTTATAACATTTTTGTTATGGGTAAGGTCCCTTCTCAAAACCCACTTTTAACATTAATAAAAACACATATATACCTAGAATTATCTTTATGGTAATAATATTTTATGAATATACCTTAGCCTTGATCCTAGTAGTCACATAAAATGCATTTGTAAATCCTAAAACTACAAAGCTAAACTTGGTAAATAATGATGTGAGCATACATAGGGAAGTCTAAAATAAAAAAAAATGCTAGAAGTGATGGTAAATAATAAGGAAATAAAAAAATCAATTAAGTGAGGGATAATTATGTCTAGAAGACTAAATAAAAATATGAAAAGAGGAAAATGGGCTAGATATTCATAAAAAATGTTTAAACTATGTCTACATGACCCAAGAAAAAATCTGTTAATAAATTATGTAAATCATATAAATTAGAAACGAGAATATATATAAATAAAGGGATATATTCGATGTATATGACCCCAAAAAATTAGAATACAAGATCAAGATCCTAGACTTGACTACGATAAATCCTATAAATATAATGAAATGACCAAAAGAGTGTATACATAATATTTATGGAATTTATCATTTACTAATGTTTTATCTCTTACAAGAAACTATTGAGTTTCAATATCTCTAAGTGCATAATGTGTACCAAGAAAGGGGTGGGTATACATTTGGTGCTTCACAAGATTTTTTGTCCCTATAACATTATAAATCCACTATAAGTCACTTTTATCTAACTCTCTATGTAATTAAATATCACTTATCCAATACCCTAAGGAACTCACCTTTCAAAATATCCCCTCACTAGTGAATCACATTTTTTATTAATTTTTTTACTAATTCGATTGGGTAAATCATGTTAGAAAGTATTTAATGCATGTTATAGAACTAGGTTAGACCAACATACCTAGTTCAAGACCTAATGACTACTTTTATCACTTTAACAAAACTAAGCTGGTCAATCATGTCAAATAAAATTTTGGGAGGGTTTAGGGTTAATCATTATCCATAAATACCATCTTCACTTCAATCCTATAGAGAGGATTATTTTTTTTCACATTGATGTATCTCACAATTCTTTTAATTCTATACTTAAGGAGTCATTGCTTAGTGTTTTAGCTTAGAATCAAGATATCTTGTCTTATGGGAAAGTCTTCAATGAAAATTAGGAATTTATTAGCTTAGTGATTATTTATAAAGTGTGACAATTACAAATACACACCAACCTATTACAAAAAATAACTTTCTAAGGGAGATACTGAGGCACAAGAAGTTTCTTCAAAGGTAATGATGTAGAGACCTAATGCATTTATGCCCTAACTATGGCTCTAACACTTACAATTATCAATTAATGCAATAAAACTTATCCATTTACTATGAATTGTCAATTTATTTACTAGGTTCATTTTAATTATCTTCTTAATCATATGCACTAAGCATATTTGACTCTATTTGATCTCTACCTTTGAACCCTACATACATCTCATGTCCACATTTTCATCTCATTCATTTCACTTGTTCTCTAACTTCCTTTTATGTCATCTCTCAAAATAGCCTTAATTCCACATTAAAACTTGAATCAAAACAATATATAGGCTTCCAATATCCTTAATAGGTTTATTCACATTAGGTTATTCTCAAATAACTCCTATTGATTCAAGCATGGTCTCCTATTAGCCTTTTTTTAGACTCTTGCTTTTTATAGATCTGCACCATCTCACATTAAAAACCTTCCACCCTTTTTAGATATACTCTATTTTAATATATCTATCCATGAATTTTTATTCCCTAAATAATATCTTAACCTACTTTTGTCACTCACTTTAGGATATTGATTAGGCCTATTAGGCCTCCCCTTTACCCTATTTAGTTACAAGACTTATAAATTTGTATGTAGCCATACTAGATCAATTTGAAAACAATTAAATATATTAGATAAAATGATGATGTAATTAATATAAAATTTTGGGAAATTTTAATTAATGGATTCTCTTACAATATTATTTTTTGTTTCTAAACCCTTATTCTAGGGTTATACCTGATTACGCAGGTCCAACATGAGTCAATTTGATCTCCTAGCCTCTAAAATGGATTTCAAGGATTATTAAATGTTGGATAACCTCTTTAAAACTTTTAAATACCTTATCCAACTAGAAAAAATTCCTTTATACCCCTCTATAACAACGTTTTAACAAGATCTCCAATTGACTATGTGAGTTTTTTACTTTCTATAAAATTGTGTTCAATTTGCAAGAAAAAACTATGATTATAGACTTTTTTTGACATCAAATAAACTTATCTAAGGTATTTATATTGTTCATAAACATATTTTAATTCATTTTATGTTTCCAAACACCTATATTTCTAAAATTTTAATTGAACATTTGATGATTGTGGCTTTTTACATAGTGATCTACAAGACTATGTACATTGTCTTATGAAACCTATGTATATATTCAAAATTTTGAGTAGTATCAATGACCTTAATAAGGATGAATATATTCTTACAAACTTGTATATTCTTGAGTTTTATTTAATTCTCATGTAATTGTCCTCTTATAAAAACATGCTCAATCCTCCTTAGTGCTTCTTACAACACAAGGTCTATGTTGATCTACTCAAACTATCTCTAGTAACATAACAAAATTCAATGAATAAACATTATCAAGTAATGGTTAGGTCACATACCAACAAAAATACATTATAAAAACTTCTATAAATTTTTTCCTTTGTTAATAATACTCTTACACAATTTACTTGTTATAGGACATAGTCAAAATAGGGTTTGAATAGTTGATCATCAACCTTGATAATCCTTTCCTGATTTCCTAGAAAATGAACCTTATATTTATCATAAATAAAAATTCACTTAATAAAACATATAATAAAGGTTCAAAAAGGCATACAAATTTAATCTTCATTGATCAAAACATAACATTACTCTGTAACATAGTCATTTCATTGCTTATACACAGAAACATGGTTCACATTATTTTTTTCCTCAAGGTTCATCAAAATTTCCCCTTTAAAAAAAACCACATCACTTCAAACTAATAACAAAACATGTACAAGTTATTTTATTCCCTATAACTAATCTAACTATGTTCTAACTCCCTTTAAGTACGTTGGGAGGAATCTAACTACCTAGCCACTAACATACCCATTAATATGAATTATCATGTTCATCATGTATGGTTTCAACAAACTTAACTCTTAATGCATAAGGTCATAACATCTTAACCTTTCACAACATAAAAAATCTTGAGAAACAATACAAGATTTTTCAAATGTTTGAGTGGACCATTTAGGTGGGAAAATGCCTAAGTGGGTCAAATTAAAATTTGATAACACTCTAACACCAAAAAATGATTCATATTGACATTATATGACTTCAACTACATGTTAATGCCTCAAAACATGTAAAATAAACCATTATTTACAAATGTTAGTGATGCTCTTACATCATACTACCAATGAACAAATGAAAACATTCTAAGAAAGTTATAAGTGATCTATGTTTGATGTTATATTTAAAATACTTATTCAAATTTCTTGGCCACTTAGATACCAAGGCCTATTAGAAACTTGTATACATTCTTGACGCTTATTGAAATGTAGTGTGGCTCCTCCTTTGTTGTTATGTTCCTTGATTTTCATCCTCCATCTATTCATGGGAAACTATGGTTCATTTTCCTTCCTATAATTACCTACACATGAAGCAAACATGTTAATAAAAACCCTTCTTTTCTTGTTCCCTTAGAGTGTAATTTTTTCTTTGGTTGCCAACTCATCTTCATCTTGCCTCAAGATTATCTTCAATGTCAATAGAGTTGCCATGATAGAGTTATCATCTCCTATGAGACTCAAATCATCTAATACTTCCATTATTTGTTTCCATAATTGATTATATTCTACTATATAATCACCTAACTCACTTTGATCTTTCATTGGTGCCAAAAAAAACACTCAAACTACTACAACTCAATATTTTCAAGCAGTTCAGCATGTGATTCTCCTTCATTCTCTACTACTCCCACCTCATATGTATCAAACACTTAAATTATTATTATTTTATTTTATTGTCATTCCAATAACACATTAATTATCCTTAATTTATTTTCATATAACTCATCTTTAACAACACTCATATCAACACATTCATCAAATACAACATTAAAACATATAACTTGTACTTCTTTGCTCTCCTCTAATATTTATTGCCTAAAATATACCTCCTTCTTGCTCATCATGAGGCATGGTGATGATAAAAAATAATCCATTACTTCTTCTTCATCTAATGGATCACCTTATTTAGGGTAACAAATAATTTTGTCCCCATACCTAGCTATCTAATCAGCTTGTTCCTCAACTTTAGCTTGTTGCTTAAGCCTCTAATGTTATTCACCTTCACTAAAATTTTCAACTATATATAAAAATGTCAATGAATAATTAGTAAAATAAATTATAGGCTTGTTTTCACCCTTTATCCTCCTTCTATTGTTCCTTTCTATCATATTTATATTTTGTCTTCTTCTCTTTTTCATTAACTGTTTAAGAGGCCATCTCACTTTCCTCTTTAGGCACGCATGGAATCTTGGTGTCATCTCTTCCAAGATTTTATATATCCTTGTCAAAAACTCATTAATATCTTTCATCTCTTTCTATATTTCCAATTCTCTTTTCTTCACTTCTTTCTCTTTATCCATCTTCTTGTGGAAATCTTCAATCTTCAAGCCCTTCATCACTCTTTTCTCTTCAGTATCTCACTCTCTCTAGGTCTCTCTCTTGGACCTATCTCTTATTCTTGATAAGACTTAAAAATTTCCCTCTTTACTTTAACTTTTTATATTTCACTTTAATATCTCTCTTGGAATCAATATCTTTCTTTTATTCACTTGGGACTCTTATCTCTTTCTCAATCTCTCTTATTGAGCTTCTCTCTTAGAGCTCTCACTATATCTCTTTTCTCTAAGACTTATTGGATTAAGGGATTTACCACACCTATATTCTCTTTATTTATTTCACTTAGGTTTATACCTCTCTTTCAAATATATATATCCCCTTCTCTCTTTCCTTTAATCTGATTAACAACTCATATCAATCTCTATGGAACCTTTCAACACATTCTCAACATTATCTTCATGAAAACCGACATAGAAATGTTCAAAACATATTACATAATTTATCCACATAATTTTTTTGATCTGATACCAAAATTATGTAGAGACATATCACATATTTTCCCCAACTATGGCTTAGACACCTAAAATTAGAAACTCCTATAATCAAACTTATCCATTTACTCTGCATTATCAATTCCCTGATCAGGTTCATTACCATTATCTTATTGATCATATGAAATAAGAATATTTAACTAGAATTTTTATCTACATTTGGACCTTCCATACATATGACATCCACATTTTCATCTCATTCATTTAACTTGTTCTCTACCTTCCTTTTATGTCATCTATCACACTGGCCTTAATGTCACATTACAACTTAACTCAAAATAGGCTATAGGATTCCTTTAGAATTAAGAAGTTTATTCACATTATTTTATGCTAAAAAATATCCTATTTTCCACCTAACCAATCTCAAATACCTCTCAAATAAAATCTATAGCATACACATTATTACTTCTCTTTAAGCAACATCTCTTACTAGCTTTTTCTAGGCTCGTTCGCTTTATATGGATCCGTAACTCCTGACATTGGAAACCTTCCACCATTTTAAAATACCCTATATTTTAATCTAACTATCCATGAATTTTCATGCCCAAAATAATCTCTTAAACCAATTTTATCACTCACTTTAGGTTACTAATTAGGTCTATTAGGCCTCCCATTTACCCTATTTGGTTACAAGTCTTATAAAACTATGTGTAGCCGTGATAGATCAATTTTAAAAACATGAAATATATTATATAACACCATGATGAAACAAATATATATATATATATATATATATATATATATATATATATATATATATATATATATATTTAACATTTCATTTGTGTATTCTCTTAGAATATGTGTTTTGGTTTTGAAACCCTAGTTCTAGGGTTACACCTGACTATGCATGCCCGAGAGGAGTCAATTTAATCTCCTAGGATATAAAATGGATATAAAATATTATTAGAGGTTTTATAACCTATATAAAACTATTAATTACCTTATAAAACCATAAAATAATCCTTTCTACCTATCGTCTCCATCTTTCTAGCAAGTTCTCCAATTGAATGTGTGAGTTTTCTTTACTTTCTATAGGATTGTATTCAATTTACAAGAAGCAAATATGATTATATCATTTTTTTACATATAATAAATTTTTATAAGGTTTTTATAGTTTACATACACCTCTCTCAATTAATTTTATGCTCCTAAACACCTCTCTTTCTAAATTTTCAATTGAACCTCTGTTGACTGTGTCTTTTTACATAGTGGTCTGCAAGACTATGTACATTGTCTTATGAAACCTATGCATATATTAAAACTTTTGATTAGTATAAATTAAATTAATAATGATTAATATATTATTACATACTTGTATATAATTGAGTTTCATTCATTTTTCATGCATTCCTCCTCATAAAAAAACATGCTCAGTCATCCTTAGTACTTCTTACAACATAGGATCTGTGTTGATCTACTAAAATTATCTCTAGTAACATAGAAAAATTCATTGAATAAATATTATAAAGGAATGGTTAGGTCAAATAAAAATAAATTCCACCAACTTCCATAGAATATTTCCTTTGTTAACAATACTCTTATATAGTTTACTTGTTACAACACACAATTATAATAGGGTTTGAACAATTGATCATCAACCCTTAGAATCCTTTCTTGATTTATTGTAAAATTAACCTTATATTGGTCATAAATAGACCTTGATTTAATTAAACATATAATATATCTTCAAAAATTCATGCAAAGATAATCTTTATTAATAAATAAACTACATTACATTGTAGCACAACCATTTTATTACTTATATATAGAAATAGGGTTCACCTTATTATTTTCAAATACAAGAATATTTATATTCTTTTTTTTTACTTAGGGTTAATCAAAATTTCCCATTTAAAAAATAATGCTATCACTTTATACTGCTAACAAAACATGTACAAGTTCTTTTATTCTGTATAACTAGTCTAACTAACTTATAACTCCCTTCAAGTACATTGGGAGGAATCTAACTACCTAACCAGTAACATGGCCATTAATATGAATTATAATGTGAATCACCTATGGGTTGAATACTCTTAACTTCTAAGACATAAATTAATAGCATCTTGACCTTTCACAACATCAAAACACTTGATAAATAATAAATTATTTTTCAAATGTTTGAATGGACCATTTAGGTGGGAAAATGTCTAGGTACATGAAATTAAAATTTGATAACAATATAACACATAATAATGATTCATAAAGACCTAAAATGATTTTAAATACTTGATAATTCATCAAAAAATGTGAAATAGACCATTATTTAGAAATGGAAGTGTTGCTCCTACATCAGGTAAGTATTCATAAGTTTACTTTTTTATTTGGTAGATAACTATTACAAAGTAAAAGGTTTAATGTTTTAAAAAGTGTTTAGTTTACCTTTACATTGAATTTAGTATATTTTTATTTACTTTTTATGTGTTATTTTTTGTTAACTATCCCCCTTTGTACCACAAGCTTTAGTGAACAGTATATTATATATTTTTTTGTATTGTATGCGTAGCTAGGATTATTGTGTAGTGTTACTTGACTATAGAATTTTGAACCTTATTTGGTGGTGTTGTGTGATAATATATTTTATAGGTATGTTTAGTAGATCCAAATTAGTTATTTCTTGATATAAATATTTATGTAATGACTTGTTGGTAAGATTATCTTCTTCAAGCTTGGAATTCACTAAGCAAAAAAGTTATAGATCCATCCTGATTCATTGCATATATTCTAGTGAACATAATGAGAATACAACACTTGAATTATTAATTTTTTAGTGAATTTCAACTATATTGAGCTGGTCGATCAAGTTTTATTTTATTAATACAAATTTATTCCTCAACTAACTAGATCAAGTTGGTTGATCTAGTCTTTTTATTTGTCTATAGTCTAGGGTTCTCATATAACTAGATTGAGTTAGTTTATCTAGCCAATATTTATATATGTAGGTGTAAGGTTTTTAGTTAACTAGGTTGTATTAGTCCACCTAGTTTTATCTACTCTTTATAGGTTATAGTTTTATCCAATTGGATTGAACTAGTTGATCCATTAACTTAACTAGTCTTTTACATTTTTTTTTTATATCTAAAAGAATCAATCTACTGATTGTTTTTATTTTTAACTTTGTCTTAAATATCTAAATCAAATTGGTCAATCTAATCATTTTTCTTACTTTATGAATTTTAATTATAGTTAACTAAATCGATCTACTCAATTTTGTTTAATTTATGAAATTTGTATTTTTAGTTTTATCAAACTAGATCAATTTAGTTGATTATATTTATTAACTATGTTTATTAGATTTCTATCTTTATAGGATTAAAATCCTACTTGGATGACCTAGTTAACAAAAAAATAGAAATATAACTAAATAAACCTAGTCTATTGTGTTCTACCTTCTAGGTTCATTATTAATAGATTAACATTCCCATATTGTAAATTTTTAATTCCTAATTTTTAGTTCAAAATATTTTATTACTCTTTTTATCAATTATTAGTTATATCAAAATTGTACACACATAGTAATGTAGATTAACTAGTTTTATCTAGTCATGTGTCTGTGTTTTTTTCCACTAAACAAAATCAACCTAATTTTTTTTTTGGATATAATTTTTTGACACATTGTGTTGACCATATCAATCATGTCCTATACTATTTTCTCAAGTAGACAAAGCTACTCGATCTTGATCTGTATGTTTTATTTTTAAGCCAAAATAATTAACCTCTATTTTTATATTAATTATAATCACTTTAAATATTAAAATAATGTGGTGGCTACTTGTTTATTTTCTTTTATAATTTGTAACTTGGTTTTTAACAAATTGATTTTTCACTTTTATTTTCATCTTGTCTTGTTTTCCCTAGAAATCATGTACTATATTTTTTAAAACTACTTAGATATTATCATGAAAGGATACATGTTATTCTATTTATCATCCTTGTCTATCATTTATAGATATCATGGTGTGAGTTATTTACCCCAATACTAATGGCCATATTAGAAATTTAAACATGGTATTTAGTTTCCACATACCTTATGGTATTTTAAAAATGACTATGATTTTTTTTTGTATTAAACCTTAGGAATCCAACCATTAATTTGATTGTGTGGTGCATCAGTTAGTTATTAATGCTCGAAAGCTACTTCCAACTTACCCTAGAAACTAGTTTCATTGGGCTATGGGAACAACACTTCCTCCATATATATCACTTTAAAACATTGGTTTGTCATTATCCAATGGATAATCTAGTAACTTTAGAAGCCTAGATGATCAAACACAACCTTTTAGTATAACTTCCTGATCTTTTTGGTTAATTACATAGCATTGGAGTTTAAAAAATACATTTCATGTTTATTAATTATTATTATCTAATGTATTATAGACTATATCAACCAACATTGATATAATTTCATGTGTTATGTATTTCAACTATATTAACCAACTCGATCTAGTGTAATGTGTGTAAACAAACTACATTGATCAACATGACCTAGTCCTCTGGTTTGTGCTTTCATGTTTATTAATTATTATTATTATCTAATGTATTATAGACTATTTCAACAAACATTGAAAAGATTTCATGTCTTATGTATTTTAACTATATTAACCAACTTGATCTAGTGTAATGTGTGTAAACAAACTACATTGATCAACATGACCTAGTCCTCTAGTTTGTGCTTACTTGACTCTTGCTCAACTAGATCAACTTACTCAATTGTGTAGCTCCTATATAAATTATATTATTATTGAATAATTATTTTTCCTATTCTAAACTATATTTATTTTCTCAATTACATATATATTTCCTAATTTAGTTCATTAATGAGTCATTTTTTACTTTTCAAAATATAACTAGATCGACATGCTTGATTACATAACTTGTGACTGAATTAGTTCACTATTGAATAATTATTATTTTAATCAAAAAATAACTATATTTACCTGGTCACTTGCATATCTCTTGGATGAATTAGTTCATTATTGGATCGCTATTTTTCATTTTCAAAATCTAAGTAGATTAATCTATTCAATTGTGTAGCTCCTAGTTGACTTAGTTCTTTATAAGATCATCATTTTTCCTTTTCATAATATAAATTAAATAACATGTTTTATTACATAACTCTTGAATGACTTAGTTTAATATCAAAATATATTTTACTTCAAAATATCTAACTAGATCAACTTGATCAATCCTACATTATCTAATAGAATTAATACAAAACTCAATTCTATAATTATTTGGTCGATCCAGTTCTATGAGTGGATGATATTGTTTTATTTATAAGTATTTTTTTTCCTAAACACTTGCACTTTTATGGTTTTATTTCTACACTGATTAACATCATGAAATCACTTATTAAAATATTTCTTTATAACCTTAACCCATTAAGAATATACATTGGTTACTATTTATTACATACCTTATCCACCCAAGAAGATAATACCTCATGGCACACTTATTATCAACATTCATCTAAATCCATTGATTTCAATATGGTTTGAATTACCTAACATGATGATATATATGGATCTAACCCATTTTACACTTGTCATGATAACACCATAAATACACATAATGATACATTATCAAAAATTTATTATTATATCATTTGAATGATAAATACTAACTTTAAAAATCCCCCTATATGGAATCATCCTATAATGAACATTCCTATCCCTAATATTTAGAAATATCCTCCCTACAATACCAATATTCAATATATTATTCATCCTCCACCTCTCGCAACTAACAATAAAAATACACCCATTTATACCACATAAATTCTTTCTCAAATGGTTAAACAAATTAATGTTATGTAAATATCCAAAAATAATCAAATGATGTAAATAAAACATCACATATTTCAAATGACTAATCAACCTTCTCTTCTCATCCCTCAAAATAACCATAATTTTATTCCTCCTCTTCTTAGAGATGCCAATGGTAATATCATTTCTCAGTACCTGATGCATAAGAAGATGCTTTAACATATAAAAAATGAGCCATTATCTCCATTAATTACATCTATCTATATTAGAAACATTTATCCAAACATTAAATATCATAGAAATAAATACATGCCTCTTTTCTTAAAAAATTTGATAATCTCTACAAGGAATGAGCCCAAACCAATATTTTTTTTACCACTAATCTTATGGTCAAAACATTCATTGGACATGCTTTGTAATTGTATAATCAACTCCCTCAACATTAAATATCACAATTAGAGTATTTATTCAACTCTTATTTAAATAACTTCAACAAAATGATCTCACTAAAAACTATCTTAACCACTTCATTAATGCTAAGCAATTATCCTTTGAATCAGCTCTTACTTTCATTAAATAATGGAAATCATTATCTCACAAAGAAAACCACAACATGAATGATGATACTATTTTTGAATTATTTATCAATACTCTAAAACCTTCCCTTCAATATAACATTTTATTTGTTTACCGGTAAACATTAAAAGAGGAATTTGATAAATCTAAAATACAAGATTTCCTTATAAGCCAATTTGGACCATCACAAAATTCAATCAAGGAATCTTACCAAACCTCAATTATTATGATTACTAGTGAAAATTAGCTCTCTAACCCCCTCCAACAAACATTGGAGTAGTCTAATTAGATAATCAAACTCTTTCCCACTCACCCTTAATAGTATCACAAATAAAGTAAATATTATCTCTATCCAAACCCTTCACTTATAAAAATATCACCCCCCATCATCATATGATCCTAATAAATTTTGTTGATTCCATGAAAAAATTGGTCATTATCATAAGATATGTCATGGGATTATCCAAAAAAAAAATTTATCTATGTTAGGTGATATATTTGATCTTGATTTTGTGATCAAGTTACATCACCCTAATTATCTTAAAGCATCCCTTAAAAAATAAATTTCCAAATCCATTCCCTCAAATAATTATAAATACTATTATAATCTTAATAAAAAACATTCAAATGATATTATTTGTACAATTGATGTTAATTATGATAAATATTACACTAACTCTCAATATGTGAATGTGGATAAATTTAATTATCATAATAAATTTACTCACAAGGATCCTATTATTAAACCTGAGAAATCCTCTACTGATGAACAATTACATAAATATCTACTTTAAAAATATATTCATAACCAAAAATTAGTGATGAACCACTTATACAACCAAAACCTCAACCTAGTTCATCTATCCCTCTAGAAAATGTCATTTCTCATAAAACTTGTATTGGCTCTTCATCCTCTAAATCTCATTATAATTTATTATAAATCATCTCAATGCCTTATAAAATAACCCTTATGTAATTAGTACAAACTTATCCTTATCACCCTAAATTTGTTTTAGAACAATTAAAATATATTTAAGAGCCACAATATCATGATTTGAAACCCTCCTTTGATAGTTTACCACCTAGACAAGTTCACAATATTGAAATAGTTTCTTCATCCACAAAAACCTTTATATAATTTATCTAAGATTTAATTAATGATGAATTTTTAAAGCTAATTATCTTCCTTTTTTTTATCAAAAATTGAGTCAATAATACCCTCATTAAAAATGTCTCTGTAGATAAAAGATATAATATTAATGTCACTTCTCTTTGGTTAATTCAGCACATTATATACACCAAAAAAAATCAAACAAACATGTCTCAGAACTAAAGGATTTGATAAAACCAATAAAAATTGACTTGATTACATTTGGATCCCTCTTACCATTAAACCCAAGATAATTCATACCAATCTTATGTTTATCTATCTTCCTTTATTTTACAACATGTTCCTAGGTTATCCATGGAACCATTGTATGAATGTTATTACCTCTTCAGGTAGTCAATGTATCAAATTCATATATAATTTCAAATGCTAAAAATAGGAGGCTAATCCTAATATTTTGAGCATCCAATTACCTAATACAAAATATCAATATTGCACTCCTACTATTTCTTAGATCAATAGTCCACCTCTTCCTAAAATTTTAAACATGAATTATGATTTACATGTCACTTTTACATATTCAAATGATGATGAACCAAATGAATTAAAACACACTTTTAATGCCACTTGATTACCTTTGTATATATTGGAATGGATCCTTCCCTCCCTACTCATGCATGATCACACTATTACCTTAGTCAATGTTATTATGGATAGCCCTCCCCCATGAAATGAATCTGAATCCTCTTTTATAGAGCATGATTTTTATTTTAATTAATATGGGGCAGCTAAACTTTTTCAAGATCCTTTAGCTATGTCTCCTAAAATTTTTAGTAACATAGGTATCTCTAATGATTCTCCTATAGAAACTGATGTGTGCACTATATCTCACAAGTAAAATTATAATTATATCATGGATCAAGCTCAATCATGATATTTAGGTGTAAAACATTATCAAAATATGTGAAATAAAATATATTCCATAGACTATGATGTTTATGTCATGCATATAACATCTAATACTAAATCATAACTTGAAGGTTATCTACCCCCTACTAACCCACCATTGTTAGATACTTTATGGGTAATCCAATAAATCCTCTAAATGTCCTATTTAACTCAGTTTAGTACACCCTACTTTAACAACCATTGACAATCATTACACCTTTTCTTATTCTTATGATTGTATTGATCAATCTAATAAAATTAAACCACTACCTTCCAATTCTATCTAATATAACTTGACAAATATGATATTTTTCAATATTTATCACCTATAATCACATCTATTTAGAAAACTAACAGAATTAATTCTAATCTTTTTTATTGCAATGAACTTGATACCATCAAAACATAATTTTACTATCTATTCTACTTTCTAACATTACTTTATATGCTAAAACTACCACTTAATAAAAATACATTTTGAATATGATAACAAAGGAACTTAAATCATTGATATTTAAGTGGATTTTGAATATTATAGACTTTTACCCATACTTCCTAATGGTGAAGCTATAATAGAACTCTTACATGATAGAAAGCATCGAATTCCACACCAACATCATAAGCTTGGCCAATTTTTTTTAAAAAATGTTCCTTGATTTAATAATTTCATTTCTAGTGTGGATCCTAAAACACATCCTATTTCATCACTTCCTCCTACTCCATATCATTTCTAAAATGGAAATTCCATTTTGATCAAAGAAAAAACAAAAATTAAGTATGGTACACCCACATGTCCTTGACCTATTACTATGTCTAAATATCTCACCCCTAAATAAAGTGATAAGTTTAGTCTCTTTTTTGATAAATATCTTGAATTTTTCTCTTGGTCATATGAATACATGCCTCGAATTAACCCTAACATCATTTTCCATAATATCATTACCTATTTAGATTATAAACCCATGTATTAAAAGCAATGAATATTCCCTCTCAATATTTCCACTCTATGTCATGAATAAATCATCCAAATTTTGGGTGCTAAGTTAATTAAAATCATTGATTACTCAAAATGGGTTACAAACATTATCCTTGTTCATAAAAAAGTCACCTTGGTAATTCACATATGCATAGAATTTTGCAATCTAAACTTAGCATGTCCAAAATATAATTTTACCCAACCATAAATTTATGACATTATCAATTCCATAATTTATTAAAAAATGTTATCACTCATGGACAATTTATCAAGATATACTCAAATTCACATAACTCCCAAAGATCAATATAGAATAACATTTACCACTGAATAGGGCATAAATTACTATATTAAAATGCCCTTTGGTCTCAAAAATGTTAGAAATACCTATCAACATGAAATAACCCATATTTTCATGATATCATTAAAAAAATCATTAAAACGTATGTGTATTATATTATTTCCAAATTTAAACATTGTGACAATCATCTTCATGACATATATATCATCTTCGATTAACTCATCAAGTACAAATCTAGACTTATCCCTTTCAAATATGATTTTGATGTTACTTATACTAAAATTTTAGTATTTTTATTCTCCCATAAAGGCATTTCTTTTTATCTAGTGAAAATCAAAATTATTATTAATATGTTTATTATTTAATCCATTCTATACATATGCACATACATTTGGAATCTTGGGGTATTTTGTTGCTTTATTCCTAAAATGGCGTATTGTATATACTCTATTAATTCCCTTATTAAGAAAGGTAATCATATACAAAGTATGGATTCATGCAAAAAATCATTTGATAACTTGAAATAATCCTTGCTTCATCTTCCTACTCTTTGACTGCCTTTGAATGATCATCTAATCATATTATATACTTTATCTACCCACTTATCAATTAAGGCAATGTTCTCTCAAAAATAATATATTAGTATAAAATATGCCTTTATTATATTAGTTGATTTATAATAGACTATGAAAAATGTTACATAAAATTAGAACATGATTTTATATCTATCTATTTCATAGCTAAAATATCTTAAACTATATGCTCTATAAAAATACTTATCTTATAGTTCATGATGATCCACTTCATCATTTCTTATCTAAATATTTAATACCTAGAGATATAATTATAAAATGGATGGTAATGTTAATGGAATTTGATATCCAAATTATTACACAAAACATTTTTAGAAGACATGTATTTGAAGATCAACATGAGATTATTAATATTGAAGGTCTTAATCAATAAGTTTCACTCAAAAACTATTTTCACAACTTCACGACTAATCTTGAAGTAGAAAATATTAAACAACCCAACCCTTCTATTTATAAATCTAAATCTTAAGAAATCATTAAAGACCATAAATTGTAATCAACTTGCGTGAAGACACTTGGAAACTTCACTTTGATGGAGAAAAATGTCTTTAAGGAGATAGGGTAGGCTGTGTTCTAGCTAACCCCCATGGTAAAACCATACATCTAGTGTTTTTTACCTTTGATGCATGATTTAATATTAAGCCCTCAAATTAATCATGCAATATATGATTGACTTAGATGTCTCATATTTATATGCCTTAGGTGATTCAAAACTTATATGTTATAAATATAGTCATGATTATCAATGTAAAATTAAAAACCTTATTGCATATCATCAACTTGATACTACACTTGTTAAATAACTCACTTCATTTTCCTTTTAACCAATCTCATGAGAGAAAAACTCCATACATGATTCTCTCACCTCATTAGCATATCTATTACATCCTAATCAATCCCTTCATAATTCCCAATTCCTCATAAAAATGAGTATGTCACCTTCTTCACAAAAAATAACAATTATCTAATTTCCACATATAAATTATCACCACTTGACAAAGCTTCTATTACAAAAATATCATCTAATTCACTAAATACCATATTTATCCTTTAGAGGTGGATTCTCGTGAAAAAACCTAAATTCATAAAAAAAATTAACATATGTACTTAAATATGACACCCTTTATTATCATATTGTTAATTGTACCTTAATTTATTGTGTAACTCAATACTAAATTCCTATTATCATTGAACAAACATGTGGAAGCATCTTTGAAGGTCAATATTATAGCCATGACATAGCCTGTAAATGCTTGTGCATGGGATAATTTTTGCTTACTATTGAAAAATATACCAATAATTTTGATAAAACATTTAATCCTTTCCAACTTCATGATGATCTCATTAACTCTCTTATATATTAACTTCAAACCTTGGAGCCTCCTTGGCCACTTTATATATGGGGATTAGATCTCATTTAAAAATTACTTAGATCACAAGATGGTCATGTATTAATCATTATTTCCACTAATTATTTTACCAAATGGATTGAAGCTATGCATATTTTTAATTTTAAATGAATCACCATTTAATAAATCATCCTTAGTCAAATCTGATGTCATTTTAGAATTCTTCATATCATCATTTCTGACACTAGTGACAATTTTAAAAATAAATATATGAAACAACTATGTGCAAAACTCAAGATTACATAAAATTTCAATGCCTTATCATCCTTAATGCAATGTATAATCATAATCTATTAACAATATTATTTATAAAATATTTTAAAATACTATTTTTAAATCTTGAACTAATTGGCACTTTAGACTTTATCTCAATCTTTGGGATTATTACACTAGCGTACATATTGCTACTAGGGAAACACCATTTTTAGTAGGTGTTTATTAATATCTCTTACTTATATAAGATTAATTACCATCCTTACACATCTCTCTTCATGGTACAATTATATATGAATAGCTTTTCGAAACTCGTCTACATGCCCTAGACTTCCTTTATGAGCGATGTATAGGTGCCTTACTACATGATGATCAATGCAAAGATTTCATTACTAAAAAACATAATAAGAAAGTAAAAATTATTAATTTCAAAATTGATTTCCTAGTACTCAAACTATATTATGCCCATTATAAAGAAGGAAAATAAGCTAAAAATTGTGAGGTGCTTACCTAGTCAAATACATTCTTCGATCCAGTACTTACATATTACAAACTCATGAAGGATATATTTTAAAATATATAATTAATGATTAATTATTAAATTAATATTTTTTAAAAATTATTTACTATTTTTATTTTACATGTCCTTCATATATTTATTTATACTATGATGCTAACACTTCTTGTAGGTTATTTAAAATCTTCCCAATGTGTAGTATTACATCAATATCGATAGCCTTGGTCCCTATCATTAGTAATTTTGTATATAAATTACACTATTTAACTCATTATTTTCATCATAAAAACATGTATAGGACTTGACCATCCTCAAAATATATTTTGTTTCTTTTTCAAATTTCCCTTGTCAATCTTCAAGTCTCTTTTTGGTCATTGATTCATTGTTTTACAAACTTACATTCCTTGTCCACCTCTTTGGGTTTAAGTTTTATGAAATTAATTGTGATAAATTAGATATGAATATAATTTATCAAAAAAATATTCTTATGAGTATTAATTTTTACACTTATTTAATTTATGTTTTGTGAGTTGTAGTGTAATACCTTAGATAGGACAAGACCTTCCTCACAAAAATTCATTTTAAAAATATTCATTGGACTACAAATTTACCTAAATATATTCCATAGAAAATAAATTAATGATTTAAAATTGTGTATTCATCCACCAAAAATTATTGATATTATTTTCTAGTAACAATTCTAACAATTTATTTTTCATATCTCCCATCACTTACACTATTTCTTATAATTTGGAATCATACTTACCTATCATTGTATGATTTTCAAACTAAAAGTTATTATATTTTATTTGAGGTTACTAAATTTTTCCATTTTAATTTTAATCCTCTAACCTATTATATTCCACTATGGGCATACCAATGTTGGTTTCAAAATATCTCACTTATTTTATGTGAAATTATAAGTGTCTTAAACACCATGCTCTCAATATTATTTTTCCTAGCTACCAAGTGTAAGTTATCTAGTTTTAGTCAATTGTAACACTCATATTTGGTTTTTTAAATCCATACACATGAATAAAATATAAAATAAATAAAATTCAAAATTCAAAACATTAAAATAAAAGGTAATGATTAAAATGTAAAATTAAATATTCAAAAGTTAGAACCACACCAAAAGATGTGATTATTATCCAACACATATCATATCTTAGTTGAATATAAAACTCCATATTTTTTCACATGATAGATATAGGTTCAATTAGGGTGTGTTAAGATAGTATACTAGGGTAGGAGGTATCATAATTTAAAAAATACATTTATAATGCTTATCTAATTTCTCATGAAAGTACCCAATCTTCGTAGTAGACTGATGGATCTAAAAGTTGTCATGGAGAATGGGGAACACATCCTTAGAAGGTAGGTCTATTTTATTTTTTATTCATATATTCTTCATGGGTTGATATTTCTACTTCACTAGATAACCCAAATTTATATGGCTAGGTTGAATTCTCTAGAGTCTTTAATGTCGATAATATTTTTGTCTTGCCAACTTAATTTTAGTGTCTTGTTTTAGATAATGATTTTTCACCTTTGTGCCACCTTCATTTCCCCCAACACTAATTTAATATTCCCCCTTAACATGTAAGTTTGTTTCTAAAACCTTTTCTTAAATCATGAATTCTTTTTTCTTCATCTCTTTTAGACATACTCAAAATAATATTATTCTAGTTCATTTATAATTATAATAGAAGTTGCATATTTGATTGTTTATTAAATACTTTCTTCACCATTTCCTTATGATTCTCATAATTTTATTTTTTATTTTTAGGATTTTAAATCTTATTTTTCTTTTCTTTTTGTTGATTGTTTCACTCTTTTCTCTTACATTTACATTTAGTGTTCCTATTTTTAATTATATATTGTTACTTATCTCACATTGATGTGTTTCCATAATTTCCATTTCATGTGTCCTTGGTTTGATTTGGATCATTATTTTTCTTACTTATGATGTATTTGTAGGGTCTATCACTCATTTAGTAGCCTTTGATTTTTTATTACCTGATTTACTAGTATTTAATCCATTTTCATTAGTGTTTTAATCCTGACTTAGCTCATGTCATCCCAACTTCCCAATTTTCCAATTTTTTTAGTTATGAAGGTTTTTCATTTTAATTTTAATTTATTTGCTTTTTTTCTCTCTAGTCTTTTATGCTTTCAATTTATCCAAAAAAACTAGATGCACCCTCCATAATTAAGAATGTAAAAATAACAAGCAACTATTCAACAACAAATTTATGTGAAGGTACATATTTAAAAATTAGTTATTTTCATTCATTTTAAACTTTCTATTAAATCTTATGAGATCATTTATATTGAATTTATATGTTCTTTATCAAAACACCATTCTATGTTATGTTATCATGAAACAAAATGAACTTCAAGTGGGGCATATGTATACACATAATATTTTTAAAATTTATCATTTATTGGTGCTTTATCTCTTAAAATAACCTATTGTGTTTTAATCTAAGTTCACACCTTAAAGGGTACACTGAAAAAGGGGTGGATAGACTTTTAGTGATTCACAATATTTTTGTACCTATAACATTACGTAAATCCACTACAAGTCACTGTTATCTATCGCCCTAAGCAATTAAATCACTTATAAAATTTAATAAGCAAATCCCCTTTAAAAATATCTCATAACTAAGAAAACACAATTTTTATTAATTTTCCTACTAATTTAGATAGGTAGATCATGTTAGAAAGGATTTAATGCACGTTATGGAACTAATTAATCTTGACCAACATAGTTTGAGACCTAATACTACGTTTCTCTCATAACAAAATTGAGATAGTCAATCATGTTAGTTATTATTATGAGATGGTTTAGGGTCAATCCCTGACTATAAATTCCACCTTCAATTCAGTCCAATATAGAGTAACATTCATTTTTTCAATGTTATAACTTTAAATTATGCTAATTCTCTACTCAAGGAGTCATTTCTTAGGGTTTTTCCTTAGAAGCAATATATCTTGTCTTTTGGTGAATCCTTGGATGAAAAGTAAGATTATTTTGGCCTAGATATGATTTGTATAATATGATCCTTACAAATCTACAATAACCTCTTACAAAGCACCATTGTCTAAGGGAGATGTTGATCTATGACAAGTTCATCCAAAGGTAAGTATTCCTAAATGTTAATCTTTTAGTTGGTAGATAGATATTACACAAAGTAATAGGTTGAATGTTTTAATCCTTTCTTAGTTTACATATATATTTACTTGCATATAGTTTTATTTACTTGTTATATATTGTTTATCTATAACTTGGTCTCTATATTGTTGTTTCATTTCTAGATTTGGGTTGTCCTTGTACTTTGCATTTTATTTTCTACATTGTGTTATTTTCCTTTCCTACATATTAATAAGAATTATCTTATTATAGTAGGATATATTCCCTTTTATTATTATGGTGCATCATTGTGCTTAATTTAATTCATTTTTAAAACTCTTTACCCACCTATATTTCCCTTTATATAAGTAGTTAAAGTTACATATAACATTAGATTAGGAAATAAAACTAGTTATGTATGGAATTTCTCTGCTAGGATAAGTCCCACACTAAGAAGAGATCCATGTTTTTTAATTTTATGGGTGTGACCAAGAAGATAGAATAGACCATTAATAATTTTAGGATGCCTAATGAGAATTAATTTGATTCAAATTCTAAATTGTTATGCAAACCCTATATATCTATATTAAAATATGATAATTTCATGAAAATTTTGTATCCATTTTATTTTGAAATAAATATTTCAATCACCTCATTAATTATTTGGATAAATAACTCATATACAAGTAAGTAGACCATGCCAATTTTATAATATGTTTGTTATTATAATGATTTTATGGATACTTCTATGATAATTCCTTTTGTGTATTAGATAGTTGAAATCCTGTTAATTTTTTAAAAATGGAATCCCATTATCAAATTAGTACTTACATCCCTCCTTTGATTCTATGGTAATGAATTTTTTCACATAATTAACCATATAAAATATGTTTAAGATTTATTCTCAAACCAACATATCATTAATAGTGATGTTGTTGTTAGACCACTAGCTATACAATTTAAGAGAAACACCTTGGATTGTATAGATATTTATATATATTATAAATATCAACTTGGTATGAAATGGGAGATAATATATAAAATAAACTAAGGGATAGGGTGGATTCTTTGGATTTAATATAACATTTGCATGTAATTAAGTAGGATAACTTAGATAATATTTTTGATTTAAATACTATTTCAAAAGGACATGAGAGAGGATACCTGTAGACTTTTTTCCATGATCAAGAGGAGACACTATCCCATAATATTTTGACCTTTTTCTATCATCTAAAAATTCTCTCATACATATTTGGGGGGAAAACCCTTTGACTATCATTTATTTTATCCCTCAATCTCATTAATATATTAATAGGAAAGTAATAGGTCCACCAAATATTACCCATGATAAAACCCTAGATCCTCATGTAGTTAATAAGATAAAATGCCTTATAGGATAATTTAAAAAATAATTTATGGACTAAAAATTCTAACTTTTCATTCAAAATTCTTATACTCAACTTATTTTCCAAAACGTCTTCATGAATAATTAAGTAGGAAATCATAATCCCCAACCATAATAAATTAATTATAATTTTCACTACAAGGCCCATAAATATTATTTCAATAACGACTCACTTATTGTTTAATATCCTATGATTTTTGAGTCAAGATATCAATAAATCACTATAATTATACCTCTATTAGAGGAAATGATAATTTTTTCTAACACAGTGATGTAAGAGGATGGAATTGGGAATATGTTGATGTGCACTCAAAATAAATGAAAGAAAATCCTTCTTGCCTTCATGGTGAATCATTTATGTTAGATTAATGCTCTAAATTTAATGAGAAAATAAATGGAGGGTTAATACCATATATTCCTAGAGATATCATTAGAGAAAAATTTAATCTTTCACAATGCACCTCCCCCTATAATTAAATATAATATTTTTATAATAATTAGAACTCTCATTTTATAATTGGATATGAAAATTATAGTGATTTCATGAGATCTATGCCAGAATAGATCCAAATGGAAAATAAAGATGTGCATTAGTTTCAATATAATACGCTACTACACACTCACCCATAGATAATTAATCCTTATTCCCAAATGAGTAAAAATTTTGGAAAATATCCTTAAAGGATCCTAAAAAATTGATGATGCTAGATTATTTACAATATTGTATTTTTTTTAAATGATTATAGCAACATTGATAAGTCCCACACATACTCCCTATATAAGAAGGGAATATGTATTTATATTATATATATATATATATATATATATATATATATAAAGGCAATATTATAATATTTATCTGAGGTTCATTTTCAAAATAAGGATTTATTATATAACATAAAATGATAATGGAAAACTAAAAATGTGAATGTTGGGATGTTTCCTGAAAACTCTTAGGAGATAAATAGACATATGGAAAAGACTTAGTATGTCATTGGAATTTATAATGAAGAAAATATATTAAGTAAAAAACAATATTATATTTTAGAATTTGATTCCATGTTCAATTCTATTTCCACTTGGAATTCAACATAGAGAATAAAATTGTCATCATGTTAACCCAAACACAATAAGGAAAGATCAAGATTTCTAGAAATCAATTAGTTCATATTTGGGATAAATTCAAAATAAATGAGAAAATGTAGTAAAATAAATATGAGGATCAAAAAATAATTGTAAATCCTAATTTTTCTATCTATTTTTTGTATCTTATTATTATTATTATTATTATTATTATTATTATTATTATTATTATTATTATTATTATTATTATTATTATTATTTTTAGATATATAAATGCCTCCTTTTAATTTGAAATGGTGGATAATTTTCCTAGTTATTAAATGGGAACCTTTATTTTCTTTCTTGTTATTCGATTAGGTTAGTATTTCATTTTATAATTTTAATTTGATTTATTCCATTCCAAATATAATTAATTTTTTTATAGCCTATTATAATTATTTTATTCTATATTAGTCTTGTATTGAATTTACTATTAATTGCAGTAAATTTTACATCTATTTTTTTTATAAAATAAAAATAAGGCATTTATTATTTCCATTTCCATTTTATTTAGAAAAATTATGAAAATTTGAGGGACCTAATATAAGGATAAATACTTAATAATTGAATAATCTAAATCTCAACTAAAACTTCAGAGGCCATCACAACTGAATGAGTAGGTGAAGTAGTAGGTGAAATTTTTAGTAGAGTAATAGACATGGGTTCTAACAGTAATGGTCCCAATATAGAAATTTAAATATTTTAAAATTTTAATTGTAAGATAAATTATTATACATAATTAAAATATGTGTCATGTGCAATATCCATGGGCACTTTAGTTTAATAGTAGAAGGAAGAGTGCTAAAATGGAGTAACTGATATATTACTAGTTGAAATATTGAAAACATGAGACTAACCATAGAAAAGTGGGTGAGGAATTAAATTAAAATATATGAAGTTATTTTACCTATGAACCTAAACCTTTCCATGTTTATTGATAAAAATAGATAATGAATAATAAGTAATCTATAATTTCTAGGTGAAAAAATAAATGTAGAGCTCTAAAGGGAAAATCAGAAGAGACCACGATCAAAATAGAATTATATGTAAATTATGTAGATTAAAAGTTTTATAAATTTGTGGAATTTTTTTGGATATTTAAATATATGATGACATGTGCACCACTATCCAAAATATTGTTAATTAAAGTGATGAATATCTCAACTACCATAAAATATTAGATAATCAACACAATTAAGAAATTGTGTTTCTTGTAACTAAAAGAGGTCACATATTAAATAAAATAAAAACATATGTGTCTATTTAGAAATTAAAAATGTATAGGATTTATCCCATACAAAAATAGTGTGCTTGGATTTGAAGGCTATGAAAATGCATTGGCAATGTTTGATGTGACTAAGCTTAGTCAAAGAAGTGCATTCATCAATGTAAAATATTAATACATATAATTATTTATATAATTTTAGATTAATATTAGTAAATAATGACATAATGATTTTATAAGGATGTATATTTTAGATATTCATAATTAAATATGTGAGTGTCAATCCTATCAATTCACACAAGCTACTTATTTTTGGCGTAAAGATGTTTGGAAAGATTTGATATTAATCTAATATTAATATTGAATTCATAGACAAAATAAATCATATATATTTTAATTGGGTATAACTAAATTACCTTATGGGTCACCAAAATTTCTTAATTATTTTTATTCATAGTAAAAAACCCATATTTTGTAGAGGGATCATTCGATATAATATTATCAACCTTAAGATGACTCTAGTATTTATGGTTCATTCAAGGATTTACAAATTAATAAATGTGATAATTTCATATTTAATTTAAACATTTTTTAGGATTAATTTTCCTTTAATTCCTTTTATACCATTTCATCTAATCTATGATGGCTCAACAAATCAAAATTATCAAAATTTCATAAAGACCTTAACCGTTTGATCTTTCCATATTGAATGGTGAGACCAATTTTAAAGGCATGATGAAGTAATATAAAATATTCCTATGATATTATTAGATAAGTAGAATATAGTGGTGATTATAAGAAATTTATTTTTAAATCCAAGTCTTTATTAAAATGGAAAATAAAAGTCAAATGTCATTAGCGGTAGCAAGTTGAAAATAGAAGGAACACATAGTAGACATTAGTTTATATTGATAAAGAAATGATATAATTGATCTATAAATTTATAATACATGAAATAAATTGATTAGATGAGGATATTTTGATCAGATCATGACTACATAAATAAAATGTATTAAAGCACATCCTTGAGCCTCATACCTTTGATTCAATCAAACTGAACAATATAAGCTCTTCCCATCCTATAATGTAAGTTATCCTACCAAAAATTGATGACATAAATTTAATAAATCTCATCATGCTATCAAATTAGTCCATTGAAAATTATTGACAAAAAATACATCAAAATTAAGTGTATGAATTAAAAAATATTTCTACACTAGGGATAATTTTTTCACACTGAAAAAATATTTAATAAAGTTTGATAATATTATTTGATAATTTATTAATTATGGTTATCATAATCGATCCATTTAATTAAATGATCTTTAGAGGAAATAATTCATTTAGTATAGAATAATAAATCCAATAAGTGGTTCCACCAATTAATGACTATAAATCTATAATAAAGAGCACTTCCATACATAAAATAATGGTTGGTTAGTAAATAAAGGATTATAGAAATGTTATTTAAAAAAAATTAGGTGTAAATGTGACTAGGATATTTAACTCATAAAATTGGTATGATAATATTGGGAATTTAAATTAGATACATGTACCCCATATTTCACTTTAAATTAATCCTATATTTAATAGATAACTGAACAAGTAAACATGAAAACATACATATGATAATTTTGAACAAGTAAACATGGAAACATACATATGATAACTTTGAACAGTTTTTATATTTTGCAGACATAATTTTAAATGCTTCACCCTTATATTCTAGACTCTTATATGTATTTTAATTTATTACTTTGAGTATATATATGACCTCTTAAAGATTATATGCCTATTGAATTCATTAAATTAAAATTACAACCTTTGTTAATTTTATTACATATGAATATCCTTAGCCCACATTGAGACAAAGTGAAACTCTGCATACTTTTAGTAAATAATACATTTAGTAAGTAATAAAATTTAATGGGGATATTATTTTTCTACCCCTTAGTTTCTCTATTTTTATTTCATATCAATTTATGGGTTGTACCTTGACATTTGCATTTTATTTTGTCTATTGTATTTCTTATCATTCATATATATTGATAATTGTTGTGTTTGTATAGTTATGATATCCTCACTTTATTTATTTTTATGCATCACCATATTTTAATTCATGCATTGTTTTAATTATTTCTTAATCCACTATTCCATTTATGTAAGTATTTTAAGGTATATATATCCCTATATTTTGAAATAAAACCATATAAAGAGGCTTTCTACAAAAATTATTCCCAGAGTGATTAGACACACCATGTTTTGTCTATTTTATAGGTGAAACCAAGTAGACAAAGTAAACCATTAACACAACTCAAAAAATAAAACTAATAAAAAGTGGATATATGTTTAATATAGAGTGAAAAAAGGTTCAATAAATGTATAAAAAAGGATAATAATGTCCATGAAGGAGTATAAAACCTAGACATTGTGATAATAATGTAGTAAAATATCTTTTAGGATAATATGGTAAGGGATGGGAATTCATGAGAAGGAATTGGTTGTATTCCCTAAGGTATTAGAAATAAACTCACAAATGGAAAATCAAAAAGATGTAATACTAAGGGGTGATAACATTTAAAAACTTGGGGTATAAAATGATAAAAAAATTAGTCAAGAGGTGAAGTTAAGGTAGGGGATAAGAAACCTAGAGATGTGGATAAATGATGCTAAACTTTAATATAAATATTTGGAGTAAAATATATAATAAATTTTGGTCTAAAATTAAGAAAACTAACTATAATTAATTATGAGATATGTAAAATAAATTAAAATTATAGAAAAATAATATTAAGAATGGAAAATGTTAACCATAATTATTTTTCAAAAAATAGTGTTTGCTAGGGTAGCTCTTTGAAAATGTGTCCATTAGTTTCATTATATAAGTGCTAAGTCCAAGAATTTATTTGATAAGGTAAAAAATCCACAACATTTGGGTGTATTTACCCCATTTATCATGGGTGTAATCTAATTTAAAAAATAAATCAATAACATTAATTTTTATAACTTTGAATTTCATATTATGTTGCTTAGCATTGTGAATTTTGTATTATCGATTGTGCTTGAGATCACTCATGTAGCTCTCATTAAGGAGATACAAATTATGAAGTTAAGCTTAATATATCTCTTAATTAGGGATATATTAATGAATATAAATGTGAAATGAAGGTAAATTGACTTCTAATGGTAAGATGGATTTAAAATCATAAATTATAAAAAATGGAGTTGTTTTTTGGTAGTACAAATAATAATATGATAATCCAAAATCACATGAGAGAGTGGGAGATGAAAACCATGTGAGAATATATAAAATTATTATAAATATATTGTTAAGGATGTTTTTTTTTCTTTGTATTAACCATTACATTGAGGAATATAATGAGTGGAAAATATGTGAATAATTTTGAGTATAGAATAAATTTGTTTCATGTCCTCATTCTTAGAATTACCACCATTGTTAAATATAATGATTTTTGGATTTATGAAGAGAGAAAAAATTTGGTTTAGTATTATTTTTGACATGGAAAGACAATAAAAATTATCAAATGGTATACTTTACCCACTTAGTAAAATACTTACTAGAAGTGATATTAAAAAAAAAAAAAAAAATCTTATAATTTAGGCAACTTGTCAATGAGATATAATCCCCACAAAGAAAATGGCCAAGGATATTAATGTTTTTAAAGCTTGGTAAGATGATAATAAATTATATCATAATTTAAATACTAATTATTACACTTATTATAAAATGTGATGGCATATTTTTTTGGTGTTTACCAATAACAACCCATGAGTAGGACTTGTGATTTATAGTGTGTCCACGACAATGAGTTATAAAAATAACCCCATGTGTTTTCTAAAATAGATTAAAAAAACTTATATTTAGTAATATATATAATGAAGGATCCTAAAAGTTACAATAATAAATTATATTATTCATAAAGATGATCTTCAAGGCTTGCTTTTGTATTCTAGTTTTTTTCATGAGAGTCAACCTTTGAAGGATATGTGTAACTTTATGGAAATTGGATGATGTTGGAATACTAAAAATTTATCACATGGTGATAACATTGATGTGAAAAATTAGGTATTCACCATTAAGCACTATGATACATGGGATTTTTTTCATGTGAATGACAATCTAATTATCATGTAATGCTTTATGGGATGAAAAAGGGAATTTCATAAGGTAAGAGAATAAATGAAATAATTTTTAATCTTTGGATAGTTTTTATAGTGAAATAAAAATATTATTTAACATTTATTTTAAAAAATTCATGGTATTCTTTAAATTTTGAATTGGTAGGTGTATGCAATGGGAAATACAATAAATCTATAAATCAATCCTAACTCGAAGAAGACAAATCCTACTTACATTTATGATTGGGGATACATTATATAATTTGGGTTATGACCAATATAGATCCACTAGATCTATCCAAGGGATCTCTTACAATAATAAATTCACTAGGGAGGCTTTTAAATCCTCTAGTCAAGAAAAACTTTGAAATAACCCTAACTAGGTCCTACGTTTTCATATTCAATAAACTAATAACAAGAAAATTGAAGTCTAATCTAGTCCTCACCAAAGCTTGTGGTGAAGAATTGGGGCATTAGAAATTAAAATTAAACATGCATAGAAGACATATACTCACATAAATGTATACAAAATCCTAATACATGGAAAAGAAGTAAAAATGTGTATCTATCTTATAAAGGAAGAATAAAGTTAGGAATACTTACCTTTGAAGATGAAACTATCAACCTCCAATCTCTCACTTAGACAAGGTGATTCACAAGATGTTGTTTTGGTATTTAAGGATGACAAAGATAAATCATCTTCAAGATCTAAAAGACCTCTCCATAAGACAAGATTTGTATCTCTAAAGAAAGTATGATACCCTAAGTTTGCTCCTCAAGTAGAATGGTTGATAATAAGATGCACAATATATATTACTTATTATTATATTATATTATAAATGGTGAAATGAATGTGTTTATATAGGAAAATCTAATCCTGATCCCTTAATTCTAGGTGGACAAGGTTGACTTAGTTGATCTAGTATCGTAATTGACAAAAATAAACTAGGTCATAAATTAGATCCACTAGGGGCCAACCTACACCTTAATAAGTTTTATCAATAAGAGTACAAGGTTGAAGGTGATGAATATGTAATTTAAACCATAAAAAATGAGTTTTAGGTTAGGGAAGGGATAATGAAGGTGGTAAATCACTAGAGGAAGGTGAAAAATAAGAGGTAAATCTTAGGGAATGGTTTTAGGAGACAAGTGTGTAGATATTATGTGGTAATAAGGGACAATAATATTATGAAGCACCAATGGTCTACCCATCCCTTTCTTAGTTCACCCCTTAATGCATCACTCAGAGAGATTGAGACTTAATGGTTTCTTAAAAGATATAGATCATCAGTAATTGATAAAGTTTGAAAATATTATGTGTATAAATATTCCCCACTCAAAACTCAGTGTCTGTCATGTAGGTGTAACACAGGATGGTGCTTCAAGAAAATAACATAGTAACACATAAAATTGAAGTTGAATAATGTAAATAAAGGAGAAAATAAGATAAATGAAAGGACATTTTTGAAAACTAGATAACTTTACTTACCTAGTGCTATAGATAAATAAGGAGATGCAAGAGATGTGAAGGTGTCCAATGTAGGGAACATTAGGTGAACATGTAGAGATTAGAGAAAAGAGAAAAAATTGTAATTTTTTTAATATAGACATATAATAGTTAAAAATATTCTCTATGATGTTAGGATTCTATAAAAAATTATAGTTTAAAGAAAGAGTTAGTAGAGATAAAGATATGATCAAAATAAGAAATATAATGGTAAAGATTTGAGGGTAAATAATTTTTAATAGTAAATATAAATAGGGTGAAAATTAATTAATTTTATATTTTTAATATTATGAGAAAATAGAACTCTAATAGACATAGTGAAATACTAGAGAGCTAGGATGCTGAGGAGGAAACAACTAGGATGTAGAGGATTCATAGTGGTCATAATGAGTACAATGTAGGTAAGAAACTAAGAATTTTAAATTTTTGAATATTTTGATTTGAAATTTAGTGTATTATAGGAAATTGGATTTTATGAAAAATATAAACATTAGAATCGACCCTAAGAACTTTTCAACAACACTAGGGATCAAATGGTGTATTGGGTAAGGATTCAGACCAATAAATGCTCAAGGAATTTATGGTAATTCATTTAAAATTCAATATAGGTGATGAATAGAGTTGACCATGTTGACATAATCTATATAATACAATAAAACTAATAGGTTGACTTAGTAGTAGTTGGCCAACCTAGTTGGTTAAGGAAGAGCAATGAATTAGTACTAGTGGGCTGACATAGTTTGTTATGAAGTGGATGACTTAGTATTTCAAGATATGAATGGGGCCAACTTAGTAATGGTAGACCAAAGGGTGGATAATTTAGTACTATAGAGGTTGATTTAGTTGAATTTTGATAGGGATAATCTATTATCCCTAAAAAAGGATATGTCTGATTTAGTTTTTAATTGGTCAATCTAGTACAAAATGATAAACTAAATCAAACTAATTAAGTTTCAAGAAATTCTTAAGAATGTATTGTGACTATGAATGACATGGATATCTAATAAATATTTTTTTATTTGATATGTTACATAGGTGCCAAATATATTGGTAATTGATTGATACATCATACATACTAGATTTTTTAGAGTGTTTGACATACGTGGATATAATGAAACTAATTGCCTTAAGTCTAGGAGGTATCATAGAGATGAGATGCATCACGCTAAGTGGAAATCTATTTGTCATGTTACTCAAATCATGGGAATGGTTGACCAACATGTTTTTATGGGTGGTGTATTAGGATACCATAGAGTTAGGTATCACACTGGAGGACATCCATGTATTGCTTGGAATATGAATAAGAGGGACGCCTATGATCATAGGGACACCCAATGATTAAGAGGAAAGATGAGAAATAGAATGATGGATGATGTAATAATAAAGGATATACCTAGGGTTGAGGGTGAGATTATTTAATGTTCATATTACATATATTTTGGACATCCAGGAGGTTGTGATCAGACTTATGACATCATGAGTGTTGTGTCATAATTCAAATGGTAAGGTACTATTGTATACAATAGCCTTGTGTCAGTCCATTTTGGACTAGGGCTACTCTATGATTTTGGGTCTATCATCTATGTCTAGAACATGCATGTTATGTATGGGATGTTATCTAAAGGGCATAAGACTATGGGAAAAGTGGTGTTATTGAGTGCATGGATATATTAGAGGTCCTTAATGTATCGAATAGGTAGGTTTCCATATGTGGTTGATAATAGGTTACCTCAAGTTGATATATGGAGACATGACCATGTAGCATAGGCCATGCCCTATGTGTTAGCACTAAAGACAATCACATGAGGAGAGATTATTTGATATCCATACACACATATTACTACCATTTGGCCTAGTTGGGTGACCATGTTGATAGATCTAGCTTGAGTATATATCATGATCATAGATTTTGAGATGTATATATGATCTGATATCTATATTGGTTTTAGTTTTCATAGACCCTACAACAAAGGATGTTATATGGGTATCCCTAGTCATAGCAAAAAACCATGAAATTTTTGATGGGGTTCTAGTAACATAGACCCCACCACATTATATGATCCCATGGTATCATATACCCTAGCTCAGGTAGGTTGGTTTAGATTGGTATGGATGTTGTGAGGTAGCTACAAGCATTTGGGGATGCATTTCATCAATCAATAGGGGTGGGATAAGGAGAGGATCAATCATGATAGGTCTTATCTCAAGAGAGAGATGTATATATGTATACTATGATCTCTTTGAGACAGGTACAGGCCTAGGTGGCTAACCTATAAGGATAGGTAGTAGGGTTAAGATCTTTGATGAAATCATTACAAAATACTATGTGAATGGGACAATTTGAGGCATCTATGGGAAATGTGTCTAGGCCATGAGATAGGCATGATGGAGCTTATCCATAGAGATGGAGCTATATATTATTGTATTTTATACATTGTATTATATAAACCATAGGATATATAGAGATATATTATTTTGACAATTGGATTTTGGGCTCATGGGTTATGTTGTGGTTATAGTTGTCTATGTATGGATATATTTATTTCTAACACATGAATTTTGATTTTTATGTATATGTTATGGAAAATATATGTGGAATGGTTTATTTTATATAATTATGTAGTACACATGCATTGTTAAAAATAAACATGTAAAAGGACATGCAAAAGTATAATTAATAAAAAATAAATGCACTACAGACTATATAATGATGGGAAATGTGTAAGAACACAATATTATTGAGTATAAGAAACCAAAAATGTGGTAAAAAAGAGTAAAAAATGTTTTTAAACCATGAAAAACATTTTTACCAAATTAAAACAAGTAAAATCACAATAAATCACATTGGAAAGTATGAAAATAACGTAATAAAATGAAAATCACGTGAAATACAAATGGTAGAAAAATAAAACAATGAAATCAATCAATCATACTAAATCATGTTGGGAAATATAAATAAGAAACAAAATTTGGCAAAATGGACTTAAATTAATCACATTAATTCAAGTTGGGAAGTAAACTTAAGAAAAATAGTTGTATTCTTATATGCAATTGAAAAATAAGAAGATAAAAGTGAAAAATTGATGAATTAAGCATAAAAGATACTAAATCAGGATAATAAACATGTTGATGACATGTTACTCATAATAAATCATGACTTCTCTTAAATTTGACAAGTATAATTTAATTGTGACTTAGGTATTTGAAAATTTTGTGAGGAAGGTTAGGCCTTATCCATGGTCTTAAATTAAAACTAAAAAAAGGGAACACTAATGAGGTGGAGATAATGGGAAAAAGATGTTTTTAATGATGATGTGAAATTTTTTAATTTGTTAGGAAGGCCTAGTCCTATCCAAGGCTTACACTATAACTTACAAATGGGATCCCTAGGGGAGTGATCAGTGAACAAAATAATATTTCTCAAGAGGAAATATGAAGATTTTAGGGAATTAATGAAGGAATATAAAAATCATAATGTCAACATATTATGAGAGGACCTTAGGAAACATGAGGCACACTAAGGACATAAAAAGACACTAAGTGACTAGAGACCATCAATATATAGGGGATACCTATTTAATATAGACACAAAGCTTGATAGGCAAATAAGTGTCGTACTAAGATCAACTCATGTTGGTTGATTTGAAAAAAAAAATAAAATGGACTTACCTTCCCACAACGTGTTCCCTATTTATCAACACTCCTTATAGATCCTTCAATATAATATAAAGATTGGGTGATTACATGAGAAATTAGCTAGCACTAAAAGATTTTTTAGTCTACTATTCCAATTTATTGGCCTATCACACCATAATAGACATTGAATATATTATGAGGCCAACTATGGAGTTTTAGATTGAATTAGAAAAAATGGTATGTTCTTATATTCATGTATTTTAGTGTTATTTGACATTTTAAAATTTTAAATGTTGCTTTTTAGATAATTTTTTTTTGATAAATGATTTAGATTTTCAATTTTTATGGATTTTAAAATTCTTCCTCCATATAGACTTAGAATGAATAATCATGAGAGATAAAGTGATACACATTAGTGATATCTATGCATTGGTTAAAGGAATATAATTATCCAAATACATGACTTACTAAAACACTTAGGCTTACCTATGAACAAACATGTTATCTCAAGTCTCAACCATGTGTATTCTTAGTTTGCTAAAATAAATAAAAGGAATAAAGGGAGATCCAAAATGGACAAGTAAATGGAGATTATAATGAAATGAATTTTTTGTTAACTAATCACATAGTATGTAAGGAATGACTAAAGGGATAAAGGTTGGTATAACCAAGTCATAATAACAATTATCCATGTTTGTAGAGATAAGATAATAAACAATCATGGAATATAATAAGATAGTGATGGAAAAGGAACACATAGATAAAAAGTATGTAATCATGAAAAATAATCTATAATATAGAATAAAGAAGGAAATGAATCCATACACAACATGTAGTGAAAAACAAAAAACATCATGTAAGATAAATAATAATTTTACATAATGTTAATGATATAAGATAGATAAAGGTAAATTTGGATCACACATCCAATCCAAATGAATAAATAAATTGATGAAAACCATGCATGTGTTCATTAATACTAGTATATTTTTCTACACATATTATCTATAACATCTGATAAGTCTTTATGAAGATGAACTCAGATTGGAGCCAAAGTCTCATCAATCTTCAAAGAAAGTTGAGAAAATACTTCACATTGAATCTCTTGGATAGAAAATGTAAAAATATTTGAAGGATCATGATAATGAGGGATATCATGAAGGGGATGCTTAGGATAAGGGATGAGAATGAAATTGGTGGGAGTTGAAGGGGTCACTAGTGGAGAATGGGCCATAGGTGAAGGAGTAATTTGGTGGAGAAGAGTCTGAGTCCATAGGTAAAGGAAGATCCATGATTGAGGGAATCATGGGTGGATAAATAGTAGGTGGAGAAGGGACCATAAGTGGAAGAGCTATAGGGGAAAAAGGTGGATCCTTATTTCAAAGGAGATGTATGGTAGGAAGATTGGTTGGTTTAGGTTTGGTCATGAGGTGGTTCTTGAAATGTTGTTAAAAGATACGATAATGATTAATGTGATGGGTACCACATTACTTCTAGAGACAATATACATCTCTATATTTGGGAAGATATTCAATTAATACTTTCCAGGGAGGTATAAACTTGTCTATGGGTTGAGGATTAGTGGGATTAAATTTGTCTATATATTGTTTTAACTTATGATAATGTGTAGAGGAATGATTATGTGTTTTGGAAGCAACATATACACTTATTGGTAGACTATGTAGGTGTACTGATAGAGGGAGTGGAAATAGAATCCAAGGAAGGTTGTTGTAAGGAATAATATCTAATAAAATTATTGACAACTTTATGGATATAAAAATATGGATGATTGGCCCATTTGGTGGGTAAATGAGCAAACTATAGTAAATGGAGAAAACCATCACCAAGGGAAGGTAGGACTGGTAGAGAGATTAGGTGAGGCTTGACTGAAGGAGCAATACGATTCGAAATAGGAAGAGAATAAACTAGAGAGGGCATGGGAATAGGATATGAACTAGGCTCATCTTAGTTAGGGGAGAGATGTATGTAAGTATGAAATACAATCATAATAATCTCAAGGATAAGTTAGTTAGAGGGGTCATAATATCCACCAAAGTAATAGGGACTAGTCATAACATGATCCATAAGCATACTCTAATGAGGGTATTTATAAAATAGGGGTGTGCACACCATCTCTACCCTATGAAAAAAAGGAAAAATTATAAAATAAGGAATTATGTATGATGGAATATCATAATATATATATAAACATTAAAGCAAAGAGGAATGCTAATGAATAATTTCAGCATCTTGATCCTAAATAAGACTTTATAATATTGGATCATATACAATATATCCATAATCATAGTTAGGTGTATTAATATCAATGGCATAGTTAGGGATACCCTTGTCATTAGATGTGGTGTGATGAATGAAGTGTTTAGTCTTTGCTAATATAAAGGGTATATCAACACTAGGTGGGTTATGAGATCATAGATTTAGAGAATGTGAATGTTAAGAACTGAGATAAGATGAGAGATTAAAGGTTTTGATATTGAGATTGGTCTCATTAGGCTCATCATCATTAGAATCTAAGAGGTTATTAGGTATATTAGTGATGATTTTAGGGTGACCATTTTAATCTCATGTAGAGTTGACAGGAAAGTTAAACTAGTGAGATTCATGAAATGGAATGATTGGTAAAGGTTCAAGGGTTAGAATCTTGAATACACAATTGTCTTATAATTATTTAAAATTACAAGGTTTAGTGTCACCTTTAATCTGATAGATTCACCCTTGTGAGTAAATTTCACACATTGACAAGAAGAAAAGGAAACTGCTCTCATGCAATGAGTCCATGACCTACCAAGCAAAATTTTATAAGATAGAGGAAAGTATAATATCACTAGCTTTAGTTAAATAGTGATAGGTGGAATGGTGATATGGAGACACACATAACCTAAGGGAGGAATTTTCCTTTGGTCATAGCCTTGACATGTCTTACATGTGGACTTAATATTATATTTAGAATTTCTAAGGGTTTTAATAAAATCAAGAGAGGCAATGCAAGTACCTAAACCCTAGTCAATCAAGGCATTATTGACTTGGATATCACTAATTTGGACATTGATAAAAATGGGAGGATCATCTGCATGAATAAAATATCATCAAGGATTATAGAATCAATGGGGAATTTGATGGAGAGAGAAGCATCCATTATTTCATTAACATGTATGAACATCTTTTTGCACTATTTAAAAATTCTTCTTCTGATCTTGATAAGGAGGATTCACATCCTATTAGGGTATCATGAGGGATGTTAATTTAGAACAAGAGATACATAATATTATTATGATGATGTGGAGAAGTCTGTATAAGTTTAAGAAATGGGATTTGAGATTGGAGATTAGTGATTTCCATGATAGGATCCCACTCATCATAACCCATAAGGGGACTATTACAAAGTGGTGCATAGTGTTAAATGAGGTCCTCAAAAGGAGGAACATAATTCCATGTGAATTTATGTTTAAAGGAATGTGGGAAGTTTAATTGAAAGACAATTTTTTTGATTTTCTCGAGAGGATGAGGTAGTTGACACAGGTTTGGTTTGAGATAAATTTGAATAGAAGTTTGAGTACCATTGGTGATGGGTAAATACGTTAGAGGAGTAGTTTAAATGATATGAGAAGTGTTATCTAAGGGAGGTTTTGGAATTGGTTCATTGAAATATTTAAGGTAATCTTTCCCCAAATCTATTAACTGAGTTGGGTAAGAGACTTGGATAACATGAAAAGTGTGAAATGATTGAGTGTGGATGAGATGAGAATTAATGAAATAAACTACCCTTTGCATATTATTCATATTGACCACATTATTTTTATGAGTTGGGTTTATAACACTATCAAAATTATTGGTAGGAATAGGATTATCATTGTTTTATTGGTGATTTAGAAGAGGATATTTATAGATAGCCAAATAAGCATTAACCTAGTTCAAAGCTAGATATTTAGTTTGTGTTTCATGGGATTTTAAGGTAATGTCATAGGCTTGTTGACATTTATGAATGATAAAATAATGGTATAAATTGGGACCAATGAGAAAATCCATAGCCAAATTATGCAATTATCTACAAGTTTCATGAGAATGACCCTAACTAACATGAAACTAACATAATTTATTAGGATCATAATGATTTCATGGGATGAGTGGGATCAAGCTATCATGGAAGATGCCTTGGTATATGCTTTTTAAAGTCTAATACGGATAAAGGTTTAATAAAATTGATGTTATTTTTTGAAGATAAATGAGGATTAGAAATGTGGTCAGGAGGGGAAGCTGGATCTAGAACCTGATTGGGAATAATAGCTTGAATAGTATGAATGGTATCATAACAATTGATGACACCATGATTAGTAGCATGATGATTTTTATTTGTTATTAACATGAGATTACCCATATAATTTTGGGATGGATCAAATTGATACATGAGTAAATCATGGTGCTTCACTTGGTCAATGATATCTTCTAAGGTACATGTTGAGATTCTAGACCCAATACTGAAACTTAGGATAAAGATCATGGGTGAATAGATGAAAAAGATTATCATCTACCATATTGTGATCATACTTATTAGATTAGGTATTCCACCATTTGATGAAATATTATCCAGTTTCCATCTCAAGTTGATTATAATTAATAAAATGGGCTAGGGTATTATCAAGGAGATCACTAGTTTAAATCTCTTAAACTAGATCATTGACTAAATCTTCCAAACTAGTGATATAATGAGGTTTGAGTTGGTTATACCAATATTAATCATCTATAGATAGAATTTTTGGTAATAGATTGGTAGAGGAACAAGTATTTAACTTGACCCAATCTTTGTATAGTTTTCCAAATGTTTTTATGTGGAGATTAGGATCGGTTAACACAGTATAGCCAATGGTAAGGGTGATACCTCCTATATCAACATTATCAATTTGAGGTATAATAGGTTAATTTTGAAGGTGCTTGATTGTTTTATTAAAAATAGGAGTTTGAGGGATGACATTACCATGGGTATTCTGAAGAGGATGTTGGGGGGGGGGGCATTTTGGTTATGCATTCCCCATGGAACCTATTGAGGATGATTTATAATTTGAATCATTTGGTTGGAATTATTAACTTATAAATAATTCATTTTATTAAGAGTTTGTAATATAAGTTAATGGTTTTGAGTGGTGTTATTTTTATTATGTAAAGAATTGGCATTGGTATTAGTAGCTTGGGTACCAGTATGAGTAATGTTAGTAGGTTGAGAGGAATTGCTAGTGACTAAGGTAGTAGTAGCATGATTTTCTTGTGTGGTAAAAGATGCACTAGTAGAGGTATGAGAAGAATAAAAACTAGAAGCATGATTACCATGGGTATCAAATGATGCACTAGTATAATAATTAAGAAAATCATGTCTTAGAATAGGCCCACTGGATGTATAACCTATAATGTTAGTATAAATACTAGGCATGAGGGTAGAGGAAATAAAAGAGGAAGATGTCATGGTATGATAAGGGATCAAAATATAATGAAGAGATTGAGAATAAAAGAAACTAGTATCCCAAAATCCATGTGAGAATGTGGGGGAAGTTGAATGGGGTTCCTTGGTTTGACCACTTATCATAGGATAGTAAATGGTATAAGGATATATTATTCGATGTTGAGGAAATTCATTGATGAAGAAGAGTATTTTTAGAGTATGTTATAGTTTAAGCTAATATTATAAGGATAAAAGAGGGTTGAGAATTGAAGATGAATGAGGAGGTGTCCCATAGTTTGTAGTGAAAGTGGCTACATACACATTACTTTCTTCTAGGGTAGGAGCCATAACATGTTTATGGGAGAACCTTTTTGGGTTGGTAAAGATTATCAAATATATTGATATCAAATAAGTGTTATATTAAAATAATAATTTCATGATGAGGGATAAATTTTAAGGAAGAATAATATGATGCAAAGTAAAAGAGGCAAAAAGATACAAAGTTGAATAGGTTGACTATGTACTATAATGTAGTATGCAAAAAAGAGTATAGAGTCATATCAGTTTACTTTTTACTACATACAATGTATGAAAGCAAGTTGTTAAGTATATAGGGTCAAACCAATCAACTTAGTTCTATAACATGAATGAAAAAAAGGACATATAGTCATAAATATTGACTCTTTATTGTAGACTGGGTATGAAATATGCTAAGAAGAATACATAGTTGTATATCTCAATTATTTACTACTAATAGGGGGAAACATAGTCTATAAGAGATTGTACCAAACATAACAATAGTGTGTTAAAATAGGGTAATAATTTGAATATAAGTGAAGAAATAAATGGAATCAAACACACAAGTAATTGGATAAAAGTGAGTGATCCAATAAGGGTACACACCACAAAACCTTACACCAATGCTAGTTAGTGTAAGTTTTTTCAATATAATAAATAATGATAAAAGTGAAAGAAATCAACTAAAAATTAAGTGATAAATAAGTGTTCTTCCTAAGTGTTATTAGATAATTATAAATTATTGATTAAGTGTGATAGGAATGTTGGCTGAAATAGGGAACTAGAAAGCAATCTATGGATAGCTTCAGGATGCTTAACCTGAAATGGATTTATGTTGGCAATGGTATTGGCTTGGTATTAGGGCCTACCCCATTACTTAATAATACAATATAAATAAGGGTGTTAGGTCATTTTACAATATATAACATTAACCACATATTTATACTTGGCCAGTAAACCAAGGTAGCTTCCATTTTGGTGATGAAATCCAAGTAGGTAAGCCTTGAGAATACAAGGGTTAAATGCATTTTAAATATTGTGTGATTTTTTAGTGTGTTTAAAATATAAAAATAGTGTAACTAAATGGTAATTTTAAAAACCACCTAATTTGACTATGTGAGGTAATTTAAGCATGCAAAGAGATAAAAATGAAAATGTGAAGTAATTACTAGAAAATAGTTATTAATTCTAAAATTTAAAATAGTACAGTGTCAGTTCAGATGACATTGTATGCAAATAATATAAAATAGAGTCAATTGGGTCATTAATATTATGAAAAATAAGAATTATTTAGGAATAAAGTTGAATTGGTTTACTAAGTCTTTTAGATAGAAGAGATGATATAGAACTAACTGGACCAGGTCAACTTAGTTAGATATAGGGTTATATTTTTAAAGGTTTCTCACTTGTAAAAAATAGAACTAAAAGTAAGTATTGAAATGATTGAGAGAGGAAAGAGAGTAACCTTAGTGGTTTTGAAGCTAATTAAGATTACAAATTTTATGCTAAAGTTCCTTAAATGTTCCTTTCAAAATTATACAAACTAAGTTGATTGGTTCAACCTCGTTCTATAAAACCCTATGTGATAGAGAAGAACAAGATGACTAAGATGAGTTATTCGACCTAGTTTATTGATATGAATGATGATATATAAAATAAGATTATAGAGATAACCTATTAAACCTTTTATTATTATCTAGTATTGAATAAGAGTACTATCTTGACCTTTTTGATCTAGTAACTTATATCTAATGAAGACTTGCATAGAAAGAATAGAGTCATTTTGATGTGATCATGTGTTAAACCTATGCACATAAAGTTATAACTATTTTATCTCATTTGATACAGTATCACAAATATATAAAAATAATAAGATGATATAAATTAAAGTGTGAAAGAAATTTTTTTAGGGTTATATTTAGGTTAGGTTCACTAGAATGTATGAAATGGCAAATGTATTAGATCTATAAATCAATCCTAACTTGAAGAAGATAAATCCTACCTACACTTATAATTGGGGATACATTAAATAATTATGGTCAGGACCAAGATGGATCCACTATATATATCCAAGGTATCTCTTACCATAATAAATTCAGTAAGGAGGGTTTAAAAGCCTATAATCAAGGAAAACTACATAATAACCCTAATAGGTCCTATGTTTTCATATTCACTAAACTAATAACAAGTAAAGTAAAAGTATAATATAGTTCTCACCGAATCTTGTGGCATAAAATAGATGTATTAAACATTAAAATTAAACATGCATAGAAGAAATGTACTCATGTCAATACATACAAAATCTTAATGCATGGAAGAAAATAAAAAATGCATATCTATCTACTCTTACAAAGGAGGACCAAAATTATGAATACTTACCTTTAAAGACAAACCCATCGAGCCTCAATCTCTCCCTTGTCTACAGTGATTTGAAAGAAGTTGTTATGCTATGTAAGGATGACAAAGATAAATCATCTCTAGGATACATAACCTATCAATACATCTAAAAGACTTCTCCACAAGACAAGATTTGTATTTCCAAAGAAAGTATGAAACCCTAAGCTTGATCTTCAAGTATAATGGTGGATAAGTATATGTTCAATATATCTTACTTTTTCTTCCCTTATATTATAAATGGAAAAATGAATGTGTTTATATAGGAGGATCTAATCTTAATCCCTTCTAAAATTTTAGGCCAACAAGGGTGACCCAGTTGACCTAGTATCATAATTAACTAAAAATAAACTAGGTAATAGATTAGCTCAGCTAGGGGCTTTCTTATACCCTAATAAGTTTTATGAATAAGAGTAAAACATTAATGAGCTTGACTATGTAATGTAAATTGTCAAAAAGGTATTTTACATTAAGGAAGGGATAATGAAGGTAGTGAATGAATAGATGAGGGTAGAAATAGTAGGTAAATCTTAAGGGAATGGTTTTAGGGGACATGCGTGTAGATAGTATGTGGAAATAAGGGACAACATTACTATGAAGCATCAATGGTATCACCACCCATTTCCCAGTGCATCGCTTAAGGCATGCACTCAAGGAGATTGAGACTTGATGGTTTCCTACAAGATAGAGATCATTAGTAATTGAGAAAGTTTGAAGGTATTATGTGTATACAATAGGCACCATTGAGTCAATGGAACACAAGTTAAAAATATTCTAGGGGTATAAATAAGTAATATCAATGTCAATCATAGCTTGCATACCATATATAAGAGATCCATATTTAACCATGTTATTAGTAATATATAAATCTACTAAAAATAGAAATTAATTATCTTGCCAAAAGGATTTAAAAAACACATCCTACCCCAACTCCTTGCAATAAATTGGCTCTTTTAAAGTGGAGTGTCCGAGTGTCCTTATGGAAATCAATATTAATTTGTCTTTCTCTTTGTTTTTGTTATTTTTTTTCAATTTGGTTTTATAAAATTTAATTTTACATAATTAAGGGCTTATTCCTTCAGATTAACTATGAAATTATTGAAATAGTATTTAAGGGTTATGTCTTAGTCAACATATTTAATGATGAGAACATACTAATTGAAAAGGATATCATAAATATGTTGTGAAAGAATGGGTGCAATGAAAATTTGATTACCAATCACTTTCTCCTAGAATGATTTTTATGTAATGATATTAAGCTTAAATTCCATCAATAATTTCATCCATTTTCCATTTTTATCACCAGTTGAAAATTCCTTGAAGAGTTAATGGTGGAGGTGATCTAAATGTAAAATGCCATAATTTTTTTGATAAATCATGTATTTTAAAATATTTTTAGTTAAAAAATAAATGTCAGGGAAATCATACTCAATCTTAGTGTGTCATGTATAATAATCAATTAGAGCATCAATAATGTAATAAATGGAATATTACTTGCTAGAATAATGCTATTATGTAAGGATTACCTCAACTAAGATAGAGTTATACAAAGTATACTCCGATAGGGTGTAAGGTGGGTGTTGGATTAAATATTTAATCATGTAATAAAAATCATTTTTACAACAATTGGTCCATGAAAGAGTGACACCTTTAATGAGAATGGATTTTATTGGATATATTTGATAATCCAATTTGGGAATAAATAAACAAATTTTCCAAGCTTCTCAATGTATTTTTAAATGTGAGGGATATGTATTGATCCAAGCATACCCATACTATATATATATATATATATATATATATATATATAGTATGGGTATGCTTGGATCAATACATATCCCTCACATTTAAAAATACATTGGGAAGCTTGGAAAATTTGTTTATTTATTGCCAAATTGTTTATCAAATATATCCAATAAAATCATATATATATATATATATATAAATATAAATATATAATGGAAGTATCCAAATGAATTCCTTGTCTAAAGATAAAAATACTAAAATCCTTATATATGTAACATAAAATCTACACTTCTTAAGGTTAGTCATTCATTGTACTATTTTAAACACTCAATGATGATAACCATGTCATGAGGAGGATATTCACATTTAATGGATTTGTCCTAAAGATAATCCACATAGTATTAAACTATTTTATAGATAATATCATGAAAAATATGGGTCATGGATCACTAGTAGGTTGGTCTATCATTTCTAAGGCCCAAAGGAATATTAACATAGAAATTTGCATCCCACTCAATACCAAAGGTGATCTTAATTTTATATTTGGGATAAATGTGAATTTTATTATAAATTGAAACACTATCAATGAGGTAAAGCATCTCATATATATATATATATATATATATATATATATATACATATGTGTGTGTGTATATATGTATATATATCTGTATGCATGTATATATATATATATATATATATATATATATATATATATATATATATATATATATGTATATGTGTGTGTGTGTGTGTGTGTGTGTGTGTGTGTGTGTGTGTGTGTATGTATATATATATATATGTGTGTGTGTGTGTATATATATATATATATACATATATATATATATATATATATATATATATATATACATATATATATATATATATATATATATATACAATAAAAATGGCATAAGTATATGGTAATGGAATATTTTCATTAAAACATATATTTAAATGACCTTTGTGATGGGTAATATGATAGTGACCCACTTAGAGTAATATTTTTATTCAATAAAATTAGAATCAAGTATCTTAAATATTTATGTGCAAAAAGTAATAAAAACTTCTTAGAGTTAATTTTGGTTTTTTTTTGGTAAACAAGAGCCACATCTATATATTAAATACATTATGGAAAATAATATTAAGGTCAATTTGAGGCATCTCCTCATCTAACCATAAAAAAATATTTATCATATTTTGAAATTACCAAACTAAGGTTATCATTTTATTTAGGATTGGTACAATAAGAATGAATAATAAAAATATAGTCATCAAATGTTCTTATGTTCATTTCCCTTACATATTTAATTAACATTGTATTTCAATATTAGAAGTGATATTGAATAGGAGATACATTAGAAAGAGGATATTTGGGATTTACACTAGTAAAAAAATTATGAAAATGTGGAGGATTATACTTAAAGTGTCTAAATTTATTGTTTTGGAAAGGAAGTTGAGGTTATTTTGCATTAAGTAGTTATAAAATAGTTTTGTCACTAGGTAGGTAAAGGTCCATAATATTCAATGTGCACTTCTATATTGATATATTTATTACCTTCAGTGTCAAATTCTATGTGAATCTATCTCTAAATAGTGGATTTGGAATCTATATTAATCTATATATTTTCTAGACATGGTTGTGATTATTTTTGGATAGTATAAGCTTTTCTAAAGTAGTTATCCTGTGTTAGACAATTTTGAAGTGTATTGTTGATATGTATGTCTATTTTGATATAATTGGATATCAGTATTTACTTTATATCATGGTTATTAAAAAAATTTAAATGTGATTTTATGAAAAGTTATATTATTTTATACCATTGTTTTGGACTAATTTTGTTTGAATTGTATTTTAATCAATACATATTTAGAGGTGACAGGGATAATCTAGTCGATATAATTTGATTTATTCTAAATTATATTAGAACTATTGATATAATAAGGTGGTAAGGATGGATGTTTTATAGTTGTATTATCACATTGGTCTATGTCTTGGTTTGTATAATTGATTTTTGGAAATAGCTAGTTCTGAATATATTAGCATGATTTATACAATTTAACAATGCTCAATTTTTTGAGCTATATTGTCATGGTCAATATTTATTTTAAGATTATTTTTAGTGATGATTCTGTAAAAACATTTTGGCTAAGATTTATAATAAAAAAACTATGTGACACTAAGTTATTAATTTCTAATGTAATATTAACATCAGATAGATAATCTTGTATGTCCACACTTTCTTATTTATCACTTAGGTCAATGTGATTGTCAACATTATAATAAATGCTAAACGAGTTAATATCCTACTTAAAAGTGTTCAATTTTAATGGATTTTTTATTGAAACATGTATAAGTTTACATCTTAAGTTTGGTAAACAATGCAATGTTCATAATGAGTTAGTGAAATAGTGCATGTTTGGTTAGGGTTTTATGATTTTTATTTAGAATTTTATTTAAAAGATATATAAATTTGAATAAAATCATAGGGATAGAATATTATCTTGAAATTTTTTATCCACCACATATTATTTACTCCAATAATATTATTCATCATAATAAGATTTGTTGGCATCACAAGGAGGTGGGTTTTCACTCTCATCATCAATCAAGTGAAGGGACATATCTCTTGGTAGAAGAGATGGAGAAATTAATTATAAGATATATGATATTAGATTAGAGGTGTTACAATTAGTTTTACATTCATTGGGTTATTGATCATTGGACTCAATAATATTGAATTCCATACTAGGATGCATGTTGATGAACTTAAGAACAGGAATGTTATTTATGGTTTTGGTAGTAAAAATCCAAAATTATTTTTTTGGGTTTGGTAATTTGAGTCATGTGGAATATGATTAAATTTATGTTTGTATTTAACACCATCATGAATTAAATTTATGTATTATATAATATAATAATATATGGATATCCTACAATGCGTCCAAGGATGACCTAAAATTAAGTTATAATAAAGTGTAAGATCAAGAACCATAATCTTGGTGTGAAAGGTTTTGAATCCTATAATGAGAGCAATCAAAATAAAACCAATATTAGTTGGAAGAACAATCATTAAGAGGTGGGGTGATTAAATGTTTAAAAAAATATATTTCAATTATAATTTAACATTATTGAACCATGAAATTATAATAGAGATATAACAATGCATAAAGAACCATTCATATGAGCATGAAACAAGAAAACATATATATGAGTGGGAAACCCTCAAGGGGAAGACAACTCACTTTAATCTCTACAAATGGACTACTATCATATGAAACAAAAGAATAAATTTATTTGAACACCAAATTAACTTAGAGAATAAACCCTAGTAAATTTAAGAACCACTTGACTAGGATGTAACAAGCATCTACTTACAAGGAAGAACCAACTCCCTATGTAACTCAACACCAACTCAGCCACTTCAAAATTTTGATCATCTTCACACTTATGTTGTTTTTTTATGGTATAAAAATAATTTAAATAACTCCTTATGCTCAACCATACATGATTTCATTCGATCATTTTTCACACACACAAATAGGCATAAACTACCTTGTATATATAATGGTATCATGGTCACACACCACTTGGTCAGCCACACACCTTCAAACTCTTAGGTTAACAAAAAACCTTCAAAATCTTAGATAAACCACATAATATTTATTAATAAATATTATTAACATGTTTATATCATAATTTTAACCACTTTTGGTTTGTCATAACTCAATTAGGCCTTACTCCTCCTCTAGGTCTCATGGAGACCTGATTGCATTAGGTCTACCCTCTTAACACTAAAAGTTTATCTTCTTGGGGCTAGAAGGACTTCTCAAAAAATAAAAAATGAGTCACAAACTTTAAAAAATAACTCTTTTTACTTCTTCCATGCCTGATTAGACCTACATCCTTTGTTCATACCATGAAATCTCCTTTAGAACAAATTTCCTTATTAGGCATGTATACCTTAAAAGTCTATCTTAAAATAGTGAAGATTAAACACCCTTAAGCTACTCAACCATGAAAAATAAAAAAATAATAAATATTATCCATGATATTAGGTAAATTAAAAATTCTTGGAACACCTTCAAACAAGAAACAAGTATTTAAGAACATCTTTGCAAATTACTTACTCAAAACTGCCAAATTACCTCAAAATTCAGTCATGAAGAACTAGACCTCCAACACATATCTAGACACTTATAATGACTCTTGATGCATAAAATTGGGTGTATGATATCTCTAAAACATCCTTAGATATAAAATTTATATGTTATAATGGTAAATATTTGTCTTTTAGACCAATTTCTTAACCTTATATCTCACAGTCCTATCTGAACCAAAGAAGCCATTTTGTGAATAATATTTTCATGACATATACTAACAAATAAATATTATCCAAAGCAAGATCATGAATTTAAAATCATAAATAAATTATTCATTCACTTTATTATATCAATATATCATGCACAGACACTCAAAACTATCTCTTCATCTCTACTTGGGTTTTACATTATATGCATTATTAGGTCTGTCTACAATTGGCTTACTTGGATGAATAATTTAGATAAATTGAAGGCTACAACCTATCCATAAAAAAACATTTACATGTAAAGTGAGTATATATGTTACTTTTTCATCCATTTACTTTTGACCAATTTAAATTTTGAGAACTACAATAATTTCTTGACAAATAAGCTTGTACATGTATATTTTCTTTCTTATCTAACTAACCACCACCATCTAAAGGTACCTGGAAGAGTTGAATACATGATAAAATATCTTATCTATGCATTTGAATCCATCCTAATCTGATTTTACCAAAATCCTTCACATCAGGTCCTTATTAGGGTTTTAGAAAGGTTAAACATAGGTTTTGGTGTTAATGATTGTTCATAAAGGACTGGCACTTGAATCCAAAACTAATACCTAGATATATTATCTAGGACCCTTCCCCATATTCCATTAACATATCAAACTCTCATGTAGAGGTTACACATGCCAAAAAATGTCTAAAAGTACTTCTCGAGTTTGATACCTCATTTTGTGAGCTCGAGAAGGACCTAAATAATGATTCATGCACTTTTCCTTAAACTTTGTGATAATACCTAAAATAACTTATCTTACATTTTTCCATGCTATCATGTGCATACTTACCTTGAAATTTTATCTTCATACCTCACTAGACCAAGTAGGGTCTAGGAGAGGTCTAGGTATATACTTATACTAAAGTTCCTACCCCTATTGCACAACCTAAAACTCTCATGAATTATTCTATACCTTACATGATCAAAAATTCCATATAACCTTCACATGCCTATGTTCATTCATTTCACCATGCACATAGCTATTCATGTCATGGTTATGCTTCCCATGTACTTGGCATTAATGACCTATACATTCCATATTAATAATGATATCAATCTTATAGATATAAGACATTATTTATCTTTAAATTCTTTCTTTCTCTTTCTCTCATGAAAACACTCTCTCTTTACAACACTCTTCCATCTACCTTATCACATCACACACTACTAATTGTCCTTAATCACCTTTAACATCAACCTTCACAAGGTACACATTTGACATTAATGATAATACTCAATAATATCCCCATTTGTTATTGATGGAAACCACTCTCATAAAATTCTCTCAACAGGCTATTTCTACCACATTCTTAACCTTCTCCCCCTTTGATTTTTTTGACAAAGAGGTACTTACAACTTCTTGGATCACCTTTGAAACCAATAAACTCAACACACAATATTATGAGTGTATGAAGAATCATAAAAACATGTTACAATATCTCCATGCATATCTCCTTCAAAAATAACACAAATACATAAGACCACTCACCTAATCTTAGAGCTAATGAACCACCTAATTATAGACATCCAAAATTGTCCACCAATGGATTTATACCCAAATTTAGAGAAATTCTTACCAACCACTAAAAATTTAGGCTAAGAATATCTTATAGTCTCAAATTTGGCTTCATAAACATTCAAATAAATTAAGTTGGCCCATAAATTAATAAAAATGAACAAATGCACACTGAATAAATCAAAATCTTGAAAAAATGTTCAAATCCCTAACAAAGGTTAATTAACTTGCAAATATTAATCCTAAGCATAAATTGAATTCACCCATGAGTAAAGAAATGAATTGTTAAAAAAGGAAATTCAATAAGTATCTTAAAGATAATCTTAGAATCTAACCATGACCTTTTGTGAGTTGTCCAAATGCAAAATATCTCAAAGCACACCTATCCATGCTAATCATGAGATTTTGGACACGTTTAAACCTTACTAGGGTTAATTAAGCCAACCAAGGTTAAGATTTAGCCTATCTAAGTCATTTCAAAGCCTATAAAAGTAAGCATATAGATATTCATTTGGAGAGCTTGGAACATAGTATAGTTATAATGTTGGATTGGATTTCATGAAGAAAATCCATAGTGTTAACATGTAAAAATCAAGCCAAGACAACCATGGTGTTAAGAGGAGATGGAGATATCCAATCCCCATTGATGAATACCTATTGTGAATAATCTAAGTAAGGAAATGAACATATCATCTTGGAGTAATCAAGGAAGGTAGGAAAATTTGTCATTTCTTTGCATTTTAGTTGTGTCTTTATTTGGTTTGTTCACTAAGCTCACCCCCATATTCTAGGCCTAGAAATGTTAGCTTGTTTAGTGTGTTGATTTCATTATTTTTGGAACTAACACCATACCAAAATCCTCTCTTGATTCAATTTTTTTGATCATAGATGGCATGCCCAGTGGGACCCAACACATCCCACATATCAAGGAAAACATTATGCATCTTTTAAATCTTCATTTAGATTCTTGAGGCTCTCTAAAATTGATTTTTTAACCTTATTTTGGCTAGATTTCATTTTTTTTATATTCTCAAGTTTACATAATGATCATATTAGAGTTTTTGCCAAAATCTAGATAATGTGAGTGCAATGGAGATGTGATCACACAAGTTTAAGAAAGTGCACACCACATAGATGCTAAAGAAATTTGAAAATAATAAAATAAGATAAATTGCATAAGACAAAATGGAGAAAACCAAAATCTGATTAGCATGAGATGGCCAAAGTGAGGAATACAAATAGGAGAGTATGTAGGTAACTCCTCCATAAAAGTTGGATAAGGCACCCCAAGAATAGAATGTAACTCCTCCATGAAAGGTGGTGACAAGGTGTTAAGAATAGGGAAGTAACTCCCATCAAGGGAGTTACTTATGACATTATTATGACACCTCTGACACATCTATGACACACACCTCCACATAAGCTAGCCTATCCCACAAATGTAGGAAAAATCCATGTATGCACAAGAAATACAATTTCCATAATTAATAAATAGGGAAAAATAAAAACCTACACTAACACCCCCCATAAGCACTGCTTAGGTGGGCAGTGTGGAAATATAAAATGGGTCCCAGCAACTAGGCCTGATGAGGTACCCATGTACAAATGCAATCTCCCATAAGCTAGAGAAAAGGAGAAAACTCATAGGAAAAAACTCCCCTCCAAAAGAGAGACATAAAAGAAAAGAATAGGCTAGAAGGCCCCCCCTGAAGATGATGCTACTATAGATGTAGACCACACCCCAAGAAGAGCTCATAGATGAATGAACTTACTCTCATTGAAAGGTTTGGTGAAGATGTCTACAACCTATTCCAAAGACTAGAAAAATATCAAGTTAATGACCTAACTATGAATAAGCTCCCAAATGAAATGCATGTGAATCTCTATGTGCTTGGTCCACTAGTGCTAAACGAGATTCCTACAAATCTATATGGTACTCTGGTTGTCACAATAAATGATGGTGGGCTACCTGATAACAATGCCAAACTCAAAAAGAATCCCTTAAAGCCAAATAGCCTCAGTAGTTACATTAACAGCTCCCTTGTACTCTGCCTCTGTGGATGATACAGCAATAACATTCTGCTTCTTGCTAGACCAACTAATAAGACCAAAACCTAGAGAGAAATTGTAACCAGAAGTGGACTTGTGAGTTTGTGAATCAACAGCCTAGTCTGAATCTGTATATCTAACCAAGTCAACCTCTGTGCTAAATCTATAATGAATCCCGTATCTATGTGAACCCTGTATGTAATACAAGATCCTCTTAACTACTTTCCAATGCAACTCATGGGGTTCTTGCATGAATTTGGAGACAAGTCCCACTGTATATGAAATGTCAGGGCTGGTGTGAGTCAAGTAGATGAGACTACCAACAAGTTGTCGATACTGAGTGGCATCAACCAATGGTGAAGAAAAATCAGCCTCAAGCTTGACTCCTAATAGAAAGGAAGTCAAAGATGGCTTGCAATCAGCCATGTGAAACTGAGCCAATAAGTCAAGAGCATACCTAGGCTATACAAGAGAAATCCCTGAATCTGACTATGAAATATTGATGCCAAGGAAGTAGTGCAACAAACCCAAGTCTATCATGTCAAATCTATCTTGGAGATATGCCTTCACCACTGTAATAGCTAATGAAGAACTCCCAGTGATCAAAAGGTCATCAATATATAGAACCAAAATCAAGAGCGAATCATCCTGCCATAAGAAGTAGACATTGGGATCAGAATGGCACCTAGTGAAACCCACTGTGAGAAGGAAGAAATCCATCTTGGCATACAAGCTTGAAGGGCCTATTTGAGGCCATAGATATATTTCCTAAGTTTGCATACTAAGGAAGAATCTTGAACAAATCTTGGTGGCTGCTCCATGTAGATTTCCTCCTCTATGTCTCTGTGAAGAAAGGCACTCTTCACATCCATCTAATGCACATCCCAACCATGTGTTGTGGCAATATCCAAGGTGAGTTGGATAGAAGTCATATTTGCAATGGGTGCAAAGGTCTCTAAGTAGTCAATGCCTGCCACCTGTGAGAAACCCTTGGTGACCAATCATGCCTTGTATTTATCAACTAACCCATCTGTTGCAAACTTGGTCTGATATATCCACCTACATCGAACCATCTTTCTTCCCTTAGGAAGTGAAGTCAAATCCCAAGTGTGATTTTTGATTAAGGAAGAATATTCTTCCTCCATAGCATTATCCCACTCAAATACCCCTGATGCCTCTCGAAAAGTCTATGGATCTAAAATTATAGCAAAGAAGGCATTTAGATATCTCTAAAAATCCCCCCTAGTATGTCTGTCATCTGTGAGATCTCCTGCCCAAGTGCCAACACTCTCAAGTGTCTTTCTGGCCCAAAGTGGTCCAAAAGTGGGTGAGTCAGGTGATAACTCCTCATGCTCTAACTGACTAGAGGTGGATGATTCTACATCACTATCCTTGCTGTCTGAACTCAAAGAAGAAGAAGATGACTTTGGCTTAAGAACCTACTGCGGTTGATCTAAATCTAATGAGGAATCATCATGAAGAAGTAGATCCAATGAGAGAGAAGAAATTTCAAGTGTTGAGTCTCTAGAAATCTCCTGAAAGTGGACACTTCTCTCGATGAACAACTCATGAGTGACTAGATCTAGAAGGTGATATCCCTTAATACCATTTAGATATCCTACAAATATGCAAGGCTTAGATTAACGTTCCATATCTTTGTGTTTCTTCTTCAGAATGCAGGCCATGGCTGGGGTTCCAAAAACTCTAAGGTTCTCAACATCAGTTTTCCTTTTATGCCAAGCTTCAAAGGGTGTTATCCCTTTCAAAGCTTTGTGAGGAACCCTATTTTGAATGTAGCAAGCACAATTGATGGCTTCAGCCCAATACTGTGGATTTATAAAGAATCTAGTTCATTTTTTATGCCTTATATGATTGTTTAAACTTTTACAAGTTTCAATCAATACCAAGGGGTCAAAATTCTCAACACATTTCATTTTGGGGCCTTAAAATAAACTTAGCATCATTTAGTTACACGATTTTGAGCATGTTCATTTTCATTAAAATTATTTGTTATTTGTTATATTCAAAAAAAGGGATAACATGTGTATGATCTCCCCCCATCCACTATAGGGAACTCACAGGATCAAAATATCCTTTCTATTACATTTTAGTCCCTAGTCTAAGGAATAGAAATAATGTTGCCTAAGATCTCACCAAAACTCATATAGTATTAGGTGATCTAAAATCAGCCCTAAAGTATTTCTACTTGTCTTTTAGTTTCATGTATTTTAGCTTATGAATGGGATGTCATTACCTCTCACAAGTTATTAATGGAAGAATTGACCTAGGACTTCATATCATGGTAGTGTTTCAACCCATTTTCACTAGGGGTATACAAATTTGGATCATCCCATTAGAATAGTGGTTTGAGTAGTTAAACCATCTCTATTAGTGGTAGGTTAAGCTTGAGATGTATGATTGATATGGGCTTTGCACTACACTAAGAAAGTGATAGATGTAGTGGTTATGAAAAATATAAGACATTTTCACAACAATATGATTTATGTGGACTCAATTGACATGTTGATTATATTGTGTTCATACATGAAGGTATGTACACATGGGATTAATCTAGATAGTCAAAAACCTATAGGTTTTAGTCAACCCCACTTTGCCACACCTTGATAAGATTTAAGATGATATACTTAGTTATATTTTTGTCATTTTATTTCTTGGTGTGTTATAACTAAAACTTGTTATTTAAACCATGTCATGAATGAGTATTGTGTCCAACATTACTCCATTATTTGAGTAGGCATTATGTCATCCATTTGACACCTTTATTTCAACATAGCAAATAAAATTTATCAAAACATTATGAGTAGCACTTGATCAAAATGGGTAATATTATGATATCCAAATGATTTCAAATCTTGTGATTTTTAAGACTTTGAAACATTAACAATTGTCATATCTTTTAGGAGTGATAATGTCATTATACTACCCAAATTAAAAAAATACTTGTCTTATGTCTCCATTATCATTATTTAAACTAATCATTTGTGCCTTATTGGATCTTTATTTATCATATTCATGCTATTCAAATTTGTCTAGATTATTTGTCATTAGAACCCTAATTTACCTTAGTTGAGTATTTGATTGAATTTTTAAAGTTTGAATTCAAACATTGATTGATTTTTGTTTAGGCCTCAACACACAAGGCCTGATACATAAATCTTTCTCTTTTGGGTTGCATAACTTATGTTAATACATTACTCAAGTTTGGAAAATTTATTATTTGTGCATTTTTTTGATAAAATCAGTCTATCTTCAAAGTGCCCTTTGTTTAGTTTTTATTACCAATTAGATCATGTTTATGTCTAGACTCAAGTTCCTAGTCTTTGCCAAACTATTCCAAGTTTGTTATATTAATCATCATCCTTTTTTTCAAGCCTATCTTTTGATGCCATTTGGAAAAAATTCTTAGCATGGCCTATTTGAGCCTAGATTTTTACTCTGTGTTTTAATGAAAGTCTCAACAACATTTCCCTTTCCTAGTTTAGACCTATTTGGAACATGTTTGGACATTAAACTTTGGCATCTTATTTTTATGTCATTTTAGTGGACCTTATTTGTGTAAAACATTTAATGTTAGACACTTGACATTATATTATTTTTACCAAATCTTTTCATCAGATGTTTTTTGAGATACAAATCCACCCTAGACCAAGATAGATAATGTTTGAACCATTTGTATTTTCATATATTGTTTTTAAGAGTTTATAGAACTCTCATGAAACATTTGTCATATATTTAACCATGGTGAACTACACACATGGTGGAATTATGTAAAATATAGGATATGGAAATGTTAGCATGCAAGAGGATTTTTTAAAATACCCTTATAGAGATGAGGTTGTGTGGGAGATAGATTCCTATCTACCATACGACACTTAAATAAAGGAATAGAGTCAAGATCCATGGGCCAATTATTTGGTTATAATTCTTCCTTATACAGAGCATGATCAAGAAAAAAACAACCCATTATTTGGCTACTATACCTATAGTTGTATAAAATGTACAACAAAAATCTTATTATGTTATGATATCATTGAATTATGAGTTAAGGCATGACAATTTTTTTAAGCTATCAAGAGGGCCTTATAACATGCCTTATTATAAAAATAATCTAGCCACTTATAGTGATATTAATGCCATAGTACCAATACCATATCAAGATATGTGTATGATTATCATGTAAAGAGGCCTTATAGAGGACCATTTCATGAAAATATAGACAACATATAAAATGTATCAACACCTAACACATAAATTTAATAATATGACCATGTTGAACATGCCTCTTGTTTATTTAGCTTCTTCAATAAGAGTTTTAATGTAATTAAACGGTCAATAAAATTAGGTTTTAGACCCATTTATGAAAAACACTTTGTTAGAGAACATGGTCAATAACCCAACTAGTGAGTAAGTTTTTTATGCTTCTACAAAGAATAATGAGTAACACATAGTGGACAATGTACAAGTAATGTCCAATTTAGACTGAAGTGGTCTTAGCATATAAACACATAGTCAACAAAAAAATTTGACTTTAAATAGCACCATTAGTGGTTTACAAACTCAAAGAATAGAATTTTCTATTTCCAAACCTCAACCAACTACCTCTAATCCTCAATTAGCTACTTCTTCTAGCACCCAACAACAAGGATTAAGTAGTCAGCCAACAACAAGTGTCATGCCATAATAGAATGTGATGAACCTTACTCTTCCCAAATAGGTGAAAAGTAATATTCCATAATAGTAAGAATTATCTAATCAACCCATGTAATATAGGTAGAACATCTTACCACCTCAACAGGGGGAATCTAATGTTCCACCTCACTAGGTAGTAGTGACATACCTAACTCATCATAGAATAAGATACCAATCCAAAAATAAATGATGTCTAACCAATAATGTATAAATATTAGTCAGTGATAGTTGTTGAATATCAAACATGCATCCATTTCCCAACTAGGATTCATGAAATAAAGAGATTCTAATGTTCCTAAAATACCTACTAGGCAACAATTGCCTTCCATGTAAAACATGCCATAAGTTTAGAGATAGGGTCCAATTTGACAAGTTCATCCTCAAGAACAAGGTTTTATTAGTCAGTAGTATGTCCCTATTCATCCTAAATAAGCATAGTATGGTTATGTCCCTCCATCCCAACCTCAATTTCCCTAAAATAAGGCTTACATACCCAATCCCGACTAGAATATTGCACTACATTATGTGTAATTTCAATAGTCATACCCAAATATATGCATGTGTATTCTTGGTTCATTCCCTAGCCAATCCAACATACCCCATCAAATACCTCCATCATTCCCCAATCAAATTAATCCACTAGTGATCACCCAACCATCACCTCAAGCCAATATTCCCATAAGTTTCCTTAAAAAACAACTATAACAAATGAAGGATGTAATTTCCACTATCCAAACTAGAAAAAAAATTAAAAGTATTAATTTGGATGATGTGTGTCCTTACCATTTCAATCTGGAGTACTTGTAGATACCATTTCCTCCAAGGTATGAGCCACCCTTTTTTGATAAATACAAGGGAAAATGTGACCCCAAGGCCCATCTAATATAATTATTTGTTGCATGTCAACCAGCAGCCTATAGTGACATCTATCTATTATTTTTATTTCTAAGAAGTCTAGTTTGAAAAGCCTTGGAATGTTTCCTAAAATTACTAAATAATTTAGTTTCTGATTTCGATGATATTTCAGATAATTTTATGCAACACTTCTCTTACAATATCTAACATGATATTTCATTAATAGACTTAACACAAGCAAAAAAAACTAGGAGAAATATTTGTAAGCTATTTTTAGTGATGGAGAGCCCTTGTAATCCATTTTATCTGTATCCTACCAGATAATAAACTAGCCACTATTTTTACTAAAAATCTACATAGAGATATAGCTTACTAGCTAGAGTTTTAGTGTGTGCATATATTCAAATAAATCATTAAAAAAGGTTTGTTTATCAACTAATCCCTTATTAATAAAGGTATCATTAAACTAACCTCATAAAATTAGATCAATGACCAAAATCTAAACTAGAAAAATTGCCAAAATCCACATCTAGTCTAAATGCAAGCATCAAAACTAGCACATGCCAATAAAAATTATAGAACTAAACAATTCAATTGTAACAATAATGTTTTCGGAAATATATTAATATATTTTTGAGATGTCAAAATTGTGAAATTACCATCTGTGCAGCCTATGCCACTTTTCTTGCTTACCCCTAAGCAACAACCTTTTTAACATCCACAACATGTGCAGTAAGTGAAACCACCTAGACTAGTGTAACAAATACAACAAACATAATGATCTATGCCTTTGAAAAAACTCTCCTCCTCAAAGGATAAATATTCCTACTCATCTTGTGTTTACTGACCTTGGAGAGCCTATAAAATCAATATTTCACAAGCTCATAGCAACTAACTTAATTAGATGGCCTATTATTAAAAAGTAATTTTTTGAGGTTGATGACATGCTAGACTAGTATAGGATAGAACAATTCTATAATTTTCATAGTGTCAATGTCCATAATTTTTAGCATTGTGTGCAAATTAGACATGTAATTTAGAATATGTTAGTAAATAGAGAGATCACATTGAATCATGGAGCTTCCACCTCTATTTAGAGCCTCAACATTTATCAAAATCCTTTTCCCCAACATAAAAATCAATAACAACATCAATAACAACATCAACAACAACAACAATAGTGGTTAGTTTAACATTAACAATAATAGTATGAATAACCAAGGCCAAACTAATAGACTCAGTAGAACTAATATCAAAACTAATAATGCCAAAATAATGGACAAAACTAAGGTCATAATGGTGTGAAAAATGAATAGACATACCATGAATTTATACATGACTACAACATAGCTTTAGGCCATATTATAGGAGGTCAAGTTATAACCATTTCAATTAATACAAGACCAAGTACCAATCAAACAAGATCATTTCTAATCATACCAAATCAACCAAACCATTTTAGTAATCGTTTCTTGACTTATAACTACACACAAGTGAACCAACAAGTATGGATTCCCATGTTAGGGCATTATACTAATAACTCATTATTTACCTATGACCATCCACAAGTGCATAACCATCTAAGACTTATCATATCTATTCCCCCTCTACCATTAATTTGTATCAATAATAGTCCTGTACCTAATCTTGATTGTGCAATCACAAATTAATGGTCAAATATTACCATACCAGTCCCACAACCATCTGTCACTTTACCCATTATCTAACTAGCCATTCTACTATAGAATAAGCCATTTACCAATGTCCAAGAAAATACATTTGACATTATGGAACAATTAAAAAAAACTCCAACACTAATATCCATTTTAGATTTGTTATGTACATTTACAATCCACCAAAACATCTTGATAAAGTCCTTTGGTCAATCCATAGTTCCAAATGACATATCTCCTAAAAAATTTCAAGATTTGGTTAGACACCTAACTCCATCCAAACAAGTAACCTTCAACCAAAGTGATTCATCCCTTGCCCTGGTGCATAATAATCCATTATACATCAAACTTTACATAAAAAGGCATAAAGTGAAGCATGTCCTCATAGACAATGGATTGGGTCTAGATATAATGTATTTAAATCTTATCAAGATTCTCAGGTATACCTCAACAAATCTTCAAGTAAAATAATCACCATAAAATCATATGATAGTGAAGAACAAGAATCATAAGGTACCTTTAGATTTATAGTTATCATTAGGTCCTTGACCCATGATACACTTTGCCATTTGCTAGATCTTGATTTATCATATAATATGTTTTTAGGTAGACCTTGGCTATATAATATTTATGTGGTCCCATAAACATTTCACTAGTGTATTAAGTTATACCAATTAGAGATGGAGGTTAATATTCTAGGTGATTTTCATCGATATGAGCATTAAAAATAATAGAGGCTGAATTCAAGAGCTACATTTATCATTTTGACATGAATCTAGTCACCAAGTAGGACAAAGGGAAAGCCATACTTATCAATTTACCAGAAGCTAAGTATAATTACCTTGATACCCTTGATTCCCTTTCCCACATGCCACCTCCTAAGATGTTCAATCATTATACTATCTCAAATAATGGTCCAGGAGAGTATACAATGCATTACACCTTTCACATTGCAAAACTTTCACAAAACCCAAAGACCTTTGGAAGACCAATAGCAAAACCACTCATGCAATGGCAATGAAAGGGTAAATTCCATCAACATAGACCAACACCTATCAATTTCATATTTATCTCTAGACAAGATTAGTACCATATCAAAGGTGATGAATCATTGTTATACAATGACAAGCTACCCGATTATTACAACACCTCCAAGTATCCCATTCCTAATCAGATCATGGAGAACCAAGTCTATGAAGGAGGAGGACTCAAGTCAAATCAATAGGGAACACTGAAGCTAATTTTTATGACTAAGTATAAAGGAACCTATGGGCTTGGCTTTAAACTACCTGGGGGTGACCCTATGTATCTTATTCTAGTTTTATCACTAACGACGAGTGATGACTATTCTGGTAGTGAAATTGAGTCCAATCATAGCTAATTTGATGACTTATCCCAAACCAACCTACTTGAAAATAATGCCATTTATAGCCTTCAAAAATTATTTCATTATAATCCATTACCATTATATTATACCCAACTGATAGATTGGGACCAACAAGAATCTAATGTGCCAATTGATGAGTTTCAAAATGATGAGGCCTTCTGTGATTTTCTAGGCCTTAGGAACAATGTTCTATTATGAGATCATAAATCAAGGTTCTCAATCAAACTAGATCTTGAAGCCTATTTTGGAGATCAGATGAACACCCTTAACCAAAAGTAAATAAATAAAAAATTGAGGTCATAAGGTGAAAACCTCTTTGAGGCACTTTCTAATGAAGGAAAAGGTAAAGATAAAGATCAGTCTAGTGGTGAAAACCTATTTTAGGCACCACTAGATGGGGGTGTTCAAACTTATTCAAAGTTATACCAGGAGACTACCAAAAATGAGCTTGTCTATGGGTCAAAATTTAGTCTTGATGAAGAATAGGATTTTGAGCAAATCATTAAGGATCACAATAATGATAAAGTTACATATGGATCTAAATTCAGTCTTGAAGAACAACAAGCCTTCAATCAAATCACATAATATCTTCCAACTATTTTTGTCACATGTTTATATCTCCCATTATGGGATTTTGATTCATCATTTCTAAGAGAAATCAAAGAATAAGTTCTAATAGAGGACTCTGACATAGACAAGTAGTTCAAATCTTTGCCCACTATTCTTGAAGATGGTTCCACCCTTCTAGTAGAAGACACAACAAAGGTAAAAATTGGGTCTCCAAATGACCCAAATTGGATTAAATTAGGTGTGTCCCTCACTAAGGAGGAGCATGAAGTCAAAACATCCAAATTGAGGAAATATATAGATATATTTGCATGGGCATATTTTGGCATGCCTCATTTGGACCCCACCTTGGTTGTTCACCACCTTATGGTACATCCTGATGCCAAACTAGTGAATACAAAATTATGAAAAATGTGTCATTACATTACTGAAGTGGGAAAGAAAGAGTTGTAAAATCTCTTGGAATTGAGATTCATCAGGCCAATAGACTATTCTAAATGGATTTTCAATATAGTGTCAATTAATAAAAAGATGGAAGGAATGAAAATTTACATTCATTTCAAGGACATTAACAAAGATTACCCAAAGGATGACTTTCAATTTCCAAACACTGACATGATAGTCGATTCCATAATAATTTATGAGATGCTTTCACTGATGGATAGTTTCTTAGGCTGCAATTAGATCAAAATCACACCAAAAGACCAACACATGATAGCATTCACCAATCTATGGGGAAAATTTTATTATCAGGTTATGCCATTTGTGCTTAACAACATAGGGGCCACCTATTAAAGACCCATGATAGTCATATTCCATGATATGATGGACCACATTGCTAAAGACTATGTTGATGACATACTAGGTAAATCAAAGACCAAGGCTAATCATCTAGTAACATTTTGGAAGATATTTAAACAATTAAAGGAATACAAAGTTAGATTCAACCGCAAGAAATATGTTTTTGGTGTCACATAAGGTAAATTTCATGGATTCATTATGTCTCATAGATCCATAAAAGTTGATCCATCCAAATTATAAGCCATAACAAAGGTGTCACTATCAACCAATCTAAAGTGGCTTCATAGTTTTCAAGGAAAGATCCAATCCATCAGATGCTTCATATCTCAATTGGTGGACAATTGTCACCCATTTACATAACTAATAAAAAAGGTGTAACATTTCTTTGGGATTATGATTATCAAATTTTTTTTCAACAGATAAAGGATTATCTTACAAATCCACCAGTTCTATTACCTCCTATTCTAGGGAAACCATTCCTTTTATATCTATCAACAATAGATCAATCCCTCAAGGAACTTCTATCTCAACATGATGAAAATGGAAAAGATAATCTAGCATACTATTTAAGCCATGCATTGATCACATATGAATAAAATTATACACCCATCAAAGAAGTCTATTTATCTATGGTCTTCATAACTACAAAACAATGACATTACATGTTGAAAAATAAAACAATGGTCATTTAAAAATTAGATCCACTCAAATATCTACTATATAAAACAACTTTACATGGATATATGGCTAAATGGATAATATTCCTCAGTAAGTTTGAGATAGAGAATGTAAACCAAAATTCTATCAAGGGGAAAGTTTTTATAGAGTAGCTTGCTAAAACACCCTTTGTAGATACAAAGCCACTCACATCCCAATGTCATGATGAATCCATCATAACCATCATTGAAAAACCTCTTGAGGAACAACATTGGAAGTTATATTTTAATCGGTCATTCACATCACATGGATTGGGGGTAGGCCTTTTGTTTATAACACCACAGGGGAATCTAATCCCTAAGTCATTTAGAATCAACTTTCCATGTACCAATAACATGGCCAAATATGAAGTGTTCATTTTAGGGCTTTGAAAAGTAGTAAAATGGAATATACATCATCTAAAGGTTTATGGTGATTCATAGTTAATCATAAATCATGTTACATACCACTTTTAGACCAAAGATGCAAGTTGGTTCCCTGTAAGGACATGGTTGACACTCTCAAGTAGTAGATTACTCAGATATAATTTGAATATATATAAAGGAAAAAAATAGAATATTAGATTCAATTTTTACCATTAGGTCACTCATTCGACATACAAATATGATAAAAGACTACCAATTTCTCATTGAAAATCTAACAGTGCTAGCTCAAGGACCTTCAAATATTGTAATGATCTATGATATTATTGGTCCCATCTCTACATGGAATTTTAGCCAATATTCCTATCTACATGATTGTGTTTTACCACCCAACTTATCCTAAAAGCAAACCAAATATTTCTTCCACAATGCCCAACATTATACCTTACTCAAGCCACATATATTGTTGTAGCTTTGATGGAACTCTGCTTTGTTGTTTACCTTCGGTAGAATCTATACTAGCATTATGGGAAGTTTAAGAATGAGTATGTGGATCCCATATAAGTGGGGTATTCTTGTCTAAAAATATCTTGCATATTGGTTATTAATCGCCAATAATGGTCGTAGATGCAATTGCATATGTCAAAAGATGTGATAAACGTCAATGGCATGCCAATATGATTCATGCAACAACCAAAAATTTAAAACCAATGTTGATACCATGGACATTTATTACATGGGGCCTTGATCTCATTAGGAAGATAAACCCCACCTCATTCGATGGCCATAAACATATCCTTATCACCATACAATATTTCACTAAGTGGGCTGAAGCTATACCCCTCACTTACATGACTAGAAAGAAAATTTCAAAATTCATCTTCAATCATTTCATCTGTCACTATAGTATCCCTTCCAACATTATATCTAATAATGGAGGATCATTTAAAAACAAGGATGTCAAAAATTAATGTGTTGAATACAACATCACATAGCATTTCTCCATGGAATATTACTCTCAAGTTAACGGCTATGCTAAAGCATCAAACAAAACAATTATTAACATCCTAAAAAATATTGTCAATGATGTCAATCACGATTGGCACCTTCAGATATTTCATGCCCTCTAGACATACCATACCAATCACTATACCCCAAAAAGATCCAATCCATACTCACTTGTTTATAGCATTCAGGCCATTCTTCCCATTGAGTTCGAGTTACCATCATTATGCATATCTTTAAAACATGTTCAAAACAATTAAGACTATCGAGTAACTCTCTTATAAGAGATGGAGTTACTTGATGAGAAATGCATGGACATAGTAAAAAACATATAAACATATCAAAATTGAATCTTTGGCCACTAAAATCAACATGTGAAACATAGACAATTCAAACTTCATAATCTTATCCCCAAAGAAAACCAAAATAGTACCACATACAAAAAGAACCATAAAGGCAAGTTCAAACCTAATTGGGTTGGTCCTTTCATCATTGTTTCAGACCATGGCATAGGAAGATATATGCTTAACACACTAGATGGGTATGAACTTGATGAGCCTATGAACACTATACACCTAAAATGGTACTATGCTTGAGTGATATGATGTATTGTCTATGATGACTATTTCAAGTTGTACCATATTATCAATATTCTTTTTTGTACCATACCATTTTGATTTCTTATCATTTTTATTAACCTACCAACCTATCACCTTACCTATAACATATCCATCCTATCATTACATTCTATCAACTAAATCATTTTTGATCCATTCTATCCTAGCTCATTTGACCTTATTTCATCCATTGGTTTCACATTTTTAGTACAAAGAATCATACTGGTTTTACCTATTGTATCAAGCATTCCAAATAGAAGCAATAATTTAGAGTAGTAAGATAGAATTTTGGCAATTACATATTTTGTTTCTTGTTCCCTTATTATCATGTTTTTTATGTGATCTTGATTATATCCACCTATAAGGGAAAATTAGTGTTTCACTAGTCTTGCTACTAATTATAACTACCTATGGGAAAATTAGTATCAATAATATGATCAATTGTATCCTAGTTATAACCACCTATGGGTAAATTAGGGGAAACTTTTGTTTATTATGCCTTGACATATCAACGAGCTATTCCTATGTCATATTATGCCACCATACCAACTATTCATTTTTTTTTTGAGTTGGTTGCTACACTAGTTAGATTCCTCTACTGTAAGGTGGAACTACTATGACTGTGGGCCATTTCAGGACTATTTGGGTTCTGCTCAATATTTGTTGAGGTTAGGTTAGTCCCCCTTGCCATTATGATCTCACAATTTTGTGAGAATACTTTCAAGTTTTCCATGATCTCACCATTTTTTGATCTTAGAAAATTTAGTGACTCATCATTCTCAATCAAGTTGAGACAACTATAAAATTCCAAAAAAACATTTACAAAATTATTTAGAAAAATCAAAAAAATTGATCACTTTGTTGCCATAATGATTATGGGAACCATCATTAAGTCATAATAAATCACTTTTCACTTAGTTTACCCATCCTTTTTGGCATTTTTATCTTATGATCTCACCATTTTGTGAGTTCATTCCTATTCTTCTATCACTTCCATCATATTTTTTTTTCATCATTTACCATTTTCTTCCCATTTCTTAGGAGAACTACATTCAATCTAATGTTTTATTAGATATATCATCCATGGAACCATGTAGGTAGAATTAAATTTCCTAGTGCATATAGAGACAACTTGGACACCCCCTTCCTATTCTTATATTTACTTATCATGTTTGTTTGTTAAGTTTTTACCTATTTTTAGGGGTAATGTTCATCACGTTATTTGTGTCATGTTATTTATACTAACATTAAGAATAACTATTGTTTATTTATTTTTTGTTCTTTGTGTGCCTATTTGTTTGATTTTAGAATTTTATCTTTAATTCCATCTATGTGCATTCATTGGGTGATTCCTTGCACACATATTTTTGAATCCATCCATATTCATACGTAAACATTGTCATCATGGTTTTTATCATTGGTGCATTATTTTCCATTGAATATTAGATTATGAGAGTCAATCCTTATGCATATTTTGACCACTTCCCCATGTTGTTCTATCATGATGCCTAACATCATGCACTAAAACAAAAATTATATTTAATATGTCTACAAAAAAATGGTACTATAAACATCTCCTTAGCACTAACACTAATGACAATCCCAATCATATCCCAAATAGAATAATTAAATAGTGAAATAATTTCAATCTTTTTTAGTTTACATGAGAATTTACCTACTAGTAGGTTGTCCCAATTCATCTTAATCCTTTTTATCAAGTTATCATCATCATATTTTTAATCATCAACTATCAATCATGTTTTCCATATATAGGGAACAATGCTTATAACCACATTTGCGCAAACTATTGTATATCATCCCACCTACATTCTTAGTGATTATAACCACCTTTGGGAAAATAATTATGTTATAATAAATTATAATCATTTACTTTTTTTTCCCACTTAGGTCATGTTTTTATCTTATTTGTCTATCCTAAATGGGGCAGCTCCATCTTCTCAATGATTATAACCACCTTTGGTTAAATCATTGTGTTATTATATTGTGTTGCCATTATCAGGGTAAAATGCTTATAGCCACCTTTTGTAAAACCATTTTAAACCATACCACTTGAATTCTCAGTGATTTTGGCCAACTTTGGCCTAATCATTGTTTTCCCCCCATCATCTTCATTTGTTTAGTCCCCTTTTCTCATTTCTTTCTTTCAAGGGATCCTTTGCCAATACTTTTGTCAAACACTCCCTTGAGGGGGAAGCTATAGGTCATTCATCACCACTAAAGTCATAATAACAATAGGACCATTTTATTCTTTGAGAATAAATTATTATGCTTAATTCTTTTAATGCCTTCCCAAATAGGGGAAAATTGTAGACATCTAAAAGTGGCCACCAATGGCTTTATACCCAACTTTAGAGCAATTCTTACTAACCTATGAAAATATATCTTAAGAATCTCTAAGATTCTCAAATTTGGCTTCATAACCATGAAATTAAATCGAGTTGGGCCATAAATTAATTAAATTAAACTAATGGACATTTAATAAATAAAATTTTTGTATAAATGTTCAAATCCATAACAAAGGTTAATTAACATACAAATCTCAATCCTAAGCCTAAATTAAGTTCATCCATGAGTAAATAAATCAATTATCAAGAAGTAAAATTTAATAAATATCCTAAAGAGCATCTTAGAAGTTAATCATGACCTTTTGTGAGTTGTCCAAATGTAAAATATCTCAAAGCACACCTATCCATGCTAATCACGAGATTTTGGACACCTTTTAACCCTACTATGGTTAACTAAGCCAACCAAGGTTAATATTTAACCCATTATAAGTCATTTCAAAGACTATAAAATCAAGGCTATAAATCTTCATTTGGAGAGCTTGGAACATAGTAGAGTTATAATACTAGATTGGATTTCATGAAGAAAATGCATAGTGTTATAATGTAAAAATCAAGCCAAGTCATCAATTAAGCCAAGCCAACCATGGTGCTAAAAGGAGATCAAGATAGCCAAGTCCCATTGATGAAGACCCATTGAGGATAGTCTAATCAAGCTAATAAATACATCATCTTGGAGAAATCAAGGAAGGTAAAGAATGTTATCATTTTTTTTGCATTTTAGTTATCTTAATTTGGTGTGTTCACTAGGCTCACCCCCATGATCTAGGCCTAGATATGTTATCTTGTAAGTGTCTTGGTTTGGATGTCTAGTAGAGTCAATAATTACTCCAAATTACCCTTACCCATTACCCTTGACTTTATCGATGGCTAGTAAAAGTAAGAATTACTCTAAATTCCTATCTTAGATACTCAAATGTTTCCTTTGGAAGTGGATTAGTTATAATGTCTACAATCTGATCCTTTATAGAAATATATTCAAGTTTAACATTTTGTTCACTTACCTGCTCTCTTAGGGAATGATTCTTGATGGAAATTTTCTTAGTTTTTAAATGCATGACATGACTCTTTGAGATGCTTATGGAACTTGTATTATCAAAATAGATAGGACTGGGACTATCATACTCCACCTTATAGTATTTTAAGGTATATCTCATCCATAATACTTGAGTATAACATGAATCTACTACAATGTACTCATCCTCAATATTAAACAATGCCACTAATGATTTATTCTTACTTATTCATGACACTAGACATTTTCCTAAGAAGAAAGCTCCTCCACTAGTGCTTTTCCTACCATCTAGACTCCTTGACCAATCTATATTTGTATAGGATACTAAATCAAACCCATTACTCCTTAGATACCATAACCCAAACTCCATAGTACCCTTTAGATACCTAAGTATCCTCTTGACTACTTGCAAATGGTTTTCCTTTAGATCTACTTTAAATCTTTACATAAGACCTAATATTTCCATAATATTAAGTCTAGAGGCAATATTATACAACAAACTTCCAACCATTAAACTATGTGATGTCTTATTGACCTTTAGGGATTCATCCTCCTTGCTTAACTTACACTGTGTGAGCATATGTGTGTTAGTTGGCTTACAATCTTCCATCTCAAATTTATTCAACATCTCTCTTATGTACTTAGATTGTGAAATGAATATACCTTTCTTTAAATAAATGATTTATAACCTAAGGAAGAATGATATCTCTCACACCATAGACATCTCAAACTCCTTCATCACATCTAGAAAGGCCTTAGTCATAACCTCATTCTTTTCACCAAATATGATGTCATCCACATAGACAACCATTATCAACTGATGTTGGGCCCTATTTCATTGTAACTAATGGATTAGCACTAATAAAAAAAACACCTAGGCATGAGGTAACATTTTAGATGGTTGTTATTTTTGTCTTATAATAGTTCCAACTAGTTGGTGGCTAACCACTCCAATTAGCATAAAAAATTGGGCACACGAGACAGTGACCAACCATCTAAGATAAGTGCCTCCTTTTTGGATCACACAGTATTAGGAAGTGGGTGTATGGTATAAAAACTACACAATAAAGGAAAATCATAGTGGAGGTGGTGATATGTGTACCTCTAACACTAGCTCAGTAGTTAGCATGCTCCATTCCCCATGAACCTAGGATGCTCTGAATCTTATAAAAGGAAGTTGAGTTTAGCTAAAAAAGAGATGAAATGGAGAGTAGTGAAGCTCTTGTGAATTATTTTGAGAAGATTAATTAGGTTTTTAACTTATCTTAGGATGGACTTTGGTGCTCGCCTTTCTAATGCTAAAGCTTTCTTGTGAGTTTGGGCCTTAGTAGTTTATGTCAAGTACTTGTTCCATTTATGTGGACTATGTATGTAAAGTTATTAAAACTATTTAATGAAGAATGATTTATGCAAATAGTTAAATGATTAAATGTATTAATTCTTTAAATATTTATTGATTTTATATTATATTATATTAAATTTACATTAAACCATCGTATGTTTCAAACCTAGATCATTAATGATAGACCAATAACCAACAATGAATGTTTTTCCCTTAACACCAAATATGCTAAGTATGGCTAAATCACTATGCCTTGAACTAATACCTATGACTAAGCACAATAATATGACCAAATCACCCTTTTCTCCTCAAGCACTTGAATGACTTTGAACCCATTAAACCCAAGGTTTGTGCCTATGAGCACACAACAATAATTACACTAACCAAACCCATGAAGAGTAGAGTTGTGCTAAAACACAACTAACTCAACAGACCTCGGTCCCTTCTTTGCTACACTTCAGGTGAGAACATAAGGCTTGCACCCTATGTATAATGATGCTAGCATATTCAAGTGATAAATGTTGAGTGCCATAGGAATTCAATTCATGTACCTCTTCTAGGACAAGCCTAAATATAATATTAATGGTTAGGAAGGTGTATGACTAGGCCCATTACAAAAAACACCCATTTTACTACAACATTTTGGTTTCATTGTTAAGACCCATTGAATTTTTTTATTACAATGGTGTAATTAGATAATGCTCTAACTCTCCCTTAAGAACATCAAGATCTATCTATAAAGAGTGAAATGTATCTTTGTACTAAGGCATCTGAATTGTAAAGGGAAGAACCCAAAGAATTGGGTCCAGAACCACTTGTATGATGCCTTGTAGGAGGTGCTATTTTATAAACTATTAGAGTAAGTGTACCATTGGTTGGTTATTTATATGACCCATAGAAATCAAAGCTATGGAAATTTCCTTAAATGGATGAAAGAGTTTGTAGAGAATCTTGAGAACTTAGATGCCACCTAGACTAGAGCCAAAAAAATGGTGGTAAGGGGCACTAAACAACTATATGCTCGAGTTCACAGTATCAATGTACTTCTACCTTAAATAATTAGACTACTAGTTCTTGAATGAGCCCAGAGGTGTATTTGTGAAGAAACTTGAATCCAAACTTAACAAGTTAATGGTACATTATAGCTTCAAAATGGTAAGCATGGAATGCTAAAGTCCTCTCATGTATGAGTAGTGAAATCAAGATAATGGGGATGTGTATGTGAGGTACGATGGAAGGAGATGAGTAGATTAACAAGTAAGAGATTAGGAAATATGATTATAACAAGAAGAGGTATGGATTGATAAAATATATGGAACTTATAAGTGTTGAGGGGACCTTTAGTAAGTAGGAAGGGCATGGGGAAGGATCTCTTGAATGGTAGCCACACATAAAGGAAGGATCCCTCAAAGCCTTGGAATAAGCTCCATAATTGGTAGGTGAATGCTTAGAATCCCTTTAAAACTTGAATGTTGGAGATGCACCAGATGAACCTACCTCCTTTTAACCTATAGTTTGAGCTCATGTACTAGACTCCCCAAAGGAAAATATAATAATGATAATTGATCTTATTGTTGACATAGACTTTGACCACTTTACAAATTTAGACTAGAAATTCATAATTAAACAAGTCATCTCATATGAAGAGGTAAGTGAAGATAATTATAGATTATGAAGTACCATCCCAACTAAAAGGAACCTGAGTGCAAGCACCCTAATTCAACCAATATTAGTAAGATAACCTAGGTAACAACCCATAAGAAGTGGCCCTATGCCACTAGTTAGTAGAGTTATGACATCATCTTCTATGGTGCTAGTAATAACCATCAAACTAACACATGGAATAGTGGTTGGAGTAATCAAAGGATCAATTCCAAGACAATCACTAGGAGGAAAAGTGCCTTAAGAACTAGCTATCCCCCAACCCCAAACCTATTATAAGATGGCCATGTTCCTGTTAGAATATTGAGGCATGGAAAATTCTATATAACATTTACTCAAGTGTGAGTTACAATAGTGTTCTTAGGGAATAACTAAATCTAAGTGAAAGGAAACTTAGTTCATGATAACCTTACTTGATCACACCCATACTTGGTATAGGAAGTTTCATCCTAACCAAGCTATGGTTGATTATGACATCTTTAATGGAGCCTTCCTAAAGGAGTTTGATATACATGAGTTTGAGCAATAAATAATAGTCATGATCAAGGAGATAAACTAGGGATGATCAAATATTGTACACTTGTATGAGACTATATTGAAAATGCTCCTTTTTAAGCTTCCTTATGACATTCAGCCCTCCCAATGTGCACAATGGTTCATTAAAGGATATCTAGTGCCCTTTAGAAAGGAGATATCCATGAAGACATCCATAGACCATCGAGAAGAACTTGAATCTATGCTCAAAATTGAGGTGGTCAAGAGTGTTGATATAAGCATCAACCCATTCATGGAATCAAAATTTTCATAAATGGCCTCCTAAATATAAAAACTAACCACTAGTCCATCATAAGATGCTCAAAGTAGGTTATGGTAGACAAACTACAAAATAGAGGGTCATAATCAAAATAATTTCCCTTGGAGGAATGTGCATGAATTAATTATTAGGTATCAAATTTATAATAGATCACATGATGTTCACAATTACCTCTTTATTACAATGTACCAGCTAGGTCAACAAAACTATATATTATAAGTTGTGTGATACCTACACTCACAACATAGTTAAATACTGAGTGATTGATGAAATATACCAAAATATAGAGAGAGGTTCATGGTAGGAAAATACATTAAATATAGGGTAGGAAAGCCAATGAAATGAGTGTTATGGTCAGTAGAATTCTAGCTATGAGAACCAAAGAGGTTCCAATAGGTGAGGTGGAAGATGTAATGGAAGAGGATTCCTACCATGATCATACTACAAGTATGGTTCAACTAAACACTATCACCATGATTTTTTGATGCATCCAATATATAGGTATTATTTAAGACCACATGTGGTCAAAGAGTGCCCTGACTTGCATAAAAATTTGACCCAAGGAAAAATGGGCATCAATAGAGGTGAAAGGATGATCATGCATGAGCCTAAGGATACAAAGTGGGATGTAAAAGTGTAGCCAACATGCAAAAAGATAATCAAGGTGAAAAAATCCACTAGGAGTGGGTTAACCACTCAACCACAAAATACACCAACAGAAGAGCTACACATATAATATGGTAAACCAAACCACACTAAGCACATAGTGTGGCCTAAGCTAAAAGTTATGCCCTACCCTGACCCAACATGTGAAAAATATGTCCTAAAACAAACCATGAATGTAATATAAAATTTATAAGGATAAATATAGGTAGCTATAGATATCAAAGCATAAGTTACCACCTCACATAAAAAATAAGATATCTATGAGGTAGATGTATAGGAGCTAATAGATATCTTGCACCCCTTATAAATGGATGGGTCACTTACCTTGCTAAAAAATATACTATTAGAGAATGAAAGGAATAATCCAAGTGAAGATTTTTATCCCCACATAATTTAAGTTGTACCACATATGGAGTGAGCACATGAAGTAAGGAATACTCATAATGTAAAGTATAACTAAGAGTTGCTAGTGAACACTACTATCAATGGCTAGTCTATCTATGAGGTGTTGATGGACACTATTATAGAGGTGAATATCTTGAAAAATAAAGCATGGAAAAAATGGGTATGCCATCTCTAAGACATCCCCCCAATTTAATCTTCATGGACAAAAATAATCAAGTGTAGTTGATCAAAATTCTATAAGGCACCATTTTAGATATTATGGGTGCTAGATTCCATGTTGACTTTGTTGAACAGGATATCTACCCAACACTTATAGGGAGGCCTTGGTGATATGCCAATAATGTAGATATGTGATTTAAAAAATGATAAAATACATTTAATAATAGAAAGGAAAGGTTAGTGATCCCCATTTCAAGTGACCAAGGACCCCCTTATATGGAGAGTATTGATATAGAGGATGAGATCAACCATATTTATAACATCACAATGCAAGGCATAAAAAATCTCCATCCTTTTTATTAGGGAGTGCCTTATTTAGAAGATGGGTCGTCATCCTTAGATACCATCAATGTCACTTATGGCTGATGAATTGAAGACGCATATGAACCCACTAATTATATATCCTTCTTGGTTCATGTAAATGTAAAAATAATTATGAGGACTGGCTGGGTCTAAATTGATCACACTCTAAAATTATGGGTCCCAAGCCAAGAGAAGAAAGAAAATAGGATACTCCACCTAATAAAAGGAAAGCTTATGGCACTCTGAAAATTTGATGGGAGTAACCTAGTGGAATGGTATGTCAATGGCTTTGAATCATCCATCCCTAAGGAGATAGATAGAATGGTTTCACTTATGTACACATTGAGGAGTATGACATGCATTGGTTGATAGTGAAAATGTATAATTTACAAACTTACTTAGAGGTAAAGGTGGTTATGTGCACCAAATTTGGTAGGATTAATGAGAACCTATATCTCAACTTACTTTGGTGACTTTGACCCCATGGTAGATATGAAACTATGTGAAGAGATATCGATTGAATGTAGCACGACTACCCCAAAGATGCTATGGGTGCATGAATTTTACATTACCTTAAAGACATGAGCATAGGCATGGTACATAGTCAATGAGACATGATGATAGATATATAACTGGGAGGTCCTTAACGAGAGGTTTGTGCATACCTTCTCTTTTTATTCATAGAACATGGAGCTAGTCAAACCATTTCAAATGATTGAAAGGGCAATGTTCAAAGACACCATAATCCTCAAGGATTTCTTGAAGGACATGTTTATAGAATAAGGGTTGGTGATCCTAACCTTCTTTGATAAGAAAACACTCAATATTAATTCCAATGAGGAAGGCAATGAAACTTGGAAGGAGTGGTACTAGAAAACATTGATAGCTAGAAGAAAGCTCATGTACCAAGTACATGATAGTACCCTAGGAAAATAAGACCCCAATCATAAGAGAAAACCCAAAAAGTTGAGTATTCTCACTAGGAAAGGAATGAGTTATACCATACACTACTCAATATTGTTAAAGTGGATATCAATATAAAAGGAAAGCTAAAGATGGGTACTCTAGGTGCCTATTGGTCTGATGTAGACTTGACACAAATCATAGACCTCCTAAAGGAGTTATAGGATTTGTTCCATAGGACTTATCAAGATATGAAGGGAACCCACCCATGCTTAGGAAAGATAAACATAAAACCAATTGACAGTACAAGACTAATAAAAAAGTTCCCCTACTAGATGAATCCCAACCTTCATGCCAAGGTCAAAATATAGATTGACATAATGTTAGTTGTAAGAGTCATTTATTGTATGTAAGATTCTGAGTGTGTAAGGCCAATGGTAATAAGAAATAAGAAGGATGGGTGCATTTACATTGGAATTGATTAAAAAAAATTAAATGCCAACTATGATAATGACTCCTTGAATCCATTCATTGATGAAGTCTTAGAAGGTGTCATAGGTTGAAAAATCTATACCTTCATTGATGGGTTATCTAGCTACCACCAAGTCTAGATTGAGGAGGAAGATAAGCCTAAAATAACCTTTATGACTAAATGGGGTTTATTTTCCTACAACATGATTCCCTTTGGACTCAAGAATGTGTAGGCTGTGTTATTCATAGTGGTGATCACCAAGTTCAAATATTTCATCCAAAATTTCCTCTAAGTCTATCTAGATGATTAGATAGTGTATGACCTTATGAAGGACCATTGTGACCACCTATGCCTAATGTTTGAGAGGTGAAGATAGCTCTAGATATCCATAAACCTAAATAAGTTCATGTTCACAACACTATTTGTAACCCTACTTAGGCACATCATTTGTATGGATGGTTTTATCATTGATCCAGTGAATATTGCCACCATCATTTAGTTGTAAACTCCTACCACATAGAAGGATGTTCATGCCTTTCTTGGACACTATGGATACTATATAAAATTTATAAGGAGTTATGTAAAGATTGTAGTGCTTCTAGAATAGATTATGCACAAGGATGGACCATTCTACTAGGGCAAATTCTAAGAGGATGCCTTTGAGACCCTAAAGCTTAGACTAGTTATCATGCCTATCTTATAATTCCCTAACTACACAATACCTTTTCATGTCTATGTCGATGATTTTAGCTTCATAATTGGCACAATCTTGATGAAGCTTGGTAAAGGAAAAATGGATCATCCCATCTCCTTTACCAATATAAAGTTGACCTCAATAGAGCATAGTTATACTACTACAGAGTGTGATGTGCTTGTCATGGTATATGCCTTACAAAATTTTAGAAAATATCCATTGGCAACCATGTTCATATTTCTCATTGACCATGAGGTGCTCAAGTACCTTATGAATAAGCCTATTTTACATAGGAACATCTATATATGAATAGTTATATTCCAAGAGTTCTAGTTCTCTATTATAGTTAAGCCTCAAAAGAAAATTTAGGGCCAAACAATTTGTCCCACATTAGTTCTGGTGATGTGGAGGAGCCTATCAAGTATGACATACTAGACATGAAACTATAGAGAGTCTTACACATCCTAGAATATTTGGTAAAGATCAATGTGTTTATAACTTTTAGGGATATGCCCAAGACTATGATGATCAAGGAGAACAAATAACTAGTAATTTTTGGTGCCCCCTTTTAACTCATTAATTACAAAATATATAACCTAATTAGAGATTAAGTATTGCATTGATGTGTCTTGGAGCACAAACAAGATTCTATATTGTAAGAGGTTCATGAAAACATAGTAAGAGGACATTATGCTAGAGATGCAATAGTAAAAAAAATGTTGTATTCAGGCTTGTGGTCGCCAAGCTTATTCTTAGATCTAAAGAACTAAACCAAGGCATGTGATATATGCCAATACATGAGGAAGATGAACCATTGGGATGTGATTCATCTCATCCCCATTCTTGCTCAGGCACCATTTGATAAATGGCCATTAATTTTCTTAGGATGGTAACTCCCATAGTATGATGCATAGGTGTAAGGTATATCCTAGTGGCCATAGATTACTTCACCAAATGGGTTGAGGCTATGCCAAAAAAAATTTGCATGGCCAACACAACCATGTGATTCATTTGGGTAAACATCATAAGCTAGTATGGGTTCTTGATTAATTTAAATAGTGATATGGGTACTCACTTTATCAATGAAAAGGTGCATATCCTATTGGCTAAGTATATGATAGTTCACCTCAAGATAAATCCCTATCATCCAAAAGAAAATGTCATAGCCAAGGCATTTAATTTTTTTTTAGGAACATATCCCAAAAAGATATGTGAAATTGGTAACAAATATTGGGATGATTGAGTATATATAGTACTATGAGCATATCTCATAACCTACTAGCAACTAAACAAGGCTAGACCATTTTAAATAGTGTTTGGTGCTAAGGTATTCCTACCAATGGATTTCTTGGTCCCATAATTATGCATCATGTGAACTGGTCCAATAGATGACCAAGAGTAACTAAACTTAAGGATGGAGGACTTGAATCACTTAGATGAGATGTGTACCCAAGCAAAGTGGAGCCAACAAATAGAGAAGGCATGCTAAAATCTCTATCATAACAAGCATATAAAGAACAAGGTGGTAGTATAAGGAGAATTAATTTTTCTTTATGACTCCAAGTATTTCAAACATCTAGGAAAACTATAGATAAGGTAAAGAGGTTCTTATATTATCCACCACATATTAGAGACATGCACATGTAAGTTTTACATTCTGACTAATGAAATGATCCCTAGGAATTTCAAAGGAAATAGGTTAAAGCCATATTATTACTAAGGTGGAACTTGTGCCATAATCCCACCAACTTCTTGGTCACTATTTGTTTTGAGTTGAGATGACCAACATAACATTTGGTACAAGCTAAACCAATTTGTTTTGGTTTTGTTTTCTTAGGCAATAATGTAAAGAGTGTAGAAGCGATGATTTGAAGCTTGTCAATAAAGTCTATTAACACTTCACTCATAATTCTAGTTGGGTGAGTTTATAAATTGCACTTCCTAAGCACCTAAGGCTAGATGCCTAAGTTTTAGTTACGTTAGGATTGCTAGCATCAGACAAGGAAAGTGTACTAGACACCATGCACCTGATTCTAGTTGCAGGGTAAATTCAAGCCCTAGATAGAAGTTTGTATGGACCTTCACGCATAAATATAACTAGGTGAATTGATCCCTTGAACTTTCTTAAAAAATTTTGATGCTAGACATCTAAGTGGTGGGCATGTGAAACTCACTAAACTCAAGAAGAAGATGCACAAACTCTAGGTTAGAAAGAGATAGATTGCAAGGGCATGGAGGTCTAAGAAAGAAATACTCTAGTGGCTCCATGCATAAATCCAACCAAGTCAGTCAATCCTTTGCACTTCATAAAAATCACCTAAGGTTGGACATCTAAGTGGTGGGTTTATGAAACTTGTTAGACTCAAGAATAAGGTGCATAAATTCTAGGTACACAAGAGACATATTTCATGGTTTTGAAGGTCCAAGGGATAAATACTCTAATAGTTTCATGCATAATGTTAGTCGAGTGAGTCAAACCCATTTTAATTCTAAGCACCTAGGACCAACGGCATAATGGTTTGGGAATAAATAGGTTTCCAAACTTGGTATAAATAGAATTAAAGTGAAGATGCACCATGTGATCATATGCAAGAAAACCAAAAAAAATATCAAGCACTAGAAAAACAACACAAGGGATTTGTATGGAGTAATATTTTCCAAGATAAGATGAAGCACACAAAATTGAACAAGATGGGTAAGATCACTTTAATTAAAATCATACAAGAGGAGGTGGAACCAAGGAGGTCAAATCATATGCATGTGAGCTGCTACACCCAGGTTACCATAATAAAGGGGAAGGTCATGCCAAGAAAACAAAGTGCACAAGAGGAATCATCATGGATAGTTGACATCCACCTAGAATTGAGTGAGAAGTGACCATTTCAACCACAAGTCACTTCACCAAAATATTGGAAAGATCATTGAATGTGGTGATGGTATAGGCACAAGGATCTGGAATAAATTAGTTAGTGGTATAGGATTTTGTGGATTTCAAGAAATATAGATGCCACCATGCCATTAATGCACCTATATTAAATATGGTAGACCCAAATAAGGTATAAAACATCACACAGATGACTAGGTTTTATTACAAACTTTATGCAAACTTAAGATGTCAAGAGATATGAATCTAACTAGAAAATGAAAGCGATAAAGTAGTGAAAATCCTATTAAAATCAAGAATCCAAACACCCCTAGGTACCTAAAGTGAACAATTGTGAATATGAAGGAATTTCAATCATAGTGAGACTAGTTTAGAAGGTGGTGTCAAGGAATTTCAATAGGAAATAGTTGACAAAAAAGTGGGTTTATACCAAGAATGCCATTAATGGATAATGAAGCTCAGATCTAAAGTTATAGTCACAATTCATGTCACTATGAATTGTTAGTAACAATTCAAGGTTTCTGAAAACTTAACCTTTTATGTTTCAACATTATAGGTTCAAGATGGGAAAGAAGTAGAAAGAAATAGGTCTACAAAAACAAAGTCTAAAGTGGGCACATGTGGTAGTAGAAGTGGCCCCTGTAAGAATAGTAGCTCTAATGGTATAATGGGTTAGCTTCATGCAAGTTGACCATGAGGTGCTGACCAAAATGTACTATCATTTCATGTAGTTTTCCCCAAAGGTTTTGGTAGGGGAAAATTGGAATTCATTTTCACATACCTATTAGGTAAAGGAGTAAAAACATCACACTTCCATCCATTTACAACATCTAACATCAGATTAGTTGGTGGATAGAGGGATAAATATGAAATAGGGTGTGGTATTTTTGAACATCACTATTTAAGATAAGTTGACAACATTCAACATGACCCAATCATATAATTTGTCATGATTTGGGAAGCCTAAGGAAATATTGTAATTATTTTTGTTGCATGTCTATGGTGACTGCATATACTTCACAGGAAGAAGCATGAAGATGTTGATGCACCTCATTGGAAAGATAACTAGGCTCTTACACACTCAAAAAGACATCCATGAGATGATGGGTGATGATGAAGAGGTATAACATGTGGAAAAGCTCCTAAGTTATTACAAGGGGGGATTCACTTTCCACATCAAATATTTTAAGGACCTAGGCATGAGGGTGGCCCCACACATTGTGAGATCATAATGTTTCCCCAATAATCAATAGATTGATGTATAGAAAACATACCTCTATATCATATATCATATGGCTTAGGATATCAAGATCAATATTTCCAAGTTTATTATTGGGGATATTGTGAATAACATGTTATAATTCCACATGACAAAGGGGACATTTAGGTGGGGATCCATTCTTATCCTGATAGCCATGGAGGAAAATGGCATACCAAATAGGGATGAGGATAATCTCTAGCTTTTTCTAGAGCACAATGACTCGTCAGTGCAAAAATACAAATATTTCATTTGCCCCAATTCATTCAATGCAAAGTAAAAGGTGTGCATAATGATATGGTGTGAAAAATATATTAAATCATTCAAGATAAAAGTGGCACATCCCCTAAGAGCTCTCAAAGATAATTTATGGGATGTAAACCTTTATTGTCATACAACATTTTTACATAGTGTGCTTATTATTAGTCGATGGTAGCATGTTAAGATAGCTAAAGCTCCCATATGCATTCTCAACCAAGTATTTTATGGATGTGTTGAAAATAATCCCCAATGTGTAACAATTGGACATTCTAGTGAGGGAATATGATATGGAGATAAATAGGTTGTGGCACCAATTCATGCATCTAGATGGTAAGGTAACAAGGGATTAAGAGGATGAATTAGATCACACTAGTATCCATCATCTTCAAGAAGTGACCATACTTGGTTATATCTGTAGGATCTAATATGAGATCAAGCCCATAAGGAAGGGTCCCAAATATAGCATCAAGCAAACCAAATACCCCCACATTAGGATCAATAATTAAGGCATGCCAGTGTGAGTTAAAATGAGGAAGTATCTCAAGAAAAATAAATTGGAGACACTAGATTAAATATATCAGTGTATATAGTTTAAAATTGCCTCAAGTTATGAAGCCTCTCTATCAACCCCAACTAAAAAGTGCATGAAGTTCATGCCAAAGATTTCTTTGATTACAAAGGAGAAGCAAAAGAATCCAAAGTTCCCATCTATGATGCCCACTATCACCCTTGTAGATATAGAGGCATAAGAAGCAATAGAGAAGAGGGAAGAAGTAGGGAAGGGTCTATATATTTTACCTCAAGAGACTCCTCATCTAGTGAGGAAACTTCCCCACCACCTTGAAGTGAAGAAAAAAGGTTTGAAAATGCTTTGAGGAAGCTTTTCCTTAGTGATGTAGACATCCAAAAGGCATGAGAGATGAAAAAGAGGAAAGAATAAATGAGGAAGGAAGGAGGAATAAATGAATATCCTAGCATAGTGGAATTAAAGGAGGATCTTCAAGGTAACACCACTACCAAAATTGGAGACATAAGACCATTAGGCACACAAATTAAAGAAGAGTTAAAGTACAAATAGAAGGTCATGGGCCTAGATCAAGATCACATCGATGCAGTGCTAGAGTTACACTATAAGAAATAGGATATGATGTCCAAGGTCATGTACCATGAATATATTTATAAATTTGAAGCCTAGGAGATAAGGGCTAAAGAGGAGAAAACCATTGAAATCATGAAGAAGAGAAAGGTGGAAATAAAAAAAGGCCAAGAAGGAACAAGAAGAGAAGAGGGTTTCCATAGTCATAAGACCACTAAGGAGAAGATAGTAGAGGCACCTATAATCCACAACAACACAATACAAGAATATTTATAATAGGCATTCCCTAGTATTGAAGGGGCACCTAGGGACAAATAAGATGATATTGACACCTCAAAGGAGCAAATAAAGAAAGAAGGTAAAGAGTAAGTTGGCACTAAGAAAGGACCTATAGAGGTTTGTGCCAAGGAGAAAAAGGAAGAAATAGATGAAGGGAAAATATACAAATAAGAAAACCCCATATAGGAAATAGAGGAAGAAGAGGGCACCAAGAAAGAGAGTAGTGCAATCAAAGAGGCACAAGACTAGAAGGAGTTGGCCATTGACCAAGAGAAATTTCAGTCAGGATATAGGGAAAAGGCACAAAAGGGAGATATAATAGATGAGTACTTCTACATGTTGGAATATATACCCTCTAGAGATGTAACAACATTGATGTACCATCAATTATCCTTCACTATTGATTTTTATAAGGATAATCCTTGCTTTAAGATACTTTCCAAGACAATATAGAACACAAAGAATCTAGAAGAAAGGCATGAATACTAGCTCGTCAACTCCAAAGATATGAACCTTTTAAGGTCAACTAATGCCCTCTTTAAGATGGCCTCCAAATTGGCATGAAAGAAAATCATTAATGATGTCCGCATCACCAAATGGAAAGATATTACACTCAAGGTAGAAGAAGAACTTGATGACATGAAGCTCAAGCTCAAGAATTTAGTTGATCATGTTGAAGAGGCATAACCATCCCTTTTGGATGATACTGACACTTCCTAGATTTTAAAAGTGGATAAGGTATGCATGTTGTTTGAAAAGATGATCCCTTAAATGAATCCATCATATCAAGATGAATTCTACCTATGTAACATAATGAATAAGGAGATCACAAAAATATTGATGAGGTAGAGGAGCATGCAAATGATGTTGATGTCATATTTTGAAAAATTTCCACCTAAGCATTAATCATCGATGCACACCTCCAAAAGGTGAAGGGAAAAAATGATGCATTAATGAAGTAGGCATTCATTTTAAGTAAGTCTAAGCACATGTATATAATGGCATAGGTGAATACATTAAGCTCCTAACTAAAGACCTAGGATCATGACCTAGAGGATATTTTCCAAGGATTCTAGACAAAGGTAAAAGAGCAAGGAGTCATCTTGAATAGTGGGGTCTAAAAATCTAAGGAAAGCCTGGAGGATTTCAAAAAATAACTTAAAAAAATAGATGTTCTCATGCTTGAGGAAACCTCTATAGAGATATATACCACCATCAAAGAAATAAAGCTCATGATCTAGGGCTTTGATGACTTTAAGGTAGTACTATAGTAGATCACACCCAAATTTTAGATAGCTAAGGTTCTATAAGGATAATCTGAGGGTGGACTAACATTTTCATATGGGGTAATGGTGTACCTCATTTTTTTTATAAGTAATGGATCCATGATAATATGACAAACCCCTAACCATGAGATAACATTTTGGATGGTTTCTATTTTTGTCTTCTAATAACACCAACTAGCTGGTAGCTAACCACTCCAAGTAGCATTGGGAACCAGGTACATGAGATAGTGACCAACCATTTAAGATAAGTGGCTCCTTTTTGTATCATGAAACATTGGGAAGTCATCACACAGGATAATGACTACACAATAAAGGTGAATAATAGTGGAGGTAGTAGGATATGTAACTTTAGCACTATATCAGTAGTTAGTATGCTCTATTTCCCATGAACCTAAGATCCCCTAAAGCTTATAAAAGGAAGCTGATCTTAGTTGAAGAAGATATGAAATGGAGAGTAACAACTATTTATCAAATTATTGTGATAATATTGATTAAGTTTAGAACTTATCTTAGGATGCATTTTGGTTCTCTTCTTTATAATTTAAAAGTTCATATGTGAGCTTCAACCTTATTAGTTTATGTCAAGGACTTGATCCATTTATGTGGACTATATATACATTTTTATTAAAAATATTTAATGAATAATTATTTGGACAAATATTTAAATGACTAAATTTGTTATGTCTTTGAATGGTTATTGATTGCATATCCTATTTTTTTGAATGTAAATTGAACCATCCTAAGTTCTTAACCTGGCTCATTCATGATAGATCGATATTTGGTAATGAATTTTTCTCCCTTGACACCAAATATGATAAGTATGGTTAAATACCTATGCCCCAAACCAATACCCATGCTTGAGCATGAGACTATGACCAAATCCCTCAACTAGATCACCCTTTTCCCCTCAAGTGCTTGAATGGCTTTGAACTGATGAAACCCAAGTCTTGTGACTATGAGCACATGACCATCATTGTGATAAATAGACCCATGAAGAGTAGAGTTATTCCATTGTAGATTAAGATGTCTAGGTAGGCACATGACTAGGCCCATGAGCAAAAACACCCATTTTACTACAATAACTGATGATCATTTTTTTGTCTTTATGTACAAATGACTATCTATAACACCTCTCTTGAATCCTTGGTCCAATAGATACCTATCTAATCTAGTGTACCAAGCTCTAGGAGCTTGTTTTAGGACATAAAGATCCTTCTTTAATCTACATACATAATTCTTATTACTTGATAATGGGAAAACCATAGGTTTATCTATGTACCCAACTCTTCTAAGTTCCCATTTGTAAAATATGATTTGACATCCATTTGATACACCTTGAACCCTTTTAATCTTGTATATGCTATAAACAATCTAATAGCCTCCAATATTGCTATTGGAGCAAAGGTATCCTCAAAGTCTATCCATAATACTTGTGGATACCCATTTCATAACAATATATCCTTATTCTTAGTGACTTCTCCATCTTCATTTAATTTATTCCTAAACACCCATTTTGTGCTAATGGCATTTTTATCTTTAGTCCTAGAAACTAGTTCCCATGTCTCATTCTTTTCTATTTGTCTAACTCCTCATTCATAACATATATCCAAAATTTGAATTTTATTAATTCTACAAGGTTATTAGGTTTAATTTTAGACAATAGAGTAACATTATTTTAATTTATGTTAATTACCAACTTTATCCTTATTTCCATACCTCCATCCTTATTTCTAGTGATTTGTGATTCAAGATGGTCTCTCTAAATTTGTCTTGAAATACCTTTTGAATCCTATATTTCGTCAGCTTATTTTTCTTCCTCATCTATCTCTATTATTTCTTCTTCATTCTTGAAGCCAAATTATTTTGATGCATTCTTTGATTAAGAGTGTGACTTTTTAAAACTAGTCTCATCAATCTTCACATTGGTGCTTTCCACTATCTTCTGAAACCTCTTATTATAGCATATATAGGACAAGATAGTTGATGGGACCCTAAGAATATTCCTTCATTAGACATTGAATCAAACCTACCTAAGTCTTCCTTCATCATTTAATACATATATATTATTCTTATTCATCTTAGTATTTCCAATTAACCTTCCTAATTTGGCTCTCCTTATTTCACACCCTCTATCATAAAAGTTTAGTGTGTATCATTGACTTACACTAACCCAATTATGTTTCAAGGATTTCACATAAAACACATTATTTTTCTTGGTATTCCCATTGTGAAAACTCAAGATACCCTTGTCAACAATATTGGTAGTTATGTTAAGTCCAAATCTCATTGTCCTTACAACATTCTTCTTCAATGAAATGCACTTGTTTTTGTCACATGTATTTTGGATTGAGAAACCACTATTTTTATACCACTTCATGTTTTCATCATGGATGTGAAATATATTATGAGATATCATATATTATTTTATTTTAGTCTTATTCCCTTCTTTCACCTTATTCACAAGGTCTAACTTCTTGATCCAGTTCTCAGTAGCATGACTGTATACCTTTTTGTCTTGAATGATCTCTCTTATATGACTTGTCTTAAAATCCATTGAAATGTATCCTCTTTTATTATAATTGTAGCACAAAATTCTACTTATACTATTAAAATTAGCATTCATCTTATGCATCCATGAGGAATTGATTCTAGTATTATGTATATAATCCATATATCTATGTCCATATTGATTTCATTAGAAACAATAACCAATGAAAAAATTCACATACCTTATTGGTCTGATAGGAATTATATTTTGATGACTATTGAATGATACATCTCTACCTTTGTTTTCTCTTGAAGGAGTTACATTCTTATTGAATTTTTTATGGTCAATTTGAGTCTCAGATTTGAGAGTTTTTGCATAGGTCTTTACTCTATTAGTACCATCACTTCTTGATAGTCTATTGTCCTTTAAGGTCTAACCCACCTTGTTTTATTTTTGGTCCTATTTGAACCCAAGACTAGTCTTATCATGTGGAGACCTCTAACCATTAAAAATATCACCAAGTATTTTATTTCTCTTTTCAAATTTCTGATGTGTCTTCAACTTGATTGTTTCTATATCTAATTATGCCTTTAAGGAATCCATTTATATTCTAAACTTGGTCCATTCTTACTCTTTGGTGTTAAGACTTGTAGTGATAATCACAATCTAAGTTTCCAAATGTTTAATGATCTCTTCATGTTCATTGCTATTGTTACTTAGTCTCTATTAAAAAATATTGATTTGTTACTCATAACCCTTAACTGATGAAATCAGTTTTTGATTCTTCCTTCTTTACAAATTCAAATCCTATAGAGAACTCACCAATTCTACCTCAAGGTTCACTCTAGCTTCTTCTTCATTTGATTATTCATTTTTCATAAGACTTTTCCTTTTTAAACAACCTTTATTGTCTATTTATATGGCCATGAATAAAGTTTCATTTCTATCATGATCATTACTATCATCATCACTATCATTTATGCTTGTGTTACTCATATCAGAGGAAATATTATCTTCTTTTGTAAAAAAAATTATCTTGTTCTTGAATGACCCTTTCTTGCCTTCATACTTCCTGAAACTCTTTTTTATTTTGTCAAGATTATAGATCTTCTTATCCTCACCATGATTTTAATCATGCTCTCCATAATGCTCAATCTTAACCTTGTTAGGGATCTTGGATGTAAAGTGACCAATATTACCATAATTAAATAACTTAAATGGCAAATTTCCCTTATATTTACTTGATCCATTCCTTAGCTTTCTGACAAACATAGATTTTATATTTTCATCATCAATGTATGTATCAACATCATCCTTCACCTTTTTACCTTATGAATTTTTCTCAGCTTGGAATGCAACTTCCTTCTTGGAAGGTGTCCCATCACTTTTTCTCATTTCATAGGCCATAAAGATGCCATAAAGCTTATCCATCTATAGTTTGTTGAGAAAATTGATATCCTCCAAAATAGAGACATTTTAATCAAATATGGATGTTAGGGATATTAATACCTTTTCTAAAACTATTGATTCTTCTAAATTTTCTCCTAGACCTCTGATAACATTTACCACTTCATCTACTCTTAACATATAAGATGCATTATTTTCATGCTCCATTATTCTCAAACTTTCAAATTGCCCTAGGTGGGTTTGAAATTTTTGTAACTTAAATTTGGTATCTCCTTCATAGATGGTTTTCAAATTTTACCATATTTATTTTTTTGAATAATAATGCACAACCTTTACAAATTTTACCTTTCAAATACCACATAGGATGGCATTCATTACCTTAGAGTTGTTCTGACTTAACTTTTTGCATGTTGCATCAATTTGTGGTGTAAGAGGTGAAATTAATCCATGAACAACTAATTAGAATATGTCATAACCCAAGGACATTAGATATGTCTTCATTATGATACTAAAAAATAAATAATTAGTTTGACTGAAGAGAGTGATCTTATTGGTTGAGAAACCTCCTTATACTTGATGACTAGACATGTTTGTGCTTCTAAGATCTCCTTTAAGCTATTAGGCCTACTTCAAAATAAAAAGATATGATATAAGTTTTTATAATCATAATAACTGAGAGGGATGGGGGGTGAATTAGTGTTTAAAAAACTTTCTTTCCATTATACTTTAACATTCTTGAACCATGAAAGTAGCATAGTGATATAGCAATGTATAAAGAACCACTCACATGAGCATGAAAGAAGAAAACACATATATGAGTGGGAATCCCTCAAAGGGAAGAAATTTTGAGAATGGTAATTGATGTCATATGTTGTCATTAATATCAAAATAACATTATTTACTAGTGAATTAATGACAAATAGGTTAGTTTGATATTTTGGAAGACCTATGGCATGTGGCATGTGTACAATTCATTGAGGATAAAATGTATGTTTTCAGGAATACATATGTGTCTTGGTGAGGTTTTTGTATTTCTAATTGATATTTGGAGAGAGAAATATGCACTATTATATATTATAGAAACCAAGCCATCATTAAATGTCATGGATACTCTCCTAGGTCAGAAATTTTATGCATTTATTATGTGTACCTATGAAGTCAAATTTGGTCAAAGGTTTTTATGGAGATATTATCCATAGTGCTCTAAAGGTACCCTACAAGTTTTTTTAATTGAAGAGATCACAATATCAAGTTATAATCCTCTAAATTTTTTATAATATATTGTGATGTGTCATAGACGATCATTTTATAGCTTTAGGAAATAATATTTGGTATTTAAAAATATATCCATTGGGATTCAAATTGACTATGTATGCCAAATGGAACTAAGAGTAAAGAATATATTATATAAGACATGAAAGTGGTAAAATCAAGATGGTTTAACAATAAATTTTTTAATGTACATCATGAAGAACAACCACCAAGTGGAATGGAGTCTTGATAGTCCATACAAGTTCATTTATTGCATGTCAAAGTCATTAATGATAGTCTAGGAAATGTTATAGTGGACCCAAGGAGAGTAAAATGGATTACAACCTTGTTAGATCATTGAGTTTGATTAGATAAACATTTAAAAAAATTTATATTTCCATTTACATTAATATTATGCATTAAATCTGATATGTTTGTTTTTGTGCAAGTTAATCATCATGAAAGTTGATTGTACCTTAAGGTTTTTGACAATGGCAGGCAAGAGTTACTTGCATATTTCTATGGTGCCTTTAGTCACTTTAGACGGTTTATAAAATTGAATGATTATTTTATTAAGGTCATTTTTTTACTGTTGATACATTTTACATGATCAAATTTATCTTAGAAATGAAAAACAAGATGAAGACATAAATAATAGTGGTATGAAGGTTTCTAATATTCATATAGAAACAAACTCTAGAAGTATATTCATGAGGTAAATATATATTATATGGCCTATCGAGTTAATTTATTATTATATGGATTGAGTTAAAATTTTCCTATAGTAGATATCATGCATTTAATGCATGTTTGAGCTCAAGGTGGTTTCCAAAAAGCCAAATTAGAACAATGGCTCATGAGAGTTGATTGGTCTATAAGACCAATGCCATTCAAGGTAAAGTTATTTTATATAAGATTTAAGGCCTAGAGATGATATAAGAGTGGTATGACATGTTTTATATGATTTTATAGAGTTCACAATGATCTAAAGGTGATCATTTCTAGTAGCATCACAAGAAACTAGTAAACTTGAAAAGTGATTGTTATAGTGTTTTTTAATGCTGTGTTATGAGATGTATTGTTCCATTAATGTCAAGATGACATCATAAGGCCATAAAGGGAACATGATCAAATATTGAAAATTCCATGAATAATTTTAGTGGTCTAGGGATGATAGAAGTTTTGAATTTCTTATTTTAGGGTCTTGACTATGTGTACGTTGAGTTGATTTTTTGAGTCAAAATAAAGAGTATCATCAAGAAGTTACTATCTTATGTGTATCAAGATGAAATTAATTTCATATAGGATAAAGGATATCATTTAATATATTTAAAATTAATTCTTAATAGGTTTGATAATCTCATATCATAATTCTAAGTTTACAAAATAGAGTGAGGGTTATAAAACAGTGAGCTTGTTAAGAAGATGTCATCTTTTGTCTAAGACATGATTACTTGAGGATATTAAAGGTAAGTAGTTTAATGTAAGAATTATTATATGTTAATTGTTTCATCATACCTATTTAAGGTGGTAAATTTTACCCAAAGGTTTATTTTTGAGAAATAATGAGTAGACCTATTTCAATTAGGTCTCCATGAGACCTATTGGTGGTGTAAGGCTTAAAGAAGATTTCATGGAATAAGTGAGTATTATGTGACTTATAAATTATGGAAAATGTATATATAAGGTTTCATAATCTTTTTTTAAAGGTTTCATTTGTATATTGAGGTCTATGATGTTTCAAAGTGTCAAAGTGTAATGTGTTTTTAAAGGAAGGCTAATGCATTATGACTCTCTTAGGCCTAACGAGTTGTATTAGTCTAAATGTGTTTTCCTAACCTAAAGGTGCTATAAATTGGATTTATTAAAATGTGTAATGTGTCCTTATTAATACTTTTATATTGATATAATTTGTTAATGTACTATGTTTGATTATTAATTAATTGTGTAAGTGACTTGTATAAAAGCAATGCTAATTTATCCTATTTGTGTGGTAAAGAAGTGTGAAGAATAAGAGAATGAAATAAAACATTTGTAAGAATAATAAGGTCATATATAACATCATATGGATGTAATTAATATCATACATGAGTCTACATATGAGGATCAAGGTTAGAATTGACCTAATCAAGGCATGGAGAAGGCATGAGCAAATGAATTAAATATCTGACTATTCTAAGGGGCAAAGTAGAGAGATGTGAATCAAAGAATAAAATGATTGTGTGAGATTACATAGATGGTTAAACATATTAAATAAATTAGATGAATAATTCATATGCATATATAGTGTTTCATAAGTCATTTCATGATATTTTCAAGACCTAAAAGGGCTAATTCAACGAAGAAAGTAAAGGACAATTTTTTCTTGTGTGAGAGGAATATTTGAGTGTGATAGAGAAAAATAAGACCATCATCAGTTGTGAGAGGGAAATAAGATAAATTTGGATAGTTTAAGAGTGTTGATTGGGTATGTTGTTGCTCAGAAATGGGGTTGTAACCTCCTATCAAGTTGGATCTTGTTAATGTTAAGTTGGTGCTTAATAAATTTAGGGTTTGGTGTTTCTTTTTGGGTTGGTGCTCAACTAAATAGTTTCAAAATGTTTATTGAGTGATTAATTGATTATTAAGGGGGTTTTATCCTCAAAAAAAATTGTACTTTTTAAATTCAAGTTGGTGCTTGATAAATTTAAGGTTTGGTGCTCCTTGTTGGGTTGGTGCTTAACTAAATTTGATTTATGGTCTTATAAGACAAGTTATCCAAGTTGTGTTTTAGTGGGTTTTCTTCCCAATGATGGTTTCTCATATATATGATGTGTTATGGTGTGCTATTATGTTTCATGTGTATTATCCCATTATAATGTTTCTAGATCATTGATATCACTTTGGTGGTTAATATACATGTGTATTTGATGGATGTGTAATTGAGATAATCAAGTAAAAGGAAATTATTTAAGGGAAATGATTCCCACCCCCTCTTAGTGGTTGTGATTCAAAAAAAAAAACCCAATATGATATATGAAAATGTAATAATTTAGTATGAATAAAATATCAAATTTAGCTGATCACTAACTCAAATTAGAATAACAACCCCAATAAAGTCAAGCACCAACTTGACTAGGCTTTAACAAGCATCTACTTATAATGAAGCACCAACTCCCTAAGTGACTAAGAAACCTTATAATTTTGATAATATTCACTCATATACTCTTCTATCATGGTATAAAACTCATTTCAAGACCTCCTTATGCTCAAACATGCATGATTTCATTTGCTCATTTTTCACATGCATAGATAGGCCTAAACTACCTTGTATATATACTAGTCTCAAGGTCACACAATACATGTTCAACCACACACCTTAAAAATATTAGGTTGGCCAAATGATATGTATTAATAAATATTATTAACATTTTTAAATCATAATTTTAACCTATTTTTGTCTTCCAAAAATAAATTAGGCCTTACTCATCCTTTAGGACTCATCGAAACCTAATTGCATTAGGTCTGGCCTCTTAACACTAAAACATGACCTTATTAGGCCTAGATGGCCTTATAAATCAATAAAAAAATATGAAACCACTTCACCAAGGAAATATTTTTACCTCCTCCATGATTTATTATACCTACATTCTTTTTTCATACCATTAAAGATCCTTTAGAACAAATTGCCTTATTATTCTTGTATACCTAAAAATTCTATCTTAAAATAGAGAATATTAAACACCCTTAATCTAGTAAACCATGAAAAATAAAAAATTAAGAAATATTCTCCATGATCTCAAGGTCATCATAAAATTATTGGAACACATTCACTTAGGATATTTCCACTCAAGAACATCTCTGCAACTCGCTTACTCAAAACTACCAAATCACCTCAAAAACCAATCATGAAGAATTAGACCTCCAACACCTGTTTAGACACTTTTTATGACACATAATGAATAAAAATGGGTCTATGAGATATCAATAACATCCTTAGATATAAAATTTATATTTTCTAATGGTAAATATTTATATTGCATACCAATTTCTTGACATTATATCTCATAGTCCTATCTGAACTAGACAAGCCATTTTGTGAGAAATATTTTAACCAAATACACTGACATCCAAAAATTATTAAAATAATTATCATAAATTAAAATTTATAAATAATTTATTTATGTAATTTATTGCATCAATATATCATGTATAGACCCTCAAAGCTATCTCTTGATCTCTGCCTAGGTTTTACATTATTTGCACTTTAGATCTGTCTGTGACTGGCTTACTTGGATGAATAATTTAGATAACTTAAAGGATATACCCTATCTATAAAAAATCATGTAAATGTAAGATGAGTATCCATATTCTTCCTCCATTTATTTACTCTTGACAAATTCAAATTTTGAGAGTTACAATAATTTATTCACAAATAATCTTGTACCTATATATTTTCTCTCTCATCTGACTAACCACCACCACTTGGAGATACCTAGGAGATTTTAATAAATGATCAAATAGATTATCTATGCATTTAAATCCATCTTTAGAATATTTGAACAAAATATTTCTCATTAGGTCCTGATTAGGGTTTTATAGAGGTTTAACATAGGTTTTGGTCTTAATAATTTTTAATAAAGGACTACCACTTGGATCCAAAAATAATGCCTAGAGATCTTAGCTATTATTCTTACCCATCTCTTATTAATAGGTCAGACTTCCATACAGAGGTTACACATGCCAACCAATGTCTAAAAGTACTTATTAGGTTTGAGACCTCATTATGTGAGCTCAGGAAGTCCTAAAATAATGATTCATTCACTTTTCCTTTAAATATTGACCTCAAACTTTGTGATAATACCTGAAATAACTTATCTCACCTTTTTCCATTATCTCATGTGCATACATTCCTTGAAACTTGATATTTGTACCTCACTAAACTAGGAAGGCTCTAGGAGTGGTATAGATGCAGGCTTAGACTAAAGGTCCTAACCCTATAGGTACACCCTAAAACTCTCATGAATTATTATATAACTTTATAACATTCTAAAACAATGTCATACAACATTCACATGTTGATGTTCATTCATTTTACCATGCACCTACCTCTTCATGTCATGGTTATGTTTCCTATGCACTTAACATCAATGACCTGTATCTTCCATATTAAAAATGATATCAATCATGAAAACACAAGACATTAGTTATCTTAAAACTCTCTATTTATATTTGTCTCATGAAAATACTCTCTCATTACAACACTCTTCTATGTACCTTACCACATCACACACTATCAACTATCCTTAATCACTTTTGACATCAACCTTCTTAAGATGCACTCTTAACATTAATGATAGTACTCAACATTTTGGTATGTTATTTTCAAATCCAAGACAATTAAGTCTAATTTTATTAATATAATTTGTTGTATAGCCTAATTTTGTGACTAACCAAAATAAGGTGACATTAATGCATAAACATTAATATATAGTATTAATATTCACAGTGTAAATATTACTTTATCATTCCTTAAATTAATATTTTATATACATATGGAAATTACAGGTCCTTATTTCCTATCATCTTACCTTATATGGGCTTGAATTTCTTGATTTACTATCAGTCACCTAATAGAATTCCCTAGTCTATGTATAACATATTCAGTGTCATGCTCATACTATTTCCTAATCTTTATGTCATTATTCTTATCATTCTAGAATCATCTAGTAATTAAAATATAGCTTAATATTTTTTAAATCATCCACCTTTAGTAGACTCATTAATGCAATCATAAATTATTATTTTATATTCTCAAATAATTTGTATGAGTTGGCTCGTATGTTCTACATGTCTATGGGATGATAAGTTTCCCAATGAGTCATCTATTTATACATAGTAGGTCTAAGCCTATTTCACTATCTAGAAATTATAAAAATACATATGTAAAAATATTCACATTGAGAAGTTATTTCTTAAATCTCTAATATAAAAAATTATTCACAAGTAATATGTCTTATCTAATTATAAAACAACAACTCAAGGTCATGTTTTCCATTGTCAACTATAAAAACATATATCATAGGTTATATTAATAAAGGAACAACATTGAATACATAAACTTAAATTAAAAAAATATGTGTAGTTTTATTTCCCTCCTTGTATTATTGGATATGTAGGAAACATTCAACCATTCATTGGATATTGGTTGGGTGATCTCAACCCATCATTATTGCATTTTTATAGGTTAACTAAGTGTTAAAGTGGATCTAAGGTCTCAAATTTAAAGAGATAATTTATATATATTTTTACACATATGGAGATTATAATATCACATAGAAATATGGTCACAATAAGATGCAAACTTACGCTAAATAATAATCAGGCACATGTTACATGGATGAATCTAATAGTAGGAAAATGTTTCCATTCTTACATAGGCATCTAGGTTCTTAAGGTTCAATATACGTAAATCGAGATACTCAATTTTATAATTAAATTAACTCCTAATCCATTTTTATTAAATTTTAAAACCTGATTATATTCTCATTCTTATACATACCTTAAACAATCTAAGTATATTAATGATCTTAGTACTTTTTATAACTAGTGAATTTCAATATTTCAATCATACTCTATTATAACATTTAGATTTGTTTATTATTGTTATATATTATTAGATATTATTAGTTCCAAATTCACATGATTAACTAGGTTCAATAACCCAAAATAATTTACAACATATTGGTGAAATTTCTCCTTATAGTGACCACATCAAAACCCTAATTTTTTCATAAGGGTTTATTTCTTCTTTACAGGGTTTTATATTTATGCATTTCAATCTAATTTTAAGAGATGATTTATAATTGCACATGGATATAATTTATATAAATATATTATAATTTATAACCCAAGATATGAATATAGGACTTACATTTTTATTTCTTTAAGTACACAATATCTCAAACAACTTTGTAATCCCAAGGATATTTTTTGTGTAATAATTATATAACTAAAATTGATCCCAATGAATCTTTAGAATTTATTAATTATAATAAAACCATTATAATTAATATAGTGCATCATATTTATTAATTTATATGAATTTTGAATCCAAAAATTCCCATGACTTATAAACATATATTATGGATGATAGACTTGATGGCATAAATAGAGGGAAATTTAATAAATATCTCAGTATACATACACATTTAGTTGATGCATTGTCACATGTAAGTATAGATGAAATAAAAATAAAATAATTTCTAAGGTTATCATATCTAGGGAACACCATGATCCTTTTAAGTATATCCATAAAACTTTGAGTTATTGAACATAAAATTAATGTTTAGACCACCACTAGTACTTATATTATTTGTATGTCTACACCAATGGTTATAGATGGGATGCCCACCTATAGTGTGGGAGAAATCAAATGAATTTTTGATATTTATATACCTATCCATACACATAATACTTGTGTACATAATAATATTTCTACTCATTTTAAATTATCATAAATGAATACCACATAATCCCTCATAAACCATTATAACTCTACAAGATAAGGTGTTGCAATTAGATTAGGGTTAATTTAGATAAATTTATTAAATTGATTCTCATGAATTAATTAATAATCCATTATCCCAAATATTTAAACCAATCCCTTGGATATTATTTTTTTAACACCTAATATTACATTATATGATGGAAAATGTGAACCCGATCAATGGTTAAGATCCTTTCATGCAACATGTATAGATTATTATTCCAATTACAAAATATTGAATACGTTATTTGTACGAAACCTTATGTACTATGATTTACATTGTAACATCCCCACTAGGATTTACTATAATAACATAAAAAAAATTCTTAAAATTAAATTTCATGTATTCATACATTAGACTTTACCACGATAATCTAACTAGTGATCCAAATTAAGACACTAATTATGTTAACCATAAATAGACATGTAATTATCCATTCAGTTACTGATCACCAAGATATAATTAAGTAATAAAGTTTAATGATAAATTACTCAATTTAACTTCATAAATTATAAAAGGTAATTAGACAATTTCATCCACAGTTGATACAATATTACAGCCACTACTATCAATGTGAAGATGAATAAATATTACAGTTTCATCTAGAATAATGTCAAAATAATAAATATAATACAAGATAAAAGGCTCCACAAAACATGATTCTCAATGAACTAAATTAGCCTATGGTAATCTCAAGTGTTGTCTCCAATAAGTATTGTTATGGGGAGGGAAAGCATCATCTAAGCACTTTTCCACACCAACCATAGATCATCGATCCCCTACAAAATATACCATCTAGGAAATGGCCCTCCTTTTATGAATGGGTAGATACTGATGGTGTAGGAATACATAGAGACAAGCTATTACCTATGTATTATAAGATAAATAATACATGATGTGTACAATAAATAAAATACATTCTAACATGATATCACATAAACATGTAAATCAAACATATTAAATGATAATTTTTAACTTAACATTAATTTTTCCAAAGTTTTCATATAGTTAATTATCTCTAGGATCAATCAAATTCATACACACCACTTGATTAGATTACCCTAATCTTGTGTTGATGATGCTAACTAAGCTAGTGAAATATTTCTCACTACTTAATTAGTGCCATCAATGTGAGATTTTTTTATTTAAAACATAACCAATATATTCAATTGGATTACTTCCTATCATTAGTTGTAAAACATGCTAAGTATAAAAATAATCAAAGTACATGCATTTAATTTATCAAATGTATGCAATAAATATCAAACATATTATTTATTACATAAATAATAAACATAAACAAGTATAGTCCTTATTATAACATATCATCCACATATATTTATACTAGTCTAAAAGATACTAAATCTCAAAGTAGCTCATATGTAGTACCATCTATGGAAATTAACATTTATCATATTTTATTTCCATGTACATACTTCACAACTTACAAAAAATAGTCATAATTATTTTCAAGTCTCATATTAAATAATAATCTAATTTTCATCTTAATTGCTTTTACAATTAATGAGTTGTATGCATATAATCATGGTATACTACATTATAGATTATATAACTCAATTAACAATCATAGATATATACCATATTTACAAGCATACTACTCATACATAAAAATATATGTTTTTGATAAGGTAAGGTAGCAAACCAAGGGCCGAACCCTTTACAAACAAAAAATACAAGAAGGCAATCAAACAAAATATGCCTTTAGAGAGATGACGGCACTAGCTGAGAAACAATAGACATAGAAACAAAACACAAGAAATGGAAAGACCAGAGTCAGAGAGGAATCTCCTTACATAACCATTGATTTGAGAAGATCATTAAGTTTCTCAGTATTCTCTGCATTATCAGCATGCCCAGTATTACCCACATCTTTCAGCATAGACATGTTTAGCATAATTATATTCCAGAGTCCTTTGATGAAATTCTGCTCCATCCTCTGAATACGATCCTTCAAGACCGCAATTTTAGCTTTCTAACTAGTTTCATTCTCAGTATCCTTGTTAGCTTCCTCGAATTACATTTTCCCCTTATTGTTAGCAATTTCCATAGTGTCAGCACCATGCTCCTCAGTAACCTTAAAATCCCTAGTATCTTGCTTCCCTTTAGTGTCCTCTAAAATTTCATGGATTTCTAGCTCCTTAGAATCTTCCTCCTGTGTTGCTTCTTCTAAAGCACTTTCTAAGTAATCAATCAGTCTGGCCTTTGGGGTGGGTTTACTAGCAATCCATCCCGACCTTTGCACTCTAGAGGATAATCCTTCCTTATGAATTTTGGAAGACTTGTGAGGTTTACCACCTTGGCCTCCCATGGCCCTACCTATATTTTTTTGGGTCCCCTTCGTGGTCTCTTTAATATTCTCTTCCTCTTCATCAACCTTTCTCTTCTTACCCTTATTGCTTGCAAAGGAGCTGGGGGTATCAACCTTTCTCTTCAAATATATGTTATACATGTGTATATGTATGTATTTCCTTCATACAAATATATAACATATATATGTACAAGTAAATATCAAAATCAAATTATATATATATATATATATGCATTTTCACACATTAAAAAATATTATACTACCATAATTGTGTATCTATTATGCTCTAAGTATTCGACTACCATACCCTTAGAGTATAATATAGACAACTATTATATATTAAATTCCTATTTTAATTATGAACATTAAATAGGTCAAAATAAATAAATATAAATACCTATATAATAATTTGCATAATAAAATCAAATATAAATATGTATAAGCACATGAACCCTTGTTCTGTTCGTTTATATTTACTTGCAAGACATAATCCATTATCTAAAGAAACTTATAAAAACCCATTTATCCTCAATTTCCCATAATTTGGGTTTATTAAAATAAGTATAATATTCCATTTACCAACAAGTTACTATATCGACTAAAATTTATGATAATCACATAACAAACAAATCCACACTCAGTCTAACATATTGGCTTATTTTGAATGGTTTAAGAACAATCACTCATATATGTTCATCTTAATATTACTATCTCCTACATATTCTAAGGTTTGACTCAGTTGACTATATTAATGAATTATACCAATCATACTAAAGATTCATATAAAACTCTACACGTTTCCAAATATAAAATGTTTGAACTGATTAACCAATTTACATAAACATTATACAAATCATATTCAATGATCTACATATATGTGTATGTCTAAATATAAAAAATAAATATATCCATTCTTTCTAAATATTAATGACATGAATACACATCTTATACCCTATATGATTATAATTGTCTCTTTTAAATATAAGAATTTCATATAATTATGAAACCTAATGTTAATATGGAATATGAACACTCATAGAAATTACTCTTGGATGGCACGATTTTAAAAATAATTCCATCCAAATAAAAACTTTCACAGACCTAATTTTAATTTCAAGGGTTTCTGAAAACATTTACACAATCCATTCAATATATGCTTAGGGTTACAAATATACATAACCTGTTCATATGTGCTAGGGTTTTTTAACACAAACTATACTCAGTATGACTATAATAGCTAGGGTTTTCAAAATTTATGCAGTCCATTCTATAAAAAATAAAACCTAACTATATTGTTCAAATTTTCATGGTTCAATTTAAGTAAATATACCAAAGTTATGCCTACTCTATCATATTAAATACACACAGTTAGTAGAGAGATAAATCATGATGTGACATAAATTATGATCTATGGGATGTTGTAAAAAAATGAAGATACCAAGAAGTGTGTGTGTGTGTGTGTGTGTGTGTGTGTGTGTGTGTGTGTGTGTGTGTGTGTGTGTGTGTGTGTGTGTGTGTGTGTGTGTGTGTGTGTTGTGATTTTCTATAGGAGGATTATGTGTATTTAATCATTTGACTAATTTAATAATAGTTCACACACACACACACACACACACACACACACACACACACACACACACACACACACACACACACACACACACACACACACACACACACACACACACACACACACACACACACACATCTCATAAATTGAAGACATAATATAGCTAATCACTAAATAAGCAATAATTATAAATATATCATTCTAATGTCATGTGTGCATACTAATCTATCTTTTCTTCTATCATGCCCCAACATATCAATCTATGCCACCCTCTTCAATGATGTTTTCCCTCTATCACACTCTAAGAGATGAATATATCTACATCCAACTCATAAAAAATAAGATAGTTAGTCTGTAATATCATCATATATCCACAAATACCAATGTATAAACTAACAACATGACAATAATGTAAATAATATAAAAGTATATATAACTCATATTAATTTAATCATGTGATATAAGAAACATACAACTATTCCATAAATAATATATTGCATACAACTTAATTAAATAGTAGTTAATGACTTTAACAACCATAATAATCCATAAATAATAGGTTATTTAGTAGAGAGAGAAATCATGATGTGACATAAATTATCTCTATGACCTCTCATTTAAATTAATTCTTTATCCAATCAATTTATAGCACATTTTTCAATTAATATTAGTGAGAAAAGTTTCCTTATGAACAAGTTCAAATAATTAAAAAAGGATCCAATAAAATAATTAGTGGCTATGATTTGGTATATTACCATTATTTATAATGAAAAATACTATGGATGAATATTTTTTACAAGGTATATTCAATAAAACATTTTTTACGCCTCTCTGTGAGTCTATTATGTTTAATAAATTGTAATAATCTCATGAATTATGTCATATAATTAGATATTGAAAAATAAAGTTAATGTCCTTGAATAAGATAAAGTATATGGTTGATCCTCCAACTAATTCTAATGAAAAATTTATAATAAAACCAAATTACAATGAAAAAATTAATGATTCTAAGTATGAGGCAAAAGTAACAATTAATTCAATTTCGTAACCTACTAATTTACTTGTCTTATCCACTTCACAAATGAGTAAATTTAATAAAATACTTGAAAATTCTCATAAGTTATTCTATTAATCACTTGAGTTCAACCTCATATATATTCATCTATCAATAGAGGTCGATATGATTATGGCAATATAATTTAGTTTATAACAATGCATATTATGATTACCATAGGTACGATGGGAATTATACAAATAGATTTTTCTCGCTAAGAAATGAGATTCAAGATCTCATTGATGATAAAATTAATTATCTTAATGATATTATTACACATACAAATGATTTAAGACCACAACCTAGTGGGATTTAAAAATTGAATATCTTTTTAATACCTTTTCTAACCATGGAATAATGGAAACTAAGATTCATCTCGAGGTGCATAGGAATTACAATACATAACCTTATCCATAGATATATATGAACATATTAGATGATATTATTGGTACACTTACAAGTATATATGTATAATGGTATATGATTAAATTTTTAGGAATTGAGATTACTGAAGATTATTCTAGTAACAATCCATTATTTGTATGCACATATGTTAATTAGTAACATATACATAGTGTAATTGTAGATAATATTTCAAGTGAAAAATAATGTACTATGGCACTCCTTATTAGTCTTGGATATATGCATGATTATTTTAAAGATAAAATTAATATATTTAAATGAATCAATTGTAACATATATATAAATTTAGGGAGTATGATGTTACCACTTAATTTAGGTCCTAATATAGTTGATACTCCCTTATTTGTTTTCGCAAGTACATAGGAATTTGAGACTTTATTAAGACATCTTTAGATACATAAGCCCAATATAATAAAATATACAATACATATATGTGTGCAGTATATACATGAAAATAGTTTGGTTATAATTCCAAGTATTATATATGAGTATCCTATTAATCTAGAGAAACTTTCTCCTCCACCCCCATCCATGCTATGATAATTTATAAAACCTATTCAAATTCATTCTATGTAGACATCTCAAAGGAATGTAGTTGAAAATCCTATATGAATATTTGTTCATCACACATTACACCAAAGGGTTATTCAATATTACTAATAATTATCATCCAATCCATCATGTCCGAAACTAATAGTAAGTATAATTTTATGTGATCCACCATGAATATAGGCACATTTTCACTATTTTTCAGAATCATCACATACCCCACAAACTAGGGTTACTCATCATATACAAAATCCTCTAATTGATGATGATGATGATGATGATTATGATGAATACATTATAAAATGATATTACTTATTAAATTATGATAAGATACATATGATGTTATTCATTCACAATAGGTGGAAATCCCAACATTAATTAATATTTCAAATAATTAAAAATATATTCAATAATTAAATAATAAAATAAAATTTAAATTTAAAAAATATCAAAAAATATCAAAAAGATCAAAAAAATAGAATTGAAACATAACATGTTTATCTAGTTACTACCTTGATTTATGTTATTTATAAGATGTTTGGTAGGTTACATATTCTTTCCCATATGCACATACATTTTAGATTATATATAATATAAATTCATAACATAAATGTTATACATGATGCATGGGTGCAAAGATGTAGGGCATCCCTATACTTAGGGGCCATGTTAATGTCAGGGGAATCTCATGATATTGGTTATATTGTTACATGCTATATCTTTATATGACCTTTCTAATTATCATGTTGAGCTACATTGGTTATTTACATATGCCTTGCTCCTTTTTATATTATATATAGTGTTAAATTTCATATATATGTTATTTTTATCATGTCTATTTTGCATGGTTTTCTATTGTTTTGGCATGAACAAATGATTTGTATATATATATGGTAAGTTATTCCAAATGTAAGGGTAAAATATTTTATTTCTAATTTTATAGGGCTTAACTATTACACTAAAAAATAATTATTTCATTATAAGTTATTAATTTGTATTTCATTCTATAGAACAATTTTTTTTTTGATCAATTTTAATTATAAATACATGGCATTAAAACCTAGTCTTGTACTTTCAAAACTTGGAATTTATCAAGATAAAAATCATGCTTTGGTCTTGGTTCTCCAAGTGCCTATAACAAAAAATTTGGTTTCAATTACATAGGTTCATTTCATCACAAACAAACTCATTTTTTGTAGTTCATAAATTACCCTAGGTTCTTAAAGCTCTTGATAGCCTTAACAAAGCCAAAATGGTCTGTTAAGTGCTTCAATTACCAAAAAAGTCTAATAGACCCAACTAGGTCATGGTACTCAAGTACATCAATCAATTGAAGAATCTTATAAATGGTTTATTCTTAACAAGATATATGAAGATTTGAATAAGTATTATGTGTACCTCATATACCTAATGGAGATAATATTATCATGGTTCCATAGGTACCTCAAGTACCTAAGGTGTTTGATGGGTCCTATTGACTTGATGAAGTTTAAAAAGTGCTTGAAGTGTTGATATATTTTTATGGATATGACATAGAATATACATGTTTAGTTCTTAATGTTATTTAAAAGTCTTATAGACTCTATATGGTCTAGTTCTACAAGTTTTTTAGGTACCCAAAGTACCTAATAGACCTGATAGACTTCGTAGGGTATACTTAAAGTAAAATTTGATGTTACACCTACCTCAGGTTCTTGATGATCATCATAAACATAAAAATATCTATGACAGGTAAATAAAAAGATTTATAATAATATTTTATTAAAGTTTTAAATATAAAATTCACATGGAACATGAAAGGTCAAACTATATCTCAATTAATCTATTTAGAGTGTAATTGGTGTCTTTTAATAATGTTTTTAATGACTTCAATGCATAAAATTAGGTAATAAATAGACTTAAATATGTAAAAAAAAATTCCAAATTGGACTTATACTTAACAAAAAAATCCTATATCACAAGGCTCATCTATTTCACATGTAACTAGGGCTTCAACATAAGTAGTAGTAAAAATTGAATTTGATTAAAGACTATTATCTTTATATATTTTTTTAACTCAAGTAAATGATTCAAATATGTATAAATTTTTAATTTTATCATCATAAACTTCACCTTTGGGATCATATCTAATTTTTATTATGATCTCTGCAATCAAGATAATGATCCTACCAATATTGATAAAACTATGAAATTATTAGGAAAGTTTAATGTTACTTTACTTCTACTCACTTTACTATATTTTATAGATACACATGTTATTTAAATTAAGCAAGATCAATTTTTTTAATCATATTGTAAAATATATTTAGTGATTACATAGCACCTCAATCTTGTACACTTAAAAAAATCAAACCTTGGTTGTTCCTATTAGTTTTTCACTCTTGTTTCTTCTCCAAGCCTCACATTTTAATTATATTATTTCCCTTGGCCTATCTCTTAGTATTATTAGTCTTTTATTGATAAAATAGACATTTTATCTTTCCCAAAATTCTTAAAATATACTTATCCTACATATCTACAAGTTTTGAACCTATACTTATTTTTTTACTCCCTAGACACTAAAATCTAGGACATATAATCGTAATAATGTTAATGTCCTACCCTGACACAAGTGTGAAGTGACCTAAAGTAATCCAATTTACAAATTAAACATATTACAATAGTTATCCTAACTAACTTAATCTAATTTATTACTCTCTATAGTATTGGTATAAATACAAAATTAACCCTCATTCATTACCCACCTACGGATATCTAGAAAACACCAAAGAGAACAAGGCACTTATCAAAATAACTCTATCAATTATTTAATTAATTAAATCTTACATATTTATATAATAGTCATATGTATAACACATATTTCGGTATGAATTACTAAAATAGTATCCCAAGAGCTAGATTTTTCAAGATAAAATATGTCACTATTGTACTTGCTTTACACATATTTTCATACACAATACAACACGTAGGGGAGAACTACATCAGTCTACGTCAATATTCAGAGTATTGATTATGTAGGAGGCATCATTTGATAATGGGTTCATTGGGGTTATATCCACATTGTATGATCATTAATCCATTTTTCCTTAAGGTCACATTGAAGATGGAAAGATAGGGTTTTTTCATTGCATAAGGAGTAAATGCCCATGACCTAGATTTGAATGCACCAAATCAAAGGAAAGGCCAAACCTAGAATCATCCATTTTTTTAATATCATTTCACTATATATTACATATAGGACACTATCATAAGACTCAAATAGTAGCATCAACATAACTATCTAGGGATGATGCAATTATTGAGATAGATAGAGGAAACATATCTAGAATATGATAACTATTATATAAATGTCTTCCCACTTGATTGCATTATGTTCCATATCTAGAATTGAATTAATGTTATAATAGGATAATCATTTATATTCTTTGTCATTTCTATATCTAGCCTATTAATTTGCATATTTATATTATATCAACATAAAAAGTTTAGTGTATGATTATATCTGAGTTTAGCATTTAATTTGCCTATTATATATCTAATGATCAACCTTGTGAAATTTTCTTTATATATTCTTCACCCTAAGTTAAAGTGAAAACATATCCCCACATATTTCATTCTAGGGTTAAACAATTAGTGACCCTAATCATTAAACATCAAATGTGTGCAACATGGATGCATTTATTATCAATTTTTAACTATAATATGTCATTATTATTCTATTACACATTACTTTCCTTATCAAATAATATAAACAAACACCTATTAATAATGAGAAGGTTTTAATCAAAACACTTAGGGCTTTCAAATTTTTTGATTATTTAAACCCCTAATTATCATAAAATGTGTGCAACATGGATGCATCTATTATCCATCTTTCATTATAATATGTCATTATTATTATTATTATATTATACACTACTTTCCTTATCAAATAATATAACAAACACCTACTAATAATGAGAAGGTTTTAATGCAAACATAAAAATTAATCTCTTTTAAAAATTCATTTTGCAATGTTATAGAGATAATATCTAGATGTCAACAAGTAGGATCCCAAAATTTCATCTTAGCTATATCTTATTCAAATGACAAATACCATCCCAAACCCATTATTCACCTACAGTTTATATTGGATTATGTAGTCCACATTGTTACTACTAAAAAAGATAAGGTTTCCCAAATCATCTTACCACCTATTAATATAATAAAAGTGCCACCTAAACCTAGTATTGTAATAAAATCCAATGGATATGACATTATTGACCAATTGAACAATACACATGTTAAGATTTTAACCCTTGATATTCTAAAACAATCTAATGTTTATAAAGATATATTATATGAATCATTACATGAACACAACTCCCAAGTAATATTGAACCTACTTATTTTTATTATATTATGAAATATCTTAAAAATAATGATAAGGTCATCACATTTGAGCCAATATATTTACCATCCAAAGATGTTGACAAAAATTTGCCTTTGTTCATACAACTAATAATACAAAATAAAGGTATCAAAATAGTGTTCATTGATAATAGATCAGTCCTAAAAAATTGTAGCATGAAATTCATAGAAACCATGGGTATTAACACAACTCTTATCCAAAAAATTGTTATGCATATAATAGGTTTTGAAAATTCACATAGATGTCTAATTATAACAATTACATTGGATGTACCTTAGGACCAAAAATAATTTCAATGACTTTTCAAGTCATGTCTCAATATTTACATTATAATTTACTTTGGGGTATACCTTGGATATATTTAACATAATTTATACCTCTAAAATTCATTTATGTGTCAAATTCATACATGAGGGGAACTTATTTTCCATGCCTACTGATGATGAGCCTTTCAAATTTTGTAAAATGATACATTATGAAATTGAAGGTATCCCTACAATAGTATCACCTAAATAATATGTCCCTCTTAAATATATAAATTTTGTTTGACATACGTGAAATAAGTACAATCTCTTAGATAAAAATAAGGAATTAATATATAAGGTCTACATAGATATGAATGAATAAAAGGACTTGTTACCAAACCAACTAGCCAACACATAAGAACCATCACCATTAAAGCTTATTTTATTGGTTAATACTGAACAAAATGATGGTCATGTTTTATATTATTATGATAATGATGAAAACATAACTTATGATATGATATATGAGAAAATTATAAATTTAAAATTTTATCCACTCAATCACTTATTGCATAAATAATTTGAACCTAAGGGTCTTAAAACATATAAGGTAAACTGACTTTAATAAAATACAACATTGAATGTAAATAAGGGAGAAATAAATATACCCACTAAGCATGTAAATTCATATTATTACATACATCCCTCTTAGTTAAAGGCATTCAATCAACCTTATAAGGGCCAAATGCAATTACATCATGTAAACAATGTGGGGATTTCTTTAAAAACTTGACAACTAACTTTACAAATAATGCCAAAACAAGATACTACCACTATAATCTTATCTTTTTTACTTGAAAATAATATGATTTCTTTATCTTCTACTTTAAACAAATATAATAGTATACTTATACCCACATAGGGAGTACCATACTATAACTATTATTGGATCATTAGCCATACTACCAATCAATGTGTGACACTTAAAAATGTTATCCCATAATATAGGAGTTAAGTATTCATACATATTACATCCAAAATAGGTAAAATGTCAAATCATTCCTATCTTTAAAATGAGAAATATCCCTTAAAGTGAAAATACTATGAATATTTAACTATTAATTCTTATATTGATGGGGTATATTATCTCAATATCTAATGTGATCCAAATAAATGGGATACCATTTTTTGTACCACTTTTATAATATGATTTTGAAATATTGTCTATGATGTAATATACTCTCCATTAGATCTAAAATTATGAGGATACATTTGATTACCAATTTATTATGGCTGATGTGTCCAAGTTTGAACTATATGGATAACTTAACATGAACCACATTTGAAGCTAAAATTTCAACAAAAATGGTTTCTTGAGTGAAATGTTAAATTAAAGCCTACAAACATGTGTGTAAATTTTGATAATATGGTTACACCAATTTACATCCAGCATGATGGACATGATAATTTGCCTACACCATTGGCTATAGGTTAACCATTACATAGAAACATTGAGGTAATGAAACTTCATCACTATAAACAAAGAATGAAATACTTTTCAGAGGATCCAATACCTTTTTGAGAATGAGGACATACATAATTATAACTACTCCAAAAAACTTCCAAAATTTAAAGAAAAACATTCAAAAAACCAAAAACACTATTAGTAATTACATGTCATCTTGGCACGCTAGTATCCATATGTTACTTCCATATTGATGGACCACATACTAAGTTACCCCTACAAAACTTATGCGGAAAATTTTTACATTGTATTTGATATAAGAATATAAAAATACATGATTCCCCTATTTTAGATGTTGGGTTTTCCCTCTACTCAAGTCATACGAACATTGGGGGAATCCACTCCTTCGATCTTGATACACACATATTATAATATTTGATGATTACTATAACTTATCATGTTTGATATTATATATGTAATTACACATGCCTATTATCCATGATTATATCTTATATAGGGTGCTTCATATTATATACACTTGACATACTTTCTTAACACATTGGATCCATGGGCCACATTGACATGTTTATTTTTGTTGTTTATGCTTTACTTTATGCACTTCCTTAAGTGTCTTGTATTACTTGTTTAATCATTTGAATATTATCCTTTACTTATAGCCCCTATTCCTATATATGATTTTTGTAAAAAAATTATCATGTCATTATTTTTGGTATAAACATTTAAATATTTCATTCTTGATTTCATGGACATTTGACTAAGTCATGTCCCTTCAATTGTGTAGTACTTGAACATGCCCCATGTTTATGATCTTTGTGGAACATTACTTATCGAATTACTTTTGAGTGATCTTATGTGTATGATTATTTTCTAGTTGATCTTATAATATTATTATCTAGACAATGCCATAATATTATTATCTAGACAAAAGGGTATGGTCAGGGAAAAATAATCATGCATCTTAGGCCTACATGTGATCACATCAGTTCTATGTGGTTCAGTGATACATTTATATTGACATGTTCCTTATATATGATACATGGTTACATTACTATATTTTATAGTTTCCTTACCCTTTTGAGGTGAGGTAACTCATAACTCCTATTTTTCCCTGACCATAAAGGGTAGGGCATATTAGTGGGGGCCTGCTTGGGAAGCATGTTTTTCACACTTGGCATAGTTATTAGATTTAGTGGGGGAATGCGTGAAAGCATGTTCTCCATACCTATTGGTACTTATATCAGTTTGTAGATTCATTAGAGGCATGTCATATGTGCATGGATTCCACACATTCATAATTTTCATATTCATTGGAGACATGCATGGGAATACTTCTTTCCATACTCATTTAGTATTTGGTATTTATATTAGTTCACAGATTGAATAAGGGCATGATGTGGAAGCATGTTATTCACACCTATTCAGTATTCAAAATATCTAGTTTGCAATGGGGGAATGTTTTGGAAATATGTGCTCCACATAGGTACTAATATCATATTCATATTTAACCATATATATAGTTGGTACATGCTTTGGAAGCATGTCATACACAATTACATAATTATCTAAATTGGCCAAAACACACAATTATATGATTTAGATTCACATTTGTGGTAGAATTATATATATTGTAACATTACTATACATATTTTTAGAATGAGACATATCTAAATTGTATATTCTATGAAACATGAGCTTAATATTTCAAAATCCAAATCATTTTCAAATTCTAAAACCATTACACGTACTGATACCCTATGGACATTTACAGATAATATTGAGCTAATTTATGACAATAGTTGGTTCACCTTTTGGTATGGTTAAGGTAATCAAATCAATTATTTTTCCCCATTTTTTAGGTTGGTCTTGATCATACAACCTCACCAATCATAATTATCATTATGTTACATGATTGAGCTAATCTAAACTTTTAGATAACAACTCAATTTTTCTCCAAAGTCAGGGGCATGTGCCTCCTATTTTATCTCTATCTCTATCTCCTTATATATATTCACTTTGAATATTTATCTATATTTATCCTAATATGAGTTTTAGAGCCTTATAATGATACATATTTTGAAAAATAACTTGTTAATGGGTAATGTAGTTATATCAACACATAGGTGTACTCCTAAACCTTATTATCTAAATGTGAATCTATTTCAAGTATGTTGTTTCCAAAATCAGCTTAGCTCATTTTTTGGGAACAACCCCCTACGAAACTTGTCTGTTTCATCTTTCATCTCTCTATGTTTGTTTTTGAGACAGGTTTTCCTCATTCTCATCTTGGTCCAGCTAAATTTTTTGAAATACGTAATGTCTTCTTGTCATGTTTTCCCAGAAACATGAAGGTAATTACAGTCTCGATACATCTAGGGGACCAAAACCTGCCTCTTTTAGAGTTAGTCTCTTTTTCTTCCATTTTCATGCACGGACGACATTTTTTGCCGCCAGTGCATTTTCCCTTTGAGATGCAAGGGCAGCAATTTTTTCCGCCCCTACATTTTGACTTGGAAGGATGGCAAATTTTTCTACCCCTGCATTTTTACTTATAAGGGTGGCAATTTTTTTCACCCCTACATCTAACTTGCACCCAAACATGCAAGGGCAACAAATTTTTACACCCCTGCATGCCTTGATTTCCATGTGCAGCATTTATTGCCATACACAGTGGGTTGTTGGGGTCAGTTTTCACCCCATATAACTTGATTCTAGCCTCATTTCTTTTCATTTTTCCTCCTCTCCTCCTGCCCTTTACATCTGGACGCTATGACGAATGAGTAAAAGTGTATTTTTGAGGTTTTGAGCTTGCTACGCGTGTGGTTTTTAAGGTAGGTCTTTTTTTAACATTTATTTCTTTTCTTTTCCTCTTCTTAGCATTATTTTCAGGTTTTTATTGTTGAAGGGGGTTTTTGTTTTTTGTTTTTGTTTTCTCTGCCTCATATTCAACCTTCCCCTTTTCTCTCTTCCATGCTAGGGCGGCAATCCCGCCACCCCTCCCCTTTACCCATGGTTTCTTCTTAGAACTGTCACGAGTGGTGAATTTCACCACCCGTGCCTCTTAGCTACCTTTGCATTTTACCTACATGGGTGGCAAATTTCACTACCTGTGTAGGCTAATCCTATGCGGGTGGTGAATTTCGTCACCCATGCCCTTTTTCCCCGAGACTTGCATCGGTGGCAATTTTTGCCACTGATGCAGGTCCAAGGTGTAGGGGTGGTGAATTTTGCTACCCCTACACTTTCCCCTTGATTCTATATGGGTACCAAATTTCACTACTTGTGCAGGTTGATCCTACAGGGGTGGTTATTTTCGTCGCCTCTACACTCTATCCTTATATGCAGGGGTGGCAAATTTCACCACCCATGCATTCTTCCTCCAAATTTTTCTAACTCTGGAGGATTTTTCATTTTTTCCTTTCTTTCCCTTCCCTCCTCATTTTTTGACCCAATTTCTGACCCAGCATTTTTAAGTACCTTAGTCATGATCACTTAATATGTGAATTTCCCAACTCGCCCCCTTTTCCCTAATTGCTTGATCATGACTGCAGTACTTTCAGAGAATTCTTACTCATCAACACCTATTTAGCTGAGGCCATTTCCAATGTCTAAAACATCTCCCAAAAAGTCAAAGACCATGAATTACAAATACCAGGGCATCTTCCCAATCACTTCGATCACCTCCAACATTGATGACATCAGGGATAATGAAATTGGCCACGTGGATATGGCCGAGTTCATAACCTAAACTAAGGTAGTGAACCCGAGTTTTGAAATGAAGAGGATTTTTGAAAGCAACATTCACCTGGTTGCCACTTTCCTAGTGGCAGTGCATCATACAGAGTTTATCCTCATGTGTGCCCGGTTTTACAACAAGGAGACAAGATCAGTCTCAAATGCTATTGGCAATGTGATAATTTGGTTGGATCCCAAATTCATTGACAAAGTCTTCATGTGCCCTCCTGCTACTGAATTACTAAAGATTGACTTCTTAGAAGCCTAGAAGGAGTATGACAAAGACCCTGAGAGGGCAAAGAAAGTGATGAATAATAGGTGGTTGAAGACACCTAGAACTAATCTATCTAGATGGTCATGGAACTTCTCGAGGAGTTATTTCATTGAAGAAGTTGGTGACTTGATCACCCTTCTCAGTAGAGTGTGACACCTCCCGTCTTTCTCACAGTTTCACAAGTGGATGTAGCCATTCATTAAGATCATCTTCTAGCGTAAGTAGGTCATCTTTTGGGGTGAGTAGATTAGCAATGCCCTTCATGAGCAACTAAGCAAGGTACAAACTTCTTCCAAGTTCTATATGACTTCGTACCTTGTGTACATAGCTGCCTCAATGTAGACCTTCCTAGGTTTGACAATTGAAGGGGATAGAAAGGCCACCCCGGTCTAATCATATTACCCCCAGTTGATGCTCCAAGGATTGATCTACCATTTCAAAAGGGTAAATGATGCTTTCTTTTCCATATTTTTATGCCTCTTCGACCCTCAGCTTGAATAGAAGAGAGTATCTAATGAGGCTTGGATAGTCATCAATGACTATGGTTACATGTTCCTTCAATTTCCCACCTTCTATTATCTTCAGGTTGGCTTTTTCCAAGGCTATCCCTATATGCTCCCCAAGTTTCCTTCTGATAAGTTAGTTCTAATGGAGCTTTATCGACAAATGGCTATCGTACATATAAGGTAGATGGAGTTGAAAAAACTAGGTCTCAGGTTTTTAATTGAAATTGGCAGATACTCCATCTTGATAGCAGCCAAAGCTAAAGTCATAGAAATAGAGATGCATCTGTTCACTATGAAACAATTCAAGAGAAGGGATAAATTTGATTATAAGGGAGTCAAGGACATGATCAAATGAAAGACTCAATTCCATGAGCCTATGATCAAAGACATCTGGGTGAACCTGAGAATAGCTGAAGAAATTAGAAAAATGGATTATAGCAGGCTGACCATGGAACAAATTGAGTATTTGGGGCTTGCATAGATTCCCCCCAATCTGGTCAATGATGGGAGCATTATCAATAGCAAGTACCTAGCTAAAAAGATTGATGGCTCCCTTTTTCCTCCAATTCAGTGGTCTCAGAAAGAACTAACTTCTATGAGGAAGAGATTTTAGCCAATATTGGCTAACACCAATGATTGGTTAGTGGTCAAAGGGATCATACTGAAAGAATTTATCATGGTATTAGAGGCTGAGTTCCAAGCAAAGATGAGGAAGAAAGTAGAAAACAAGACCAAGAACAAAGGTGATGTTCCTTCCCCATCTAGGCCTCACAAGCCTAGAATCATCTTTGTTTCTAAAAAATCAAAGGTTATCGAAGAGCCAGAAGTAGTGGCTAAAGGAATTTCAAAACATAGTTCTCAAGAATAGGCAGCCCAACTAATGGAGACAGATGACTAGCCTTCAAAATAGCAAAAGACTGAGCCTCTACCTTCTAAGGAATAAGCACAACTGCTTAAGAGCATCTCTCCTTCTCTGCCTCAGTCTCCTATGGCATCTCCTTCTCCTCTCTCTCATATCAGTGTTCCTTCTTTTGGAGCCACCTCTCCTTCCAAAGTTATATTTGGTGATCCTTAGGGCACTTCTGGAGATACTCTTTGCTCCTCTGGATCCATTCCTAGTTTGGCATCTCCTTCTTTCAATTTGGGAGAAAGTTCTGTGCTTGAGCTTGAATCAACAAAAGGTATGGTTTTGCCTATTACTCCTACTACAACCACTATTACTACTAGCAGTACAGATGTTGCCATAGTAACACCAGCTGTGGGAACTATTACCATTGTAAGTACTTCTCTCTTGCCTTGGATGTTAGCATTCACACCCAAAAGAAAGAAGCTAGCCATCTCTATAGATGACTTTGATTTTGGCAAGATAGTGCTGGTGAAAGCTAAGGCTCCTAAGAGGCCCAGGATCCTCTCAAAATTGGTTGAGGAAAAGGGGCAAATTGTTTTGGAAATAGCTAAGCCACCATAGGAAGCAACCCTTGAGGGTTTTGAAATGAGCAGCTATTCCATCTCTCATGTTGAACTTGGAAAAGTTACTCACGAAGGTGTGAAAAGTGATCTATAGTCTGCAATGGACATCATGGTCTATAAATTTGACTGAAAAAAGGAGATGAAAGACTATTATAAGGCCAAGATGGAGCAGTTGATGGCAGTAATAAGGAAATTCACTCTTACCCCTGAAGTGGCGACTCCAGAGGCCTTCTATATAGATAACCCTATCATTTAAAAGGTAGAGAAAACTTACTTGAAGGGGAAAGTGCTGGAAGATTACGTTGAAAAGATGCATACTTAGGGAGTCTCCTTGCTTACAGAGGTTGTGGAAAAGATAGACAAGATGAAGAAGGTGAGAGCAGATTTAGATGACCTTGTCTTTCTTATCTCTCAAGATGTTGATAATACAAAAAAATATCTTAGCAAATGGAGGGAGATGAAGGATATGAAGAAAATCACCTTCATATCTATCAGTGTCATTTTCAGCAAGGATTCCTATGTTGAGATCAAGGAGTCTCTGATATACAGGATACAGGTACTCAAGGAGTTGGTTCAAGATCTCAAATCTTTCAGGGATGCTAGTGAGAAGAGAAAAACAAGCTTGTTGAATAGACTAGAAGAGCTGCCTTACAACCTCACTTTTAGGGATAACCAATTCCTCTCAGCTGAAGAAATGATCTGAAGCTTCAAGGGGATGATTCAAAAGAATTTTGAAGAAAAAGCCTTCTCAATGACTTCGTGGACCTTATTTTAGATACTCAGTTAACTCTAGACAATCTGAGGTCTATGTTGACTAATCATGCTAAGGCCATCATAGCATTGAAGGATGCTTTAATTAGAGCCAGAGTCATCTCCAAGAACATAATTACGCCAGACAGTATAGGAATTTAGGCATCCATTTCTATGTACGATGCTCATCTGAAGAAGTCTGGCAGCAAGAACTGAAGTTTTTCCCCTTCTCTCTTCTTCTTTCCTTATGCACTTTTGTCTTGAGAAAAGTGCATGCAATTTTGTAATATGTAATTACATGTAAAAATTTTGGAAAAATATCTCAAAGTCAAATATGAGTCATCTTTGACTAAGATATTTTTGTATTTTATTATTTTCTAAATTTTGAGAGTTTCTCCTTATATATAGGGGAGACCTATTTTGTAAATGGATCTTGGATAATAGAGAGAAAAAACTCTACCAAAATTGAAACACTTTTTGAGACTTTGTGCTCAAACTTATAAATCATATTTTATTAAATGAATGAGAAGCAGGTTTATTTTAGACTTTGTGTTAAAATTATGTGTTAGTTAGGAAACAGTTCTTATGTCCTCTTTCCTGATAATCTCTTGTTTATCTGATTTAATAAGCAAAGTGGGTGTGTTAATATTATCTGAGGGCATTTCTAAAAGGTAGAAGAGAGACTTTGAGCTAATTTTATCTTTGTGATTTTGTTATCTTTTGTAGTTTCAGGTGAATACTTTGTGCTTCATTTCACTCTACAGCTGCACTTGTTTCAGATCAGTGAAGGAGACTGTGGAAGACTTTGTGCTTACATAAGTTTCCTTGTGAACTTTGTTACTTCAAGTGATTTTTTGCTCTATGCTGGATACCATTCCTAAAATAAGAGGAATGTTATTGGCCTACGACCAAGATTTCTCTTTCTTGTCCCTTGTACATCACCTCTGAAAAAAGAGAGGTGGATGTTGTTATACCACCCCAAGTATTATTTTCTACTTAATTATATGTATACATATAATGTATAAATAGTCACAGGGAACCTCCCCTTGATGAGAGGAGAGATTTATCTCATCTAGATCTAGTAAACCCACACTTTTTGTGGTGTAAATCTCCCTATGTTGTGGTTGATATACCCATTTTGTCATCAGTTAGTTGATGACAAAATATTCACCCAATAGTTTTTGGTGACTCCACTGGGGAATAGAAACGTGCATTTTTAAACCTCAAGCTTCAACCTGAAGTAGTTTCAGTCCCTTTTTTATTTAAAATTTGGCAACCCCACGCTACACAAGAAGCAAGAGAGCCAAGGGTGTTTTTGACCCTGTGTTTGAGTTGGCATAGTAGAGCAATTTCGATTTGTTTCCTCCACCACCTTCCCTTCAACGGTCTAGGAGTTTTCCTCCTGACCTTATCAAGTCACCAACACAAGGTAGAGCTTCTTTTCCTGCTATTAATTAGGCTTTGCCTATAAACACTCCATTAAGGTTTGTTATCCCACCATTTAATCATCTTATCATAATGGCTCAAGGCCCATGAGGCAATTCCTTCGGTCCTCTTAATTTGACTGCACCTTTGCATGAACTACCTCATAGTTCTAGAAAAATATTTCCTAAGTTGTTTTGTGATGGAAAGGTTCATCCCGACAAGCATATTGCCACTTTTTCCATAGCATGTGGCATAATCAATGTGGAACTTGAGGATGTAGTAGTGAGACTTTTTGTAAAAACTTTGCAAGGTGCTACTGCAGACTGGTTCTACCACCTATAGGCTAGGTCAGTGATTGACTGGGACATGCTCAAAGCTAAATTCGAAGCTAGGTTTAAACCCACTGAAGATGCACATGCTTTGTTAGCACAGCTAACCCAGATGAAAGAAGAATCCTAGGAACCCATGAGGGATTTCATAGCTAAATTCAACAAGTTAAGGAACTGGATTCCAACTATTGCCCAACCCACACCAGAGAATCTCAAGTGTTTTTTCATCAACTCGTAGCTTCCTAAAGTAAGTTTCTTGTTGAGGTGAGCAAGCCCTATGGGTCTAGCATTGGCTCAAAATTTTTCTACTGAGATTGAGTATGATCTTATCCTAGCATGTAAGATTAGAAAAGACCTTAGTAAAAGTAGATTATCTTCATCTACTGAAAGCTCTTCTATAGGAACTACAGATCCTATGGTACAAAAATTGACAAATGAACTGATAAATTTGAAGAGACAAATAGCCCAAGGTACGTCTGCCCCTACCTATCGAGATATGCCTAGAAGAATGTTCCAAAATCAGCAATATCAAGGTAATGCTACCTAAATCCAAGGGCAATCAAATTGCCTGCCTCCCCTTCTATGGAAATTGGCCATCAAAGCGGCACCTGCCAACTCAATGGTTAGTTACCTTGAAAATGAGCATGACTATTCACTCCAACCTCAGTTGGACCAACAAGATGATGTTAATCTCTTCGATGAGCAAGAAGAAGAATTAGCTGGCAACTCCAATATTAGTTTCCTAGATTACCAGGATGAAGCTAGAAGTAAAGGAGAAGGGTTGGATGGATCCTATGCTATTTTTACCAGATCTCAACACTAGTCAGCCCCATAAGCAGACAAAGGGAAAGAAGAAGAAGAACCCCAGCCAGCGGTTTCCATCGCTAAACAAGGGACTCCATTGCCTCCTCAATCAAAAGATCAGGTAATTCACAAATAAGTAAATACCTCCAACCACCCCCTACCTTCCCCTTCTATTGCTTAGACTAGTGCCACACCTACTAAAATTCCAGATGATGGACTTTCTTCCTCTGTTTCAAACTCTTTCCAATTATTTGATATAATTGATCATGCTATAAAAACTAAAATCCAAATGACAGAGATTGAATATTTGAGGGCTAACCCAGAACAATTTGATAGGTTGGCAGAATATGTGAAAAATAAAGCCATCCCTGTAGGACAAAATTCTTCAAAGACCATTCATGATCCCCTCAAAGATAAAATATACCTAGAATAATCTTGTCATGACTCCTCCTATTGCTCCTGGGAAAATAAAACCTTTTTATGTTTCCCTACTTATAAATGGTTACAAATTAAGTAATTACATTATAGACTCTAGAGCCTCAGATAATGTCATGCTCACCAAAGTGGCAGATTCTCTTGGCCTCACCTTGACCAAAAATTTTGGGAGGTGTTTTTCTATGGAAAATAAGAAAGTTCCACTCCTTGGTCAGATAAAAGATGCCCAATTTGCTTTCGCAGCTTTTCCATAAAAGTGAATAAAAATGACAGTCCTAGTGGCTGATGTTCCAACCTCTTATAGCATCCTGCTTGGGTGGAATTTTTGCAAAGATGTTGGAGGTGAGCTAAGTATGGACTTGTCAAAAGCAAGGATCCCAATTCAAGGTGTTATGAAGAATTTGCTTCCTGAAAAAGAGGCAAGGTATGTTGTCACCCAGTTGTCAGTGCCGGAAGCTCAAATTTTATTTGAGTCTTCAGGCATGGGCAATTACTTCCTATCTTTAGACGTGATCTATGAGACATCTGTTGAAACTCCTATAGGTGATTACTTGCAACTATGTTCAGCTGACACGGTGGGAGAATTGATAAGGCAAAATGAACAAATGAGAGAACCTCTTCCCCCAAGTGAAGGAGTTTTCAAAGAAAAAGTGGTGTCTAACGAGGTATGGACCTTAGAATTTGATGGCAGTTGTTCTTCTACTGGCTCTAGAGCTAGGATTGTGTTGGTATCTCCTCAAGGAGACATTATTCCTTTGTCCTACAAGTTGCAGTTCAACAATACCAACAACACAATTGAGTATGAATCCCTATTACTTAGATTATAGGCTACCAGAGAAAAAGGAATTAGGCTACTCCATGCTAAAGGAGATGCCAAGTTGGTGGTCTATCATGTAAGAAACCTCTATCAGACCAAAAATGAAAGATTGTGCCACTATCACAATCTTTTTGGGGACCAAATCAAAAATTTTGATGCTTTCAGCATCTCTAACGTCCCACAAGAATTCAACAATTGGGCGGATGCATTGGCTGTCTTTGCTACTCTCTTGGTTCCTCATCCAGACTTTAAGGGAGATAAGTACACTATTGAACCAGTCTTTTAGCCAAGTGTACCTGATAATGCTAGCCATTAGCAAGTATTTAACAACAATGATCAAATCATTGCCTTCTTAGAGCAAAAGGATAGTTTTGAACAATTGTATTTTAAAGGTAGTAAGCTCCAGGAATGTGAACCAACTTCTAAAACAAGCATGAACACAGGTGAGGATTTCCTATAGCTTAAGGGGAATAATATTCCCAAAGGCCTGGTTTTCCTAGAGAAGTTGTTTGATAACCATGACAGGTTTATTAAATAATAGCGAATAGATTCAAACTCCTCTCAATATTTTGATCAGGTAAACCTGGGAACCAAGGGAGATCCTAAGATGGTAAACATTGGGAAATGCTGCACTCCCAGGGAGAGATTTAAGCTTTCTAGTTTACTTCACCAATATATAGATGTCTTGGCTTATTCCTATGATGATCTAAAATTACTAAGACCAAATGACATCTGCCACGACATTCCTCTTAAGGCAAACTCTGTACCTTACAAACAAAAGTCCAGGCAATACAATCCAAAAATATCAAGTACTATTTTGGGTAAGATACAAAAAATGCTTGATACCCAAATAATTTTCCCAATCCATCACTCCACATGGATTGCCAACATAGTCCCTGTCAGAAAGAAGAATGGTGAAATTCGAATCTACATGGATTTTAGGAGCTTGAATCAGTTATCTTTAAAGGATAACTACCCTCTCCCTATCATGGATCAAGTCCTACAAATGGTAATAGGTTCATAAATGTTATCAATGTTGGATAGTTTTTCAGGGTACAATCAGGTCGAAGTTGGAAAAGTAGACCAGTATAAGATAGCCTTCACCACACCTTAGGGCACATTTGCCTATCAAAGGATGTCTTTCAGTCTGATAAATGCAGGCACCACATTTCAAAGGGTGATGGATCTCACTTTCAAAGAAGATATGGGTAAGTTCATTTTAGTGTACCTGGATGATTTGATAGTATTTTCAAAGCATCATTCTCACCATGTCCACCATCTGCAAAAAATACTGGAACACTATCGTCAGAATGGTATTTTTTTAAATCCAAAGAAGTCTATCTTTGGGGTGACTGAAGGAAAACTTATTAGACACATTGTGTCCTAAGAAGGTATTAAAATTGACTCAAAAAGAGTCAAGTCAATCCAAAAACTTACATTGTCTACCAACAAAACTGCAGTTCACTCATTCTTCAGAAAGGTGAATTTTCTCTAAAGGTTCATTCCTGATTTCATTGAGAAGACCCACCATGTCATCAATATGATGAAAGGCAATGCTACCTTTAGATGGACTGCTGAGGGAAAATTAGCGTTCAAATAAATCAAAGAATCAATTGCTCGCATGCTAATCTTGGTTTGTCCAGACTACACCAAAAGCTTCAAAATATACAGTTACGCCTCTAAACATACACTCTCAGCCATTTTAGTTCAACAAAACCAAGAAGGTGTAGAATCTCCTATCTCTTTCATGAGTTATCCACTCAAGGTTCATGAGCTAAAATATTCTAACATGGAGAAGCATGCATACACGGTGGTCAAAGCAGTCAAGCATTTCAAGTTTTATATCCTGAACTCACACACCGAAGTTCTCGTACCTGATACCATAGTGAAGTCTATTTTGACTTAGTAGGAGTTTGGTACAAAGAGAGGTAATTGGATCGATAAGATTAAAGAGTTTGATTTGGACATCAAACCTACCAAACTCATGTGGGAAAAGGGTCTTTGCCAGTTGTCACCAACAACATTCCAGATGAAGCAGAAAGTGAAGAAATAGAGATCAAAGGCGTGCCTACGGTCCTCTTTGTTTCCACCACTGATGAGTGGTATTCTGACATTACCCATTTTCTAACATATGGTGAGTGTCCTACTCATCTATCCTATAAGGAGAAACAAAATGTTAAGTTAAAGGCTGCTAGCTATGTCCTATGGGATAATGGTCTATACAAAAGGAACCTAGATGGGGCATTTATTCATTGTGTTGATAAGGTGCAACAAGATAAACTCTTATAATCTTTCCACAATTTGGCCTGTGGAGGGCATTTTTCTGCACCAGTGATAATGTACAAGATTCTATGAGCAAGGTATTATTGGCCCACAATGTTCTAAGATGCCTACAAATGTGTGCATAGGTACGAATTATGTCAACAGTTCGTTGGGAAGCCTAAGCTCGCTACTTTGCCTCTCAAGCTGGTAGTAATTAAGGGACCTTATCAGCAGTGGGGTATTAACTTCATTGGGATGGTCAACCCATCTTCAAGTGTCAGGCATGATTATGTCCTCACAGTAATGGATTACTTTACCAAGTGGGTGGAGGCCATCCCAACCAAGCACGCTATGTCTGAAGTGGTGTGCAGCTTTCTCAAGGAAAATATCATCTCCCAATTTGGGGTCCCACTCAAGATTATAATAGATAATGTATCCTATTTTTTATCATATGAAATTACTCAATTTTGTTTTTATTATGGGATTACCCTATCCCACACTTCAGATTATTTTCCTCAAGGAAATGGCCAAATAAAATCAAGTAATAAGAACTTGGTCACTATTATCAAGAAGTTGGTGGATGACAATTAGAAAACATGGCACAAAGCATTGTATGATGCTTTATGGGTAGATAGGATAACACCCAAAAAGTCTATAGGTATGTCACCTTTCCAACTTCCATATGGATTAAATGTAGAAATCCCCATCACCCTTGAACTATCAGCACTCACGTTAACCAAAGCAATTGAAGACTCAACCTTCGAAAGCTTAGTTGACAAAAGAATCATGTGCCTGACTGAGCTGAATGAGCGATGAGCCATGGTAGTGGATCGCATTATGGTACATCAAAACTGGGTGAAGGAACTTTTTGATAAAAAATCCAAGGTTTATGAATTTTGAGTCTGAGATCAAGTCTTGCTATGGGACAAGAGGTGAGAACCAAAAGGGATGCATGGAAAATTTGACTCCTTATGGAGAGGCCCATTCACCATTTGATAGCTCTGTGGTGAGGATAGCTTCTTGTTGGAGTACCATGATGGAATGCCATTCACACTACCTCACATCAAGTAGCATCTAAAGCTATTTAATCCTTGAAGCTTAGATGGTTCCATTTGTATATATGTACAATTTTTACATTTTGTGTATTTTTCCTTTTTTTTTTGCTTAACTCCGTAGCCCAATGGCTTGGATGAAGGCACTTAGAGACTGGTTTCTACTCCCATTGATCGATTTGTTTAATGAAAGTTCCCCAAAATGAGCTAGCTATTATTTCCAAAATTAGCTTAGCTTGTTTTTTAGGAACAACCCCCTACGAAACTTGTCTATTTCATCTTTCATCTCTCTAAATTTGTTTTGGAGATAGGTTTTTCTCATTCTTATCTTCGTCCAACTACATTTTTCAAAATATGTAATGTCTTTTTATCGCATTTTCCTAGACACATGAAGGTCGTTACGGTCTCGATATGTCTAGGGGACCAAAACCTGCCTCTTTCAAAGTTAGTCTCTTTTTCTTCCATTTTCATGCATGGGCGGCAATTTTTGCTGCCAGTGCATTTTCCCTTTGAGATGCAAGGGTATAAATTTTTGATACCCCTACATTTTGACTTATAAGGGTGGAAAATTTTTCCACCCCTACATTTTTACCTACAAGGGTGGCAATTTTTGCCACCCCTGCATCTAACTTACACCCGAATATGCAAGGGCGATGAATTTTGCCGCCCCTGCATGCCTCAATTTCCATGTGCAACATTTATTGCCATGTGAAGTCAGTTGTTAGGGTTAGTTTTTGCCCCATATAACCCAGTTTTGGCCTCATTTATTTTCATTCTTCCTCCTCTCCTCCTGCCCTTTACATCTAGACGCTTTGATGAATGAGTAAAAGTGTGTTTTTGAGGTTTTGAGCTTGTTGTGCATGTGGTTTTTGAGGTAGGTCTTATTTTTAACATTTATTTCTTTTCTTTTCCTCTTCTTAGCATTGTTTTTAGGTTTTTATTATTGAAGAGGGTTTTCTTTTTCTCTGCCTCCCCATCGGCCTTCCCCTTTTCTCTCTTCCATGTTGGGGCGGCAATCCCGTCGCCCCTCCCCTTTACCTGTGGTTTCTTCTTAGAACCATCATAGGTGGTGAATTTCACTACCCATGCCTCTTGGCTACCATTGCCTTTTACCTACGTGGGTTGCAAATTTTTCCACCCATGTAGGATGATCCTGCGTGGGTGGCAAATTTTGTCACCCACAACCTTTTTCCCTGAGACTTGCATCAGTGACAATTTCTTCCACCGATACAGGTGCAAGGTGTAGGGGTGGTGAATTTTTCTGCCCATACACTTTCCCCTTGATTCTGTATGGGTGACAAATTTCACCACCTATGTAGGCTGATCCTACAGGGGTGGCAATTTTCACCACCTCTACACTCTATCCCTATATGTAGGGGCAACAAATTTCACCACCCATGCATTCCTTCTCTAGATTTTTCTAACTCTAGAGGATTTTTCATTTTTTCCTTTATTTCCCTTCTCTCCTCATTTTTTGACCTAGTTTTTGACCCAGCCTTTTTAAGTACCTTGGTCATGATCACTTAATATGCAAATTTCCCAACTCACCCCCTTTTCTCTAATTGCATGATCATGACTACAATACTTTCAGATAATTGTTACTCATCAGCACCTATTTAGCTGAGGCTAGTTCCAATGTCTAAAATATCTCCCAAAAAGTCAAAGACCATGAAGTACAAATACCAAGGCATCTTCCCAATCACTTCAGTCACCTCTAATGTTGATGACATTAGGGACACTAAAATTTGCCACATGGATATGGTTGAGTTCGTAACCCAAACTAAGGCAGTGAACCTGAGTTCTAAAATGAAGAGGATCATTGAAAGCAACATTCACCTGGTTGCCACTTTCCTAGTGGTAGTGCATCATACAGAGTTCATCCTCCAGTGCACCCAGTTCTACAACAAGGAGACAAGATCAGTCTCAGATGCTAGTGGCAATGTGATAATTTGGTTAGATCCCAAATTCATTGACAAAGTCTTCATGTGCCCTCCTGCTACTGAATTAAGAAAGATTAACTTCTTAGAAGCCCAGAAGGAGTAAGATAAAGATTGTGAGAGGGCAAAGAAGGTGATGAATAACATGTGGTTGAAGACACCTAGAACCAATCTATCTAGATGGCTACAGAACTTCCTGAGGAGCGATTTCATTGAATAAGTTGGTGACTTGATCACCCTTCTCAGTAGAGTGAGAGGCCTCCCGTCTTCCTCACATTTCCATGAGTGGATGTACTGATTCATTAAGATCATCCTCCAGGGTAAGCAGGTCATCTTTTGGGGTGAGAAGATCAGTAACACCCTTCATGAGCAGCTAACCAAGGTACAAACTTCTTCCAAGTTCTATATGACTTCGTACCTTGTGTACATAGCTACCTTGACGCGGACCTTCCTAGGTTTGACAATTAAAGGGGATCGAAAGACCACCTTGGTCTACTCATATTACCCCCAACTGATGCTTTAAGGATCGATCTACCATTTTAAAAGGGTAAATGATGCTTTCTTTTCCATATTTTTATGCCTCTTCAACCCTCAGCTTGAATAGAAGAGAGTATTTGATGAGGCTTGGATGGTCGTCAATGACTATGGTTACATGTTCCTTCAATTTCCCACCTGTTATCTTTAGGTTGGCTTTTTCTAAGGCTATCCCTATATGCTTCCCAGGTTTCCTTCTGATAAGTTAGTTCTGATGGAGCTTTATTGACAAATGGCTATCATACATACAAGGTAGATGGAGTTGAAAAAGCCAGGTCTCAGGTTTCCAGTTGAAATTGGTGGATACTCCATCTGGACAGTAGCCAAAGCCAAAGTCATGGAAATAGAGATGCAACTAGTCACTATGAAATAATTCAAGAGAAGGGACAAATTTGATTATAGGGGAGTCAAGGATATGATCAGACGAAAGACTCAATTCCATGAGCCTATGATCAAAGACATCTGGGTGAACCTGAGAATAGTTAAAGAAATCAAAAAAATGGATTATAGCAACCTGACCCTAGAACAAATTGAGTATTTGGGGCTTGCAGAGATTCCCCCAATTTGGTCGACGATGAGAGAATTATCAATAGTAGGTACCTAGTCAAAAATATTGCTAGCTCCCCTCTTCCTCCAATTCAGTGGTCTTAGAAAGAAATAACTTCTCTGAGGAAGAGATTTGAGCCAATATTGGTTAACACCAATGATTGGTTAGCAGCCAAAGGGATCATACTGAAAGAATTTATCATAGGATTAGAGGCTGAGTTCCAAGCAGAGATGAGGAAGAAAGCCAAAAATAGGACCAAGAACAAAGGTGATGTTCCTTCCCCATCTAGGCCTCACAAGCCTAGAATCATCTTTATTTCTAAAAAATCAAAGGTTACTGAAGAGCCAAAAGCAGTAGCTAAAGGAATTATAGAATAGAGTTCTTAGGAACAGGTAGCCCAACCAATGGAGACAGACAAATGACCTTCAGAACAATGAAAGACTGAGCCTCTACCTTCCCAGGAAGAAGCACAACCACTTAAGAGTGTCTCTCCTTCTCAGCCTCAGTCTCCTATGGCATCTCTTTCTCCTCTCTCTCCTATCAGTGTTCCTTCTTCTGGAGCTGCCTCTCCTTCTAGAGTTATATTTGGTGATCCTTAGGGCACTTTTGGAGATACTCTTCACTCCTCTGGATCCATTCCTAGCTTGGCATCTCCTTCTTTCAATTTGGGAGAAAGCCTTGTGATTGAGCCCGAATCAACATCTGGTATGGTTTTACCTATTACCCCTACTACAACCACTGTTACTACTAGTCATATAGACATTGCCATGGTAACACCAGCTATGGGAACTATTGCCATAGTAAGTACTTCTCTCCTACCCTGGATGTTAGCATTCACACCCAAAAAAAAGAAGCTAGCCATCTTTGTAGATGACTTCGATTTTGGCAAGATAGTGCCAGTGAAAGCTAAGGCTCCTAAGAGGCCTAGGATCCTCTCAAAATTGGTTGAGGAAAAGGGGAAATTTTTTCTAGAAATAGCTAAGCCACTACAAGAAGCAACCCTTGAGGGTTTTGAAATGAGCAACTATTCCATCTCTTATGTTGAACTTTGCAAAGTTACTCATGAAGGTGCAAAAAGTGATCTACAGTCTGTAATAGACATCATGGTCTAAAAATTTGACTGAAAAAAGGAGATGAAAGACTATTATAAGGCTAAGATGGAGTAGTTAATGGCAGTAATAAGGAAATTCACTCTTCCCCCTGAAGCGGTAACTCCATAGGCCTTCTCTATAGATGACCCTATCATTCAAAAGGCTGAGAAAATTTACTTGAAGGGAGAGGATTACGTTGAAAAAATACATACTCAGGGAGTCTCCTTACTTACAGAGGTTACGGAAAAGATAGACAAGATGAAGAAGGTGAGAGCAGATTTAGATGACCTTGTCTCTCTTATCTCTCAGGATGTTGACAATATGGAGAAATATCTTAGCAAATGGAGGGAGATGAAGGATCTGAAGAAAATCACCTTGATTTCTATCAGTGTCATTTCCAGCAAGGATTCCTATGTTGAGGTCAAGGAGTCCCTGATATACAGGATACAGGTACTCAAAGAGTTGGTTGAAGATCTCAAATCTTCTAGGGATGTTAGTGAGAAGAGTGACACAGGCTTGCTGAATAGACTAAAAGAGCTACCTTGCAACCTCACTTCTAGGGATAACCAATTCCTCTCAGCTGAAGAAATGATCTAAAGCTTCAATGGGATGATTCAAAAGAATTTTGAAGATAAAGCCTTCTCAATGACTTCTGTGGACCTTATTTTAGATACTCAGTTAACTCTAGACAATCTGAGGTCCAGTTTAACTAATCATGCTAAGGCCATCACAACATTGAAGGATGCTTTAATTAGAGCCAGGGTCATCTCCAAGAACACAATTGCACCATATAGTATAGGAATTTAGGCATTCATTGCTATGTACGATGCTAATCTGAAGAAGTCTGGTGGCAAGAACTGAAGTTTTTCCCCTCCTCTCTTCTTCTTTCCTTATGCACTTTTGTCTTGAGAAAAGTACATGCAATTTTGTAATATGTAATTACATGTAAAAATTTTGGAAAAATATCTCAAAGTCAAAGATGAGTCATCTTTGACTAAGATATTTTTGTATTTTATTATTTTCTAAATTTTGAGAGTTTATCCCTATATATAGGGGAGACCTCTTTTGTAAATGGATCTTGGATAATAGAGAGAAAAAACTCTACCAAAATTGAAACACTTTTTGAGACTTTGTGCTCAAACTTGTAAATCATATTTTATTAAATGCATGAGAAGTAGGTTTATTTCAGACTTTGTGTTGAAATTATTTGTGTTATTTAGGAAACAGTTCTTGTGTCCTCTTTAATGATAATCTCTTGTTTATCTGATTTAATAAGCAAAGTGGGTGTGTTAATATTATCTGAGGGCATTTCTAAAAGGTAGAAGAGAGACTTTGAGCTACTTTTATCTTTGTGATTCTGTTATCTTTTGTAGTTTCAGGTGAATACTTTATGCTTCATTTCACTCTACGACTGCACTTGTTTCAGATCAGTGAAGGAGACTACGGAAGACTTTATGCTTACGTAGTTTTCTTTGTGAACTTTGTTAATTCAGGTGATTTTTTGCTCTATGCTGGATACCGGTCCTAAAAGAAGAGGAATGTTATTGGCCTACGACCAGGATTTCTCTTTCTTGTCCCTTGTGCGTCACCTATGAAAAAAGAGAGGTGGATGTTGTTATACCACCCCAAGTATTATTTTTTGCTTAATTATATGTATACATATAACGTATAAATTGTCACAGGGAACCTCCCCTTGATGAGAGGAGATATTTATCTCATCTAGATCTGGTAAACTCACACTTTTCATGGCATAAATCTCCCTATGCTGTGGTTAATATACCCATTTTGTCATTAGTTAGATGACGACAAAATATTCACCCAATAAAGTACTTTTAACCCAAATTATAAATATTGAATTTATAATGTAATGTGATATTGTTTGCATTTCAGTCACCATTAATTCCATAAAATTCAATTCAATCAAATACCAAGTGTGCATAAATACCCAGCTACTTACTCATATTCTTTAAAATAATAATTATAATTATTAGATTAAATTGGGGGTAAATGTAGATATTTTATGATTATATAACACCTCAATATTGTATACTTGGAAAACTTAGACCTTAATTATTCATCTTAGTTATACACTCCAATTTATTCTATAATATTTTCATTTATTCTATCTTATGCTCCTTGGCCTATCTCTTAATTTGACCAATATTATATTGATGACATACACATTCTATCTTGACTAAAATGCTCAAAATGTACTTATCTTACATCTCTACAAGTTTTGAGCATGTGCCTATTTTTCTACTCCTTATACACTAATGTTTAGGATAGATAATAGTATTGACATTATTGTCCTTTGTTGTTGTAACTTTCCAATGCCCTAAATTAATCCAATTTATAAATGAAATGTATTTCAATGGTTAGCCTAAGTGATTTAATGTGAGTTATTACCCCTAATAAGACTGGTATAAATACAATATCAACCCTCATCCATTACTCACCTACAAATACCTATAAAAGACCAAAGACACCAAGGCACTTATCAAAATCACTCTATCAAGAATTCAATTAATCAAAGCTTCCCTATTTTCATACAAGTCATAGGTACAACACATATATAGTTTTGAAGTTGTTGATATGGTTTTTATGCACACCAATTCACAATGAAGTAGCCTATAACATTTTAGGATCTCAATGGAGGTAAAATCAACTCTAGGGCATGAGTTATAGGTATGTGGTTTTAATGACTAGGTGATGGAATAGTAGGCAAGGCATGTAGGTTGTTAAAAAGGGTTTTGAATAGATGAATGGTTTCTAAAAAAAAGTTTAAATCTTAGGCAAGTTGATAGGTGGATGGATACTAATTTAAAATGGGTAGGTTTCAAAAATAAACCCAAAAATAGAGGTAAAGGTATGGAAACAAATAAAGATTCTATAGCTTTAAGGATTACCTCTTAAGATGGTTTCTACGTAGACAATTGCTTTCAAAACCAATGTTTATTGCTAGCTGCTATTTCATAACATAGACATACATGGTTAAATAGTCTAGGATAATTTGATATAGGAAACTCAAAGGCCTAAAACAAAGGTTTCTCCTTTTAGAGTAGTTGCTTCACACCCTTACTCAAGAGATTATGACTTTGACCAGGGAGGTATCTGAGATAGCCACTTCACATGCATATAACACTATATCTTTGAAAGTATCTCTACACACTTAGAAATATGAAACAATAAACTTACTTACCAAATGTCAATATAATTTACTAATTATTCAATATACTTTGAACATATAAAGCTATAATATTAGTCATAACAAGAAAGAATTCATTGTAGTTGTTGAAAATTAAGAATTATTGAATCAAACTACAAAAAATATTAATCCTAATTATATAGAGATTGGAGAGAAAATACACAAAAACATTCACTAATAATCAAAATTGATTCTACTTTTGTATTGAAATTTTTTGACCCTTTAAAATGTGGGTTAAATATTCTTAAATAGGCTTGGTGAGGGGTAGCCTCATCTCCAAGTAAATACAAAATTTGATTTCATGGCATAGTTTGAACATCAATTCTAACTATAGTCTCAAAACTCTACATAGAGTTATCTTACATTCATTAATAATTAAAGTCAGCCTTTATAATATCATACAACATGTGCATGCCTACCAAAACATTTTGGAAAATTTTAAATTAATTTATAATGTAATTATACTACTAGTACAAAATTAACACCACTATATTGAATTGGCATGCACAAAATTGGCCCTTAAGTATGAGTGGACATCCTCATGGATGCGCTAACCTTAGTAGGAGTGCTCACTATTTGTGTTAGCATTAAACTAGATGTAGTAACTTTAATATTCTTCTTCATCTCTATCTCAAGATAATATTGATGACTTGCATCATGATACTAATCTATAATTTTTATGTTTAATAGAGAGGGTCTATGTAACGTAGTAACTTTATCTAATAGTTTTTCATGTTCTACCTTCATATTTTGGAAGTTTATCTTCAAAATCTCAACTTTAGCTACCTTATTTCTTATAAAACTTAGCTTAGCTTCAAATTTTTTTAGTGCTATCCCCTGTAAACTTTCCCTAAATTTATTGGATGCTTCTTGAATAAGTTGGTCAAAATTGATTATGTTGATAAGTTTACTAGTAGCATCCCTTGCCTTTGATAACTTCAAATTATCAAAAATATGCAATATGAATGTTTCATTTTCTTGATATTTTGGCATCAATGCCCTAGCTAATATCACCCACTCTCTAGCTTTTTATGTTTTAATAACCACCAAATTGAGGGCATTAGATGCCTCTAATGGTTTCATCAAGTCTAGATGGTTGTGCACATTATTAGTAGTGTACAAAATTAATAATTTTAGTTTATTCTCATCTTGATTTAAAGAATTAAACAATTGGTGAATTTTAGATATATTGGGGGCTAATTAATCCCTCATTTATTATATTTCTTATAGATCATTGTAACATTTTAATATATCTTTTTGTACTTCAGCGTCAATTCTTGCTAGAACATGAATTATCTGCTAACGTTGTTTAATTTACTCTAATTCTTATTTTAGCTCTTGCCTTTCCATCTCTATCCCCTCATATAGTGATACCATAACATCTTTATGGGATTCTTCCAAGGACCTAAAATATTCTACATATGAAGATTATCTCAACTATCTAGTCGATCTTTTGGACAAGGCATAGATCTCCCGCCTTTCCTCCATAATGAACTCCCTCCCAGATGTATCCTCTAGTTTCCTTTTCCTAACATTTTAAATACTCCTTAAGGGATTATCAAATAGGGTTTTTATTTCTAGGAGCTCTATAATTTTTAAATTAGGCATTTAGGTAGGCTTTCCTCTAAGATAAATTACCCATGATAGAATCCTAACATGGGTAGGGTCTATTTGTTATGTATCATTAGCTTCAACCTCCACCTCAAGATTTTATATTGATTTTTTCTCTTTATCTCCTTTGAGGACTATGTTAGGAAGGGAGGGAAAAATTATTTTGGACCAATCCACACCTCTATATTGGGGGAGTGGATGGATTGTAATGACTTTCTTACCCTTGTTGTACTTTCTTGAGTTCATGATAGTGGTATTTTGGGAAGAAATTATGGAAGGCATTGAAAAAGTGATTTGCGTAGAATAAATATGGAGTTTAGGAGTGGTTAGGTATATTTCAATTTTTTTAGTTTCCCTTTTCCTCTTCAGAGTTTAGACTATGGTTGTCCTAGAGGGAACATCAATAGTAATGGCAATAATGGATGTGGATGGAACTATGGGGGAAGATGAAACAATGGTGGTAAAACAATCCTCCTATACATTGGGAGTGAGTAAAGGTATGTCCAATATTTTATAAAAGGAAACTGAAACATTAGGGGTAGAGGTGACATCTTAGTATTAATTGAAACTGAACCAAAAATAGGAACATATGAGGAAAGTAGTTAAGTAGTGTCTAAAAGCTAATACTTCTTACCTATTATGTAATTTATGATTTATAGCTTCCCTTTATCAATCATAAGGATTAATTCCTTGGCTCTTTCCAACTCCTCTTCTTCATCCAATTCTTGCTTTGCCTCTAACTATTTTAGAGGAACTAAAGGTAGGCCCTATGGTTGATCCACTATTAGATTATCTATGAGAGGATCCCTTGGTTTCCTCCTATAAAAAATAGTAGTATTCATGTCTAAAGAGGAGCCTTTATATATTAAAGAAGTAGCTTACTCTACATCTACTAATTTTTTGTATACTTTTGCAATTAGGTTGCACCTGTAGGTGTTTGTAGTGGTAATATAGTTGAGTGTTCTTGGTCCTCTACATTATAGGAGTCCAAATCAGTTAGATCCCTTGGATCTCCCATGGGATCAGTCTTTGTCAACCCAAGCTCTTTTTTAATAGCCTATAATATAAAGTAATGTTCTTGGGAAGGCTCCCCTTGTATTTTTATTTATTATGGGGGTTGGTTGTACCACAAATCTAAACATGACCATCCTTTAGGAGGAGGTAGCCTAGTATGCCTTTCTTGTACTAAAATTGAAGTATCTTTCTATATTATCCTCAAGTGATATTATTTCAAGCCTACACAGTTTTCCTTTTTTAATACTTGGGTGTCATCCTTTGTATTCATGAATAAAAAATCATGGTCATAAGGGACATGTTGGTATGGAATACCAAAGCCCTAAATATGATTTTGTATATTACCATGAGGCTCCTAGTCTCTGTGTGTAAAGGTAGGCAACTGATAATGCTTTTTTTATTACCTACATCCCCAAAATACTTCTTTTATATGTAACACATTTTGCCAATGATCATGTGCGATCCATAGAATGTGCCTTTATTTTATTTTACCAGGTCGTCCTTGACATTTTGCTAGAGTTGATATGTAATTTATTATTCTATAAGTTTATCTAATACATAATTAGAGAGGAACATGGGTTAGACCTTATGAATGACAACCATTATTACCATATAATTAGGATACAACCAGTAGTCACCTCGAGGATCTAGTGTATTTGTTATGATTTTTCCAATTTTGGGTAGTGGAGTCCCATGAATTACCTACCATAATTTAGGATAAATGTCCTCATTAATTTATACCATATTATTTGTATATGAATATATATTCACAAAAAAATAGTAATAACAAATATGATTCCTAATACAATCTATGGCCAGAATTCAGCACTCATCAAGGTCCCTAAAAATTGTGCCCATTACTCCATCCATAAGATAAGGCATCATAGAGAAGTGGATATCTGAATTGGGCCTCTTAGATTTGTGTAGAACCTATTTCCTTAACTTGAAACTGATGATATATCCTAGGGAAAATGTTATGTCACTAGTCATTATCATATGAGGTAATGGTTCCAAATCTATATTAAGAAAATGGATATTGGGCATGTCATACATTCTATTTAATAAGGCCATCCCAATATGTACCCCAATTTTGAATTTATTAAATGGGGGTGGGAAATATTATTTTCAAGACCATTGTCTCCATAGGGAGAAGTCTTGAGCTTAGCATTTTGTCAGTTGAATTATGTTTGTTCCATGAAACTAGCCTTTTTTTATCAAATGTTTCATCCAAAATAAATAAAGATATGTACTTTTGAAATTCATCTTTGGTGATGCAGGCCATGACCATCTAGTGATCCATATGGTGTAATAAAGCATCTTGTGTAATATTCCTAGCAAAGAACAAGTCCCTTAGAAATTCAATGCATGACATGGATTTGATCTTGGCTACCACTAAGTGTAGTACTTATCTCTTGAGGGAAAACAAGTCTATATTCAACTGGCATTGTGTAGGTGATATATTTTATTCATGTGAAAATGTGTCAATAGCATCAATTGCATCCCAAAACTTCAAGTAATTGGCATAACTATTGTTGAATATTATCATGTCAAACACCATGTCTATGAACTCTATATAATCTTGGATGGAGAAGCGTAATGGTATAAGTGCACCTCTAAAACTATTGGATGATGATGCTATTGAAATTATGTGAAATTCTCAAATTCTATTTACATTTATCATGGAAAAATTCATTTCTATTGGTTACTTTTTTGTAATGGATTCATAGGTATCTAGGTATTTTGTTCAGATAATACAAATTGAGTTTGAATTCATTTATGAGAAATGAATACATTGATAACTACACATTATGTATATAGCCTTAGCATTTAGTTATAACTCATGCACTTTAATTTCCAATGTTCATATGTTTTTATTACCTAAAAAGTTCAAATCTCATTAGTTTATTTGGTAGGTTATATCATTTAGCAAGTGTGGATGAGTAGTTTTGCTTTGTTGGCCAAGTCCAATGGGATTTCAACAACCAGGATTCAAGATTTAGGTTTTTTTTTAGCCAAGATAACAAAATGTTTGATCAAAGGCTCTAAACACAAAGCCCAAACAAAAATCTTGAAGACCTAATCCTTTGTAACAATGTTTGAACATAATGTCTAATCAAAATCTCTAATCAATATCTTTGATGAAAGGGTTTTAATAAAAGTTCCAATATAAAATGTCTGAATAAGGAGTACTAAAAAAATAAGTATTTTATAACATTATTCAAAAAAAATGTTTGATGTAGAAACTCTAAACAAAAAGTTAAATATAGAACAAAATGTCTTATATGAAAATTTTGAACAAAATATCTAATGATTAGAACCTAAACACAAGTTTTAAAGAACAAATTTCTCAAAAAAATCCCAATCAAAATGTATAAAGACCATACCTCAAATAATTTTGTTGAATAAAACTGTCCCAAAAAACTTGTATAGTATAAAACTTTCTGACTGACATTAGTAAGTTAGTCCAAATAATGTATAATACCATTGTTTATACTTCCAAGTGTAAAGATTAAGGATAAATTTAATAGAACTAGCACATCTATGTAAAGAGAGCTCAACAAACAAGGCCAAAATCTTGAAAAAATAGCTCCCCATTTCTTCAAGAAGAAAAGGGGAATGTTGGGTACAATAAATGGTGTCCTACATGGGGAATGCTTTTGATTATTCAAGAACTTAGAACTTAGGTTAGAAATTTCAAATTAGACATGAAATATGCCACAAAAAATATTAGAATCAGAGATATGAAAGAGACTCCCAACTAGTCATAGAGCATACTTGTCTTCCCTTCCATGAATCTATGTGTGTTAAAGTGATGTTCATTTACCCCTTGTTGTGAGGATATTTTCAAAGGCTTGGAGAAGTTATATGTTTCATTCTATTTCTTTTTAATCTTATTAAATCAAGGGAGCTCAAGCATTTATTTTCTACCATCTAGGCATCTATAACCATGATAGAGATACCTTGGGTACCTTCTTTCCCCTTTAATCATTTTCTTGAGCATGATGCATGATACATTGACCTTATTTCATCATGTGATCCTTTGATATTATTTAGATGTTCTTTTGGATTTATTTATCACTCTTTTGAAATCATTGGTTCTTTTTTCTATCTCTTTTTTTATTTCAATGGAAAGAGGAGAGATAAAACCCGTATGAACTAGTGTTATTTATAAAATAAATAATTAAAAGAACATCCCTACCAGCTACATCTACACTAGTGATTTTCACCTTCAAACAAGTATTAATATAAAAAGTGTTCTTGGTCTAATGGAATGAGGAAAACTTTATAAATTTATATGAAATATTTGAGATCAACTTTCACATACCTAGTATAAATATTCAATTGTGACACAACCCAGAATGGTTGTAATTACATACCTAAATCTTGAAGAATTTAAACACAAAAGTATAAACATTTTTTGAATAGACCCCATGTTGTTAAAACCTTTACAATTTCCCTTTTCCATATATATTATTTTAAGCATATAATAAGGGCACAGCTGGTAGGATCTTAGCTTGGTCATGTCAAAATAAAATAATTAAGACTGTCAAAGGAAACAACAAAATGACTAACGTAAAAGGATACAAAACTAAACTAGAAAGCAGGAAACTAAAATAAGAAAGTAAGAAAGTAAATTAAGAAATTAGGAAACTAATCTAATCCTACCTATACCACATTTCCTTATCAATCATGGGTATATTAAAATAATCTAGTCATGAAGTAATGCTTCAAAAATAATCTATTAACTAGATATGTGAGTTCATTGAGTTGTATATCCCTTAGATAGAATGCATTATTACCTAGGATCTCTAAAATATGATATAGTCCAATCCATAGTGTGGAAAATTTATCATGTGATCCATTATTTTCATGGGCTTTATCCCATAGAAGCCCCAGATCTAAGATCCTAAATGCTTTAACTTTTTCTCTTTTGTGAAGCCACCTCTTGACTACATCTTGGTGTTTACTAAAAGTCTATAGGGACTTAGTCTTGAGTCTTCCATTTATATTATATCTAGTAGTTGAGATTATACTTTTTCATTTACTTTCATTTATTCTTGCATGAATTGATAAGTCAACAATTTTAGTATGATTGGGAATATTAGCCTATGTCCATACACCAACAAATAGGGTGTGTCCTTAAAGTCCTATTTATATCTCATTTCATATACCAAAAGGGTATAATTAAATAGATTATGTTAGTCCCTAGTCTTATCTCAAGATGATTTCTTATTTGTATCTATCAACTTCTTATACATTTATTCAACCAATCCATTTCTCTATGGGTAATGGTTAGAAGATGACTTGATGGTGATATGATTATCATGATCCCATTCATTGAATTAAATAGATCTAAATGTTATCCCATTATCACAAACTAGGTAAATGGGGATGTCAAATCTAGTTTTGATGTGTTCTTCCAATAAGTGAATCACATATTGTGATCTAGAATTATTTATGGCCATTACATTAGTCCATTGGGTGTAGTAGTCTATGGTTGTGAGTACAAAGTTATGACATGATGAGGAGTTTGTGTTAATGGCACCAATGAAGTTTGAACCCCACTGGTAAAATGGCATTCCTTCAACAATAAGTTACAAGGGAATTATTGCATGTAATTATTTTTTGGCTAACACTTGGAATTCATGGCATGTCCTCACATGGGCATAGGATTCCTTGAAGACTATTAGCTAGTAATAGTGTGTTCTTAAGATATTATGAGTTGTGGTGTTCCCAAATGGATGAACATTACTTATCTTTTGGTATAGGTTTTCTATAATATCTTGAGCCTCTTCTATAGATATGCATGTAATATATATGCCTTCATAGTTTTTCCTATAGATAACTCTTTTCTTGATCATGTAGTGAGAAATTTTGAGCCTCAAATATCTCCTTCACTCTCAATTGAGTTATAGGGAATAGGTACCTATAAGTAAATATTGAATTATTTTAGTATACCATTCCACTCTAGATACATGGGTTTCACATACCTATTCAATAGCTATATATGGATTAGGCTCAGTCATGGGTTGGATGATTTTAGTAGGCTTGATTTATATATCAAACTCCTACAACTTTTCCATCCATTTTCCTTTATATTCTCCCAATTCATTTTATGATAAGATAAGCTTGATGTCATGTTTAGGCATGATAGCAATAATCTTATTCCTCAATATGTAGTGTCAAAATTTATTCACCACTTTGACATGAGTGAATATCTCTTTATTAATCATGGATTATCTAAGTTATGTATCCTTAAAATTCATGCTCATGAATGCAATTAGATTATCAATTTCATATTTCTTTTACATTATGATAGCAACAATTTTATGTTCTAAAGAAAATGAGTATAAGTAAAAATCATTTGTAAAATATGGAGTAATCAATACTAGGGCCTGAGATATAGCATCTTTGGTGTCTTGAAAAGACTTTTAGGCCTTAACTATGCATTCTATTTTAGCATCCTATTTGATCATTGCATTTAGGGGTCTCATAATTTATGTAAATCCTAAGACGAACTTCCTTAAAAAATTGATCTTTCCAAATAATGGCTTGAGTTATTTATTATTATTTAATGGTGTAATTTTTGAAATCCCCTAGATTCTATTTGGATTGATAATTTTCCAATATTTGGTAATGTTGTGTCATAATATCTTTCCTTCAATAACTCCAAATATGCTCTTATTTGGTTTCAACGAGATGCCAAACCTTCTACATATTTCAAATTTTGACTTTAGATGGCTTACATGATCATTCTTATTCTTGGATAACATAGTAAGATCATCCATATAGGTGATTTTACATTTACCTATTTAACCTTTAAATACATGATCCATTGTTCATTGAAACATGGCTTCTATATTTATTATGCCAAAAGGCATCCTATTATAAGCATAGGTACCCTAATTTGTAGTAAACACAATATTCATTCTATCCTTTGATTGTACTAGCACTTGGTTATACCCTAAAAATCCATCAAAGAAAGACATCATTTCAGAGTCACTGATTATCTGAATAACCTCATCTATGGAGGGTTTTGGATAGTTTTACTTATCAGAAGCTTTTTTTTAAGTTTATAAAATCAACACATAAGTTGATCTATAGACTCTTCTTTTTGATTGGGGCTAAATTGGCCACCCAGGTAAAATGTCTAATTGGGAAGACTATTCTTACACTTAATATATTTTCCACTTCTCTTTAAATGAGAGGCTCTAAGATGGGATTCACTAGTCTCTACCTCTATCTAAATGGCTTATGGTCTAGTTTTAGTGGAATTTTATGATTAATAACCTTTGGGTCATAAACCTTTAATTCTTGATATGTCCATACAATCACATCTCTGTATTGTGTGATTAAATCCTTCACCCATTATCTTTATTCTATAGTGCAACTGAATCTAATGTTAACGTAGTGTGGGCCATGCTCATCACCCAAATTCTCTTTTTTTAATTTAGAATCATTAAATTTGGGTTGCCTTTGCTTTTGAGCTTGTGAATCTATATCAAATGGTCTTTATAATGATACCAAACTATCTAGAAGATGATTTTATTTAAGATTGAGGATACCTTCCTTATTTGACTCCTCTTAGTAGATATGACTAACTTCCTTATCATCAATGATTTGGGACTCAAATTTTCCTAAGTTGGTTAGAAACCAAATGATCTATTGGTCATCATAAAAGAATTTTAAATTTTCTATGTTGTTAGTAATAGAAACACAAGGTCCTAGCTTAATAGATAATCTCTTTACCTTAGATTATTGGAGAGGCTCCAAATTGGCAATAAAAATAGCTAGTGAATCCAAATATCAATTTTGTTATATAGGAATAGGTACTATGTTGAAATATTCAAATGTCTCAATCAAATACCATACTCTATGTTTATATCTTTTTATATATTATAGCTTAAATTGGTATTTATTTCTAACCTGATTGACTACTAGCTCTGAACACCTGAATATTAACAATTGGTTGACATTATTTTTGAGTGCAATGTGAAATCCCAAAATTAATGATTCATATTTAAAAGTGTTGTTGGTGTAAGGGAACTATAATATGTACACTTCCAATAACTTATTCCCCTATGGATTAGCCAATTTAATTCCTATGTTGGATCCTTTTTTGGATGTAGCACCATCAATGTGGAGAGTCCATAGTTGGTTGGGGCCCTTAGATTCTATATCTTGTATTTGATTTTATGTAGTGAAAGTAGAAATACCAAGGCTAGGGGATTCATAACTTACCTCTTCATTCTTGACATTATACTCTGTGATAAGATACTTCATCATTGGTTCCCTATCAATCTAGATTTTTTTGTAATGCCTCTCCATGGTAATATAATGTAAGACAAATCCATTGAGAGGTATCCATTGAGTGTCTTATACTAGTCCATACTAAAAAATAATCTGTATCATTTAGGTATTTCTACTATAAGGATGTTGATAGTCATCTATACTTGTGGCTTAGATGATACTTGAATGTGTACATTAGTCAGTTCTCCAATTATTTGTACGACTATTTTATCCATCTATGAAACTATTATCTTTGAAAGGATTAGAGTTAGGCCAATATTTTGACATATATAAGTATGCTTCATAGTTTTTGAATCTTTAAAATCAACTAAAAAATTATGAATATTAATAAAAAATGCACTAATAGTCATCAAAAAGGGTGGAACCTCTAACTTACTCTTATATATGACATAGATGTTAGAAGATTTTAATTTCTCTGTAGGAGAATTTATCTTTTCCATAGGGGCCTTCCCTATGATAGATTTCCATAGTAGCTCTTATTGTTAAGTGATCTAAGCTAATTCATTAAGGGTGATATTTTCTTTGATTTTATTCATATCCTCCACATCGTTATATCCTCCTTTTCTTTATTCCTCCTTATTCTAAGGATGATCATTCCCTTTTTGGGAAGGTGGATTGTTATCATATTTAAGACTTAGTGGAATATTTATACTATTTGGAATAATAGACATTATGAGGGGATGCATGTTCCTCAGGTTATAGCCATCTTTCTAAAATTTTTGGAAAACATGAATTTCATCAGTGTTGTCTTTTGGTACATTGTCATATTCACTCAAGAAAAGAAACTCATGAGTCTCAAAGAACATGGAAGTGCTTGAAGGGCCAAGATCCTAGTGGGATTCTTGTTAATTATGCATCTAATCTTGCCTTACCACCTCTCTTTGAAATATATTGAATGGTGCAAAAAATCCAACACAATCAAGTTCACCATGCTAAGAAGTATTATGGATTTTTCATCAATTGGGTAGATCTATCTCTACTATATTGATTTTCGAAGGCTTTTTATGATGATCTATATTATTTAAATTCCTAATGAATGATTTATTATACCTATGGAATCCATAATTCTAATTACCACTTGATCCATTAACATCACCTATAATTTTTTGCATGATGAGGAAGTCATTATTTAATGTCTAAACCATATTTTTTTATAGAATCTAGCTTTAATTTTTTAGAGTTAATGCCTTGGAGCAAAATAGTATAGGATGTAGATGAATTTTGATTATGTTGGTAACCATTTCCTTACGCATGGTTGTTTAAAAAATTGTAATTTTATGTGTTGTTTGTGTTAGAGGAGGTAGTATGTATAACTAATTCTGATTAAATGATGAGATATTCTACTTCACATGTGGAACTAGATTTAACACTAGGAGACTATTGTTGATAATAGATGTGGTAGGCACCTAAGGATTAAGTTTTTTTATCAGTGTTGATGGCCTCTTCATAGGCCAATTCTAAAGTGTTTATAACAACATTCCTTCACAAGAATATTGTAGTAATTATATCCAAAGCGTTCTTTTAAATTTCTAATGCCAACACTTCATCTAGTTTATATGCTAAGCTCAAACAAATGTACATCTTATAGAATCTTGCATTGAAACACATAATTGGTTCATTGTGATACATCTTCATGCTAGTAAAGTACCTGTATATCAAACTAGGGCAGGTAAACTATCTAAATTATGTAAGAAAATAAGCTTGGCATGCATTCTAAGAAGTGATGGAATTATCTATAAGATTAATATACCAATCATAAGTAGCATTCATTAGTTTAAAATGTAAAATAATATGCACAACATCTTCATTAATAATATTAATTAATCTTAGTAAAAATTTGAAAGATTTAATCTTCTATTCTATCATTCTTCTTGCTTAAGGACATGAGGATGGTAGATACTTTTCAAGATTCTTGGGTAGGTCATGCACATCCCCTATGATGGAAATAATAGATTAAATGAACCAAGGTGGTTGAGCCATGGGATGATTAATAGGGGGAGTGCTCCTTATTAGGGAAGGTGTTATGTCTCTATTATGGATAGGGCTAGTTGGTACAAATCTAGGCCTCTTATGATTTGACAAGGGTGAAACTGCAATTCTAGCTTGAGAAATAGATCAAGTCACTTTCCTAGGTGACTTGAGTGTAACTCAATGTAAAAACTTACCTCTTTTATTAGATAAGTGTAAGGCCCTCCTTCTAGCACTAGAAAGAGTGTTTATGTAGTTTTTATTCACACCAATTCATAACAACGTAGCCTCTAACATTTTAGGATTTCAATGGAGGTAAATCTCACAATAGGGAATGAGCTATAGGTATGTGGTTTTAAAATCTAGGTGATGGAATAGTATATAAGTCATGCATGTTGTTAACTAAGGTTATGAATAGATGAATGGTCTCTAAAATAAAGTTAAAATATTAGGTGAGTTAGTAGGTAGATGGATACTAACATAAAGTAGGTAGGTCTTATAAATAAACTCAAAAATGTAAGGAAAGATAGGGAAAAAAATAAATATTCTATGGCTTTATGGATCACCTCTCAAGTTGTTTCTAAGTGAACAAGTGCTTTCTGAACCAATGTCTATTGTTAGTAGTTATTGCACACACAAAGAAATACATGGTCAAGTAGTCTAGGATAATTTGATAGAGGAAACTCAAAGGCCTCAGTCAATTTTTTTTCATTTTAGAGTAGTTATTGCACACTCTTACTCAGGAGATTATGACTCAACTAGGGAAGTATCTAATATAGTTATTACACATGCACATAAAACTATAAGTTGGAAAGAACCTCTACACAATTAAAAATATGAAAAAAATAGCTTACTTGTCAATGATTGATATAATTTGATAATTATTAAATATATTTTACATATCTAAAATTAACATAATAATCATAATAATAAATAATTATTTTAATCTATTGTACACTAAAAATTATTGAATAAAAAAACCAAAGAGTTTAATCTTAATTACATAGAGAAAATACAAAAACACATTCATTGATAATCAAAATTGATTCTACTTATGTATTTAAATTTTTATAACCTTTAAAATATGAGTTAAATATGATAAAATACACTTGGGGAGGGGTAGACTCATCCTCTAGTTACATGCAAATTTTGATTACATTGCATAGTTAGAACCTCAGTTCTAACTGTAGTCTCAAAACTATATATAGAGTTATCTTACATTAATAAATAATTGAAGTCAACCTTTACAATATCATGAAATGTGTGCATGTTTAAAAAACCATTTAGGAAACACTTACTACTACAAAATTAATGCTACAATATTGAATTGGCATGTACAAAACTAGACCTTAAGACTGAGTGGATGCTTACATGGATGCGTTAACCTCAGTAGGAGTGGTCACTATTTCTGTTGGTGCTTAAATGGATGTAAAAACTTCAATATTATCATTATTCACCTCTATCTCAAGATAATATTTATGAACCATCTCATGCTTTTGCCTTATAATGTCTATGTTTAATAGTGAGGGTCTATGTACCCCATTAACTTTCTCTAATAGTTTTGCATGTTATGCCTTCATATTTTAGAATTTTATCTTTAAAATATCAACTTTAGTTACCTTATTTATTTCAAAACCTAACTTATCTTCAATATCCTCTAGTGCCAACCCCTGTAGAATATGCTTAAAGTTATCAGATGTTTCTTGAATAAGATGGTCAAATTTGATTCTACTGATTAGTTTACCAGTAGCATCCCTTACCTTTGATAACTTAAAATTGTCCAAAATTTAGAAGATGAGCATCTCATGCTATTGATATTTGGGCATCAATACCCTAGTTTTTGTCACGCACTCTTTGGCTTCCTATGTTCTAATGACCAACAAATTGAGGGAGTTAAGTTCCTCTAATGGTGTCATCAATAATAGATGTCTATATGCATTATTAATAGTGTAAAGAATCGATATTTTTAGTTTATTCTCATCTTACATTAAATAAATAAAAAATTGGTTCATTTAATATATATGGGGACTAATTCAACCTTTATTACTTCTAGTGCATCTAGAGAATTATAACATTTTGATTTAACTTATTATATTTCAAACTTAATTCCTACTGAAACATGGTCAATATATTGTTTTTGTTTGAATTGATCTAACTATTATTCCATCTCTTACATTGTCATTTCCACCCCCTCATGCAATTCTACTATAACATATTTATGGGTTTTTACTAGGGACTTAAAATCTTCTACGTATGGAGATTGTGCTAGATATATTTTCTATCTTTTAGACAAGGCATAGACCTCATGCCTTTCCTCTAGAATGATCTCCCTCCCAAATTTATCATCCATTTTAATTTTCCTAACCCTTTTAATACTCCCTAATATATTATCAAATAGGGTTTTTATTGATGGGAAATCTATGATTTTGAAAATGGGCATCTAGGTAGCCTTCTTCTAATATCAATTTCTAATGGTGTAATCACTAACTAGATAGGGTTTATTTATTGTGCATATTTAGCTATAACCTCCAACTCAAGATTTTTTGCTAATTGTTTGTCTCTATCTCCTTTTACATCTATGTCAGGAAGGGAGGGCCAAATGATTTTGGACCAATCCACACCTCCATATTAAGGGATTTTATGAACTATTATGACTTTTTTACCCCTTTTCCCCTTTCCTAAGGTTATGATATTGGTATATGGGGAAGAACTTATGGAAGGCATTATAAAAGTGATTTATGTAGAAGAAAGATGGAGTTGGGGAGTGGCCAAGGTTGTATCAGTTTTCTTAGTGGCCCTTTTCCTCTTCATGGTTTGGACTATGGTGGTCCTAGAGTGAACATCAGTAGTAGTGAAAATAATGGACATTGATGGCACTATGGGGGAAGATGAAATAATGGTGGTAAAAAAATCATCCTCTAACTTTAGATTAAGGAAAGGGATTTTTAAGATATTCAAAGAGGAAAATGAATTATCAGGGGTGAAGGTGATATCTTCCACCTTGGGAGTTCTTAAAATAGTACTAATTAGAACTAAACTAAAAATAGGAACATATGAAGAAACTAAGTAGGGTTTGAAGGATAATCATTATTACCTATTATATCATTAGTGTTTGGTGTATTCCCTTTATCATATATAAATATTAATTTCTTGGCTCTTCCCAACTCCTCTTCTTCATCAAATTCTTGTTTTGCCTCTGATTATTATTGAATAATTTAAGGTAGGAATTCTGGTTGATCCACTATTGGATTATCTATAAGGGCATCCCTGGGTTTCCTCTTATAAAAAATAGTAGTCTTCATGTCTGAGAAGGATCCTTGATAGATTGAGGAAGTATATTTATTTATAGTTACTCCTTGTGTAGACTTATGTAGCTAGGGTGTAGTTATAGGTGTTTATAGTGGTAATATAGTTGAGTGTTCTTTATCCTCTTCATTAGAGGAGTCCAAATCAATTATATCCCCTAGAGCTCCCATAGGATGAGTCTTAGTCAACCCAAAATCTTTCTTAACATCCTTTAATGGAAAGGGAAGTTATTTTTAAGGCTCCCCTTGTATTTATATTCATTGTGGGAGTTGGTTGTACTAAAAATCTGAACTTGTCCATCCTTTAGGATGAGGAAGCCTAGTATTCATTTTTTATACTAACATTCAAGGATCTTGATAAATTATCCTTAAATGATCTTATTTTAGGTCTGAAATTTTTTCCTTTTCCAAGACTTAGTTGTCATCCTTTATATTTATGAATAAAAAAGCATGATTGTAGGGGACATGTTAGTATAGAATACCAAAGCCCTAAATATGATTTTGTTTATGACCATGAGGATCCCAATATCCATGTGTCAAGGTAGGCAACTAACAATGACTTATTATATTTCCTACATCCCAAAAATTCTTCCTTTATGTGGAACAACTTCTACCAATGATCATGTGTGATCTATAGAATGTGCCTTTCTTCTATTTTATCAAGTCCTCCTCAACACTCCACCAAAGTTGATATGTAATTTATTTCTCCATAAGTTTATTTAGCACATACTTCTGGAGGAAAAGGGGGTGGTCCTTATGAATATAAACCATGATTACCATATAATAGGGATATAACCAGTAGTCACCAAGTCTAGATTGAGGAGGAAGACAAGCCTAAAACAACCTTTATGACTGAATGGGGTTGTTTTTATTACAACATGATTCCCTTTGGACTCAAGAATGTGAAATACATTTTATTTAGAGTGGTGATCACCACATTCAAATATTTCATCCACAATTTCCTCTAAGCCTATCTAGATTATTAGATAGTGTATGACCTTGTGAAGGATCATTATGACAGTCTATACCTAATGTTTGAGAGGTGAAGACAACTCTAGATATCTATAAACCGAAATAAGTTGATGTTCACAAAACTATTTGTAACCCTACTTAAGCACATCATTTATAAGGATGGTTTTCTCATTGATCTAGTGAATATTTCCACCATCATTTAGTTGTAAACTCCTACCACACAAAAGTATGTTCACACCTTTCTTGTCCACTATGGATACTATATAAAATTTATAAGGAGTTATGGAAAGATTGAAGTGCTTCTAGAAGAGATTATGTACAAGGATTGACCATTTTACTAGGACAAAATGTAAGAGGATGCCTTTGAGACACTAAAGCTCAGACTAGCTAGTGTGCTTATCTTACAATTCCCTAAGTACATAATACCTTCTCATTTCCATGTTGATGTTTTTGGCTTGGTAATTGGCATGATATTGATGCATATTGGTAAAGGGAAAATGGATCATCCCATCTCCTTTGCCAACATAAATTTGAACTTAATAGAGAATAATTATACTACTATAGATTGTGAGGTGTTTGTCATGGTCTATGCCTTACCAAATTTTAGAAAATATTCAGCGGTAACTCTGTTCATATTTTTCATTGATCATGAGGTGATCAAGGACCCTGTGAACAAGCCTATTTTAGATAGGCACATTTGTAGATGGATAGTTCTATTCTAAGAGTTCTAGCTCTCTATTGTGGTTAAGCCTAGAAAGAAAATTTTGGGCCAAACCATTTATCCCACATCAATTTTAGTGATGTCGTGGAGCCTATCAAGTATATATACTAGAGATGAAACTATACAAAGTCTAACACATCCTAAAATATTTGGTAAAGATCAATGCCTTTATAACTTCTAGGGTTGTGCCCCAAATTATGATGAATAAGGAGAAGAAATAGCTAGTAATTTTTGGTTCCCCTTTTCACTCATTAATGACAAACTATATAATCTAATTAGATCTGAAGTACTGTATTGATGCATCTTAAAGCATGAATGAGATTCTATATTGTAAGAGGTACATGAAGGCATAGTAAGAGGAAATTATGCTAGAGATGCAATACTAAGAAAAGTATTTTAGTCAGGCTTGTGGTGGCTAAGATTGTTCTTAGATGCAAATAAATAGACCAAGGCATGTGATATATGCCAATACATGAGAAAGCCTAACCATTGGGAGGAGATGAATCTCATCCCCATTCTTGCTCAGGCACCATTTGATAAATGGGACATTGAATTTTTTAGGATGATAACTCCCATAATATGATGCATAGGTGTAAGGTATATCCTGGTGGCCATATATTACTTCATCAAATGGGTTGAGGCTATGTGAACAAAATGCTACATGGCCACCACAACCATGTGCTTCATTTTAGAAAACATCATAAGCTAGTATCAGTTCTTTATTAATTTAAATAACAATATGGGTACTCATTTTATCAATGAAAAGGTGCATATCATATTGGATAAGTATATGATGGTTCACCACAAGATGAATCCCTATCATCTACAATAAAATGTCATAGTTGAGGAATTTAACAAAATTTTGGGAACATACCTCACAAATATATGTGAAATAGGTCACAAGGATTGGGATTATTGAGTATAGATATTACTATGGGCATATCACATAACATATAAACATCTAAACAAGGCTACTCCATTTCAACTAGTGTTTGGTGCTAAGGTAATCCTACCAATGGATTTCTTGGCTCCAACATTATGCATCATGTGCATTGGTCAGATAGATGACCAAGAGTCACTAAAACTAAGGATGGAGGACTTGGAGCACCTAGATGAGATGTGTACCCAAGAAAAATGGAGCCAATAGATAGAAAAGGCATGCTAAAATCTCTATCATAACAAGAAAATAAAGAACAAGGTGCTAGTAGAAGGAACATTCACTTTTCTTTATGAATGCAAGTACTTCAAAAATCTAGGCAAACTATAGATAAGGTAGAGAGGTTCTTATATCATCCACCATATATTAAAGATATGTGCATGCAAGTTTTAAATTTTGACTGATGAAATGCTCCATAGGTATTTAAATGGAAATAGATTAAATCCATATTAGTAATAAGGTGGCACTTGTGCCATAATCCCACCAATTTCTTGGTCACTAGTTAGTTTGAGTTGAGATGACCAACATAACATTTGGTACAAGTTAAACCAATCTATTTTGTTTTTGTTTTCTTAGGTAGTAATGTAAAGAGTGTGGAAGTGATGATTTGAAGCTTGAAAAGAAATTATATTGACACTTCACTCATAATTATAGTTGGGTGAGTTGATAACTTACACTTCCCTAGAACTTAAGGCTAGATGCCTAAGTCTTGGGTATGTTATGATTTATAGCATTAGACAAGGAAAGTACACTAGACACCATGCACTTAATTTTAGTTGTAGGGTGCTTTCAAGCCCCATATAGAAATTTGTTTGGCCATTCACACATAAATCTAATTGAGTGAGTTGAGCCCTTGCATTTTTTTAAAAACACTTGATGGTAGACATCTAAGTGGTGTGCATGTGAAACTCACCAGACTCAAGAAGAAGATGTAGAAACTCTAGGTTAGCAATAGATAGATTATAAGGGCATGGAGGTATAAGGGAGATATACTCTAGTTGAACCATGCATAAATCCAATGAAGTGAGGTGAGCCTTTGCACTTTATAAAAATCACCTGAGGCTAGACATCTAAGTGGTGGGTACATGAAACTTGTTAGACTCAAGAGGAAGATGCACAAAATCTAGGTATATAAGAGACATATTTCATGGTTGTGAAGGTCTAAGGGAGAAATAATCTAATAGTTTAATGCATAATTATAGTCAAGTGAGTCATACCCATTTGCTTTATAAACACCTAAGACTAACCACCTAAGTTTTTGGGCATAATTAGGTTGCCAAACTTGGTATAAATAGAATTTAAGTGAAGATTCACCATGTGATCATATGCAAGAAAATAGAAAATAGGATCAAGTGCTAGAATACCAAAACAAGGGACTTGTATGGGGTAGGATAGATCAAGACAAGATGAAGCACAAGAAATTGACCAAGATGGGTGAGAGAACTTTAAATAAAAGTATACAAGAGGAGGTGGAACCAAGGAGGTTAAATCATATGCATGTGAGGTGCTACACCCAAGTTACCATAATAAAGGTGAAGTTAATGCCAATAAAACAAAGTGCACAAGGGGAATCATCATGGATAGTTAGCATCCACCTATAATTGAGTGAGAAGTGACCATTTGAACCATAAGTCACTTCACCAAAATATTGTTAAGATCATTTAATGTGGTGAAGGTAGATGCACAAGGATCTAGAATAAATTAGTTGGTGGTATATGAATTTTGTGGATTTGATGGATTTTTATGGAGTTCAAGTAATCTAGATGACACCATGCCATTAATGCACCTATATTAAGGATGGTAGACAAAAATAGGGTATAAAACATCACACAACTGACTAGGTTCTATTACAAAATTTGTGCAAACTTAAGATGTCAAGAGAGATGAAGTTAACCAACAAATGAAAGAGCTAAAGTAGTGGAAATCCTATTAAGATCAAGAATCTAAGCACCCCCAGGTACTTAAAGTGAATAATTGTGAATTTAAAGGAATTTCACTCATAGTGAGATTGGTTTAGAAAGGGGTGTCAAGGAATTTCAATAGGAAATAGTCGACAAAAAAGTGGGTTTCCACCAAAAATGCCATTAAAAAAAATGAAGATTAGATCTAAAGGTATAGTCATAATTCATGTAACTATGAATCATTAATAACAATTCAAGGTTTTGGAAAACATAACCTTTTATGTTTCAATATTATAGATTCAAGATGGGCAACAAGTAGAAACAAATAGGTCTATAGCAACAAAGTGTAAAGTGGGAAAATATGATAGTAGAAGTGGACCCTATAAGAATAGTATCTCTGATGATAGAAGGGGTTAGCTTCATGCAAGTTGACCTTGAGGTGCTAACCAAAATGTACTATCAAATCATGTAGTTTCCCTACAAGGTTTTGGTAGGTGAAAATTGGCATTCATTTTCACATACCTATTAGCTAAAGGAGTAAAAACATCACACTTACATCCATGCACAAGATCTAACATCAGATTAGATGGTGGATACAAGGAGACAGATGAAATAGGGTGTGGCACTTTTAAATATCAGTATTTAAGATAAGTTGACAACATTTAGCATGACTCAATTATATAAGTTGTCATGCTTTGTGAAGACTAAGGAGATATTACAATTATTTTTGTTGCATGTCTATAGTGACTGCATATACTTCATATGGATAATCATGAAGATATCCGTGCACCTTAATGGAAAGATAACTAGGCTCCCAAACACTAGGAAAGGCATGCATGAGATGATGGGTGATGATGAAGAGGTAGAGCATGTGGAGAAATCTCTTAAGATATTACAAGGTGGGATTCACTTTCCCCATAAAATAATTTAAGGACCTAAACATGAGATTTGCCTCATACTTTGTGAGCTCAAACTATTTACCAAACAATCATTAGACTAACTTATATAAAACATACTCCTGTATCATATATCATATGACACAAGGCATCAAGTTTAATATTTCCAAGTTTATTAGTGGGGAGCTTGTGAATAAAATGCTATAATGTCACATGACAAAGGGGACATTAATGTTGGGATCCATTCTTATCTTGATATTCATGGAGTAAAATGGCATACCAAATGGGGATGAGGATAACCTCTAATTTTTTCCAGAGCACAATGACTCCTCAGTGAAAAATATAAATATTTCATGTGTCCCAATTCCATAAATGCAAAGTATAAGGTTTGCATAATGATATGGTGTGAAAAATATATTAAATAATTCAAGATTTAAGTGGCAAATCCCTTAGGAGCTCTCAAAGATAATGTATGGGATGTAAGCCTTCATTGTTATGTAACATTTTTACATAGTGTGCTTATTGTTAGTTGATGGTAGTATGTCAAGATAGCTAAAGCTCCTATTTGCATTATCAGCAAAGTATTTTATGGATATGTTCAAAATAACCCCTAATGTGCAACAATTGGACATTTTAGTGAGGGAACATGATATGGATATAAATAGGTTGTGGCACCAATTCATGCATCTAGATGGTAAGGCAATAAGGGATTAAGAGGATGAGTTAGATCACACTGACATCCATCATATTCAAGAAGTGACCATACTTGGCTATATCTATAGGATCTATTATGAGATCAAGCCCATAATGAAGGGCCCTATATCTATCATCAAGCAAACCAAAGACCCCCACATTAGGATCAACAATTAAGGCATGCCAATGTGAGTTGAAATGAGGAAGTCTCCCAAGAAAAAGAAAGGGGAGACACTAGAAGAAATATATCAATGCATAAATTTTACAATTACCTCAAGTTGTGAAGTCTCTCTATCAACTCCAACTAAGAAGTGCATGAAGTTCATGCCAAATATTTATTTGATTACAAAGGAGAAGTAAAATAATCTAAAGTTCCCATCTATGATGTCCACTATCACCCTTGTAGATGTAGAGGCAGAAGAAGAACTAGAGAAGAGGGAAGAATTAGGGAAGGGTCTACATATTTTACCTCAAGAGAATCCTCATCTAGTGAGGAAAGTTCCCCACCACCTTAAAGTGAATAAAAGAGGTAGGAAAAAGATTATAGGAAGCTTGGCCTTAGTGATGTAGACATACAAAAGGCATGAGATTTGAAAAACACAAAAGAAGAAATGAGGAAGGAAGGAGGAAGAAATGAATAGTCTAGCATAGTGGAAGTATAGGAGGATATTCAAGGTAGCACCACTACCATGCTTAGTGAAATAGGATCATTAGGCAAACCAATTAAAGAAGAGTTAAAGTGAAAATAGAAAGGCATGGGCCTAGATCAAGATCACATTGATGTGGTACTAGAGTTGCACTATAAGCAAGAGGATATGATGTCCAAGGTCATGTACCAAGAATAAATTGGTAAATTAGAGGCCAAGGAGATAAGGGCTAAAGAGTTTAAAACCATAAAAATCATCAAGAAGAGAAAGGTGGAAATAAAGAAGGCTAGGAAGGAACAAGAAGATAAGAGGGTTTCCACAGGCATAAGACCATTAAGGAGAATATAGTAGAGGCACCTAAAATCTACACCAAAACAATAGAAGAAGCTTCATAATAATCATGCCCTAGTATTGAAGGGGCACCTAGGGACAAATAAGATTATACTAACATCTCAAAGGAGATAATAGAGAAAGAAGGGAAAGAGTAGGTTGGGACTCAGAAAGGACCTATAGAGGTTTATACCAAGGAGCCATAGGAAGAAGTAGATGAAGGGGAAAAATACAAAGAAGAAAACCCCTTATAGGAAAGAGAGGAAGAAGAGGGCACCAAGAAATAGAGTAGTGTAAGCAAAGAGGGATAAGACAAGAAGGAGTTGGCCATTGACCAAGAGGAATTTCAGCCAAGGTATAGGGAAAAGGCACAAAAGGGATATATAATAGATGAGGAATTCTACATGTTGGAATATATACCCTCTAGAGATGTAACAACATTGATTCACAATTAAGTTTCCTTCACACTTGATTACTATCTGGATGAGACTTTCTTTGAGATACCTACCAAGGCAATATAGAACACTAAGAATCTAGAAGAAAGGCATGAATACTAGCTGGTCAACCCCAAGGATATGAACCTTGTAACGTCAACTAATGCCCTCTTTAATATGGCCTCCAAAGTGGAATCAAAGAACATCATTAATGATGTCCATACCACTAAATTGAAAGATATTTCACTCAAGGTAGAATAAATTGATGCCATGAAGCTTAAGATTAAGAAGTTAGTTGATCATGTTAAAGAGGCATAACCATCCCCTTTGGTTGATACTAACACTTCCTAGATTTTAAAAGTGGATAAGGTATGCATGTTTTTTAAAATATGATCCCTCAAATGAATACATCATAGAAAGATGAAGATTACCCTTGAAAATTAATGAATAAGGAGCTTAATAAAATATTGATGAGGTAGAAGAGCTTGCAAATGATGCTGATGTCATCTTTTGAAACTTTTCTACCTAAGCATCAATCATCGATGCATGCCTTCAAAAGGTGAAGGGAAAAAAGGATGCATTAATGAAATAGGAATTAACTATTAGTAGGGATGAGCACATGTAGATAATGGCATAGGTGACTACATTAAGCTCCTAGTTAAAGACCTTGGAGCATGACCTAGAGGAACTTTTCCATGCCTTCTAGACACATGTAAATGAGCAAGGAGCTATCATGGATAGCGGGGTCTAAAATTCTAAGGAAATCCTTGAGGCTTTTAGGAAATAACTTGAAAAAATAGATGTGATCATGCTTGAGGCTACCTCTATAGAGATATATAGCACCATCAAATAAATAAAGCTCATGATTCAGGGCTTTGCTGACTTTAATATAGTACTATAGCAAAGCACACCCTAATTTTGGATAGCTAAGGTGCTATAAGGATAGTCTAAGAGTGGAATAACATTTTTATATGGGGTAATTTTGGATCTCATTTCTTTCTAAGTAATGGATCCATGATAACATGACAAACCCCTATCCACGAGATAACATTTTGGATGGTTACTATTTTTGTCTTCTAATAACACTAGCTAGCTGGTAGCTAACCACTCCAAGTAGCATTAGGAACAAGGTGCATGAGATACTGACCAACCATTTAAGAGAAGTGGCTCCTTTTTGGATCATGAAACATTGGGTAGTGAGCACATAGGACAATGAATACACAATAAAGGTGAATAATAGTGGAGGCAGTAGGATATGTACATCTAGTGCTAGATTAGTAGTTAGCATGTTCCATTTCCCATGAACCTAAGATGCTCTGAAGCTTATAAAAGGAAGCTAATATTAGCTAAATAAGATAAGAAATAGAGAGTAATGAATCTCTAGAAAATTATTATGATAAGATTGATTAAGTTTAGAACTTAGTTTGGGATGCATTTTGGTTCTCTTCTTTATAATGTAAAAGTTCATATGTGAGCTTCAACCTTATTAGTATATGTCAAGCACTTGATCCATTTATGTGGACTATATATACATTTTTATTAAAAATATATAATGAATAATTATTTTGACAAATATGTAAATGACTAAATTTTTTACGTCTTTGAATGGTTATTGATTGCATATCCTATTTTTTTGAATGTAAATTGAACCATCCTAAGTTCTTAACCTGGCTCATTCATGATAGATCAATATTTGGTAATGAATTTTTCTCCCTTGACACCAAATATGATAAGTATGTTTGAAGACCTATGTCCCAAACTAATACCCATGCTTTAGAATGAGACTATGACCAAATCCCTCAACCAGATCACCCTTTTCCCCTCAAGTGCTTTAATGCCTTTAAACTGATGAAACCCAAGTCTTGTGACTATGATCACATGACGATCATTGTGCTAACTAGACCCATGAAGAGTAGAGTTACAACATGGCACAACTAACCCAATAGACCCTAGTCCTTTCTCTATTGCACTTTGAGTGAGAATAGATGGCTTCCACCCTATGTATAATGATGCCATTGGAGTCAAGTGATAAATGTTGAGTGCTATAGGAATTCAAGGCCTATGCATCTTCTAGCATAAGCCTAAATCTGATCAAGATGGCTAGGTAGGCACATGACCAAAAATACCCATTTTTACTACAACAACTAATGATCATATTTTTTCTTTATGTACAAATGACTATCTATAACACCTCTCTTGAATCCTTGGTCAAATAGATACTTGTCTAATCTGGTGTACCAAGCTCTAAGAGCTTGATTTAGGACATAAAGAGCCTTTTTTAATCTACATACATAGTCCTTATTACATGATAATGAGAAACCCTTAGGTTTCTCTATGTACACCACCTCTTCTAAGTTCCCATTCAAAAAATATGATTTGACATCCATTTGATACACCTTGAACCCTTTGAATCTTGTATATGTTAGAAATAATTTGATAAACTCTAATATTGCTATTGGAGCAAAGGTATCCTTAAATTCTACCCATAATACTTATGCATAGCCATTTAATAATGATATAGCCTTATTCCTAGTGACTTCTCCATCTTTATTCAATTTTTTCCTAAACACCCATTTTGTGCCAATGACATTTTTATCTTTAGTCCTAGAAACTAGTTCCAAAGTCTCATTCGTTTCTATTTTGCCTAACTTCTCATTCATATAATATATAAAAAAATTGTATTTTATTGATTTAAAAAGGTTATTATGTTCAATTTTAGACAATATAGTAACATTATTTTAATTTAACTTACCAACTTTATCCTTATTTGCATACCTCCATCCTTGTTTCTAGTGATTTATGATTCATGATGGCCTCTCTAAATTTGTCTTAAAATACATTTTGAATCCTATCTTTCCTCAAATTATTATTCTTCCTCATCTATATATATTATTTCTTATTCATTCTTGAAGTCAAAATTTTTTGATGCATTCTTTGACTAAGAGTGTGACTTTTTAAAACTGGTCTCATCAATCTTCACATTGGTGCTTTCCTCTATCTTCTGAAACCTCTTATTATAACATATATAGTCTGAGATAATTGATGGGTGCCCTAATAATAATACTTCATCAAACCTTGAATCAAACCTACCCTATTATTCCTTCATCATTTAAAACATATAGATTGTTCTTAGTCACATTAGCATTGGCAATTAGCCTTCCTAGTTTGGCTCTCCTTATTTCACACCCTATATCATAAAAGGTTATTGTGTATCCTTGGTTATACAATTGAATTACACTAACCAAATTATGTTTCAATAATTTCACATAAAATAAATTATTTATCTTGGTATTCCCATTGTGCACACTCAAGATACCCTTGCCAACAATACTGGTAGTTATGTTATCTCCAAATCTCACTATCCTTGCAACATTCTTCTTCAATGAAATGAACTTGTTTTTGTCCCATGTATTTTGGATTGAGAAACCACTATCTATATAACACTTCAATTTTTCATCTGGATGTGAAATATATTATGATATATCATATATTCTTATATTTTAGTCTTATGGTCTTCTTTCACCTTATTCACAAGGTCAGACTTCTTGATCCACTTCTCAGTTGCATGACTATATACCTTTTTGTCTTGACTAATCTCCCTTATATGCCTTGTCTTAAAATAAATTTAAATGTATTCTCTTTGATTATAGTTGTAGCACAAAATTCTACTTATACTACTAAAATTATCATTCATCTTATTCATCCATGATGAATTGATTCTAGTATTATGTATACAATCAATATCTCTATATCCATATTGATTGCATTAGAAATAATAACCAATGAAATAATTCACATACCTTGTTTGTCTCATATGAATTATATTTTGATGACTATTTAATGATACATCTCTACCTTTATTGTCTCTTTAAGGAGTTACATTCTTATTGACTTGTTGATGGTCAATTTGAGTCTCATATTTAAGAGTTTTTGCATAGATCCTTACTCTATCAGTACCATCACATCTTGATAGTCTATTTTCATTTAGGGTCTGACTCTCCTTATTTTATTTTTGATCCTCTTTGAACCCAAGACTAGTATTATCATGTGGAAACCTCTAACCATTCAAAATATCACCAAGTATTTTATTTCTCTTTTCAAATTTCTGATGTATCTTTAACTTGATTGTTGCTTGATCCATTTATGCCTTTAAGGATTCCATTTATATTCTAAACTTGATGAATTCTTCCTCTTGGATCTTAAGACTTGTAGTGAAAATCATAATCTAAGCTTCTAAATGTTTAATGATCTCTTCATGTTCATTGGTGTTGTTATTTAGTCTCTATTCAAAAATATATATCTCTTACTCATAACCCTTAATTGATGATCTTAGTTTCTAATTCTTCCTTATTTACAACTTTAAATCCTCTAGAGAACTCACCAATTCTACCTCAAGGTTCACTCCAGCTTCTTCTTCATCTGATTATTCATCTTTCATAAGACTTTTTCTTTTTGAACAATATTTATTGTCTATTTATATGGCCATGAATAAAGTTTCATTTCTATCATGATCATTACTATCATCATCACTATCATTTATTCTTGTGTTACTCATATCAAAGGATCTATTATCTTCATTTGTAAAAAAAGTTCTCTTGTTCTTGAATGACCCTGTCTTAGCTTCATACTTCCTACTTATTTTTCTCTTGTCAATATTATAGAACTTCTTATCCTCACCATGATTTTCATCATTTTCTTGATCATGTTCATTATGAACCTTGTTAGGGATCTTGGATGAAAAGTGACCAATATTACCATGATTGGAGAACTTAAATGGGAAATTTCCCTTATACTTACTTTATCCATTCCTTAGCTTTCTAACACACATGGATTTTATATTTTCATCATCAATGAAGGTATCAACATCATCCTTGACCATTTTACCTTATGAATTTTTGTCATATTTGAATGTAGCTTCCTTCTTGGAAGGTCTCCCATCACTTGTTCTTATTTAATAAACCATCAAGATGCCATAAATATTATCCATCTATAGTTTGTTGAGATAATTGATCTCCTCCACAATAGAGGCATTTTAATCAGACATGGATGTTATGGATATTAATACCTTTTTTACTACTATTGATTCTTCCAAATGTTATCTTTGACCTCTGATGACATTTACCACTTCATCTATTCTTAACATATAAGATGCATTGTTTTCATCCTCCTTTATCCTCAAAATTTCAAATATCTTTAGGTGGGTTTGTAATTTTAGCAACATAAATTTGGTATCTCCTTCATATATGGTTTTTAAATTTTCTCATATTTATTTTTTTGAATCATAATGCACAACCTTTACAATTTCTACCTTTAAAATACCACATAGGATGGTGTTCATTACCTTAGAGTTTTTTTTACTTAACTTTTTTCTTGTTGCATCAGTTAGTGGTGTAGGAGGTGTAGTTAATCCATAAATAACTAATTATAATATGTTATAGCCCAAGGACATTAGATATGTCTTCATTATGATACTAAAAAATGCATAATTAGTCTGACTAAAGAGAGTGGCCTTATTGGTTGAGAAACCTCCTTATAATTGATGACTAGACATGTTTGTGATTCTGAGATCTCCTTTAAGCTATTAGGCCTACTTAAAAATAAAAATATATGATACAAATTTTTATAATCATAATAACTAAGAGTGGGGGGCAGGGTGAATCAGTGTTTAAAACACTTTTGCCCATTATAATTTAACATTCTTGAACCATGAAAGTAGCATAGTGATATAGCAATGTATAAAGAACCATTCACATGAGAAAGAAAGAAGAAAACACATATATGAGTGGGAAACCCTCAAAGGGAATAAATTATGAGAATTATAATTGATTTAATATGTTGTTATTGATGTCAAAATAACATGAACTACTAGTGCATTAATGACAAAGAGGTTAGTTTGATAGATTGCAAGACTTATGGCATGTGTGTAGCTCATTGAGGATAAAGAGTATGTTTTCAAGCATCCATATGTGTCTTGGTGAGGTTTTGGTATTTATAATTGATATTTGGAGAGATAAATATGAACTATTATATCTTAGATAAACCAATCCATCATTAAATGTCATGGATACTCTCCTAGGTCAGAAAGTTTATGCATTTATTATGTGTACCTATGAAGTCAACTTTGGTCAAAGGTTTTCATGGAGATATTATCCATAATTCCATGAAGGTACCCTAAAAGTTTTTTTTCTTGAAGAGATCATAATATAAAGTTATAATCCTCTAAATTTTTTATAATATATTGTCATGTGTCATAGACCGTCATTTTATAGCTTTAGGAAATAGTCATTGGTATTCAAAAATATAGCCATTGGGATTCAAATTGACTATGTATGCTAGATGGAACTAAGAGAAAAGAATGGATTATATAAGCCATGAAAGTGGTCAAATAAATATGGTTTAACAATAAAAGTTATAATATAAATAATTAATAATAACCACCAAGTGGAATGGAGTCTTGATAGTCCATACAAGTTCATTTATTGTATGTCAAAGTCATTAATGATAGTCTAGGAAATGTTATAGTGGACCCAAGGAGAGTAAAATAAATTATAACCTTGCTAGATTATTGAATTTGATGAGATAAACATTGGAACATTCTTATAGTTCTGTGTACATAAATATTATGCATTAAATATGATCTAGATGTATGTTTTTGTGCAAGTAAATCATCGTGAAAGTTAAATGTACCTTAATGTTTTTGACAATGGCAGACAAGAGTTACTTGCATATTTTTTTGGTGCCTTTAGTCACTTTGGATGGTTGATAAAATTGAATGAATATTTAATTAAGGTCATGATTTTATTGTAGATGCATTGCACATGATCGAATTTCTCTTAGAAATGAAGAATAAGCTCATTACATAAATAATAGTGGTATGAGGGTTTCTATTATTCATATAGAAACAAACCCTAAAAGTACATTCATGAGGTAAAAATCTATTATATGGCCTATGGATTTAATTGAGTATTATATGGATCAAGTGAAAAGTTTCCTATAGTAGATATTATGCTTGTATTTCATGTTTGAGCTCAAAGTGGTGTCCAAAAGGCCAAATTAGAATAATGGCTCATGAGAGTTGATAATTGGTCTATAAGACCAATGCCATTCAAGGTAAAGTTATTTTATATAATATTTAAGGCCTAAAGATGATATAAAATTGGGATGAAATATTTTATATTCTTTTATAGAGTTCATAATGATCTAAAGGTGATCATTTCCTATAGCATCATAAGAAACTAGTAAACTTGAAAAGTGATTGTTATAGTGTTATTTAATGTTGTTTTATGAGATGTATTGTTCCATTTATGTAAATTTGACCTCATAAGGTCATAAATGGAACATGATAAAATATTAAAAATTCCCTGAATAATTTCAGTGGTATAATTATGATAGAAGTTTTGAGTTTCTTATTTTAGGGTCTTGACTATGTGTATGTTGAGTTGATTTTTTGAGTCAAAATAAAGAGTATCATCAAGAATTAACTATCTTATGTGTATCAAGATAACCTTAATTTCATAAAATATAAAGGATGTCATTTTATATATTTAAAATTAATTCTTAATATGTTTTCTAAGATCATATAATAATTCTAAGTTTGTGAAATAGAGTGAGGGTTATAAAATAGTGAGCTTGCTAAGAAGATGTCATATTTTGTCTAAGTCATGATTGCTTGAGGAGATTAAAGGTAAGTAGTTTAATGCAAGAATTATTAAATGGGGATTGTTTCATCATAGCTATTTAAGGTGGTCAAGTTTCCCCAAAGGTATATTTTTGAGAAATAATGAGTAGACCTATTTCAATTAGGTCTCCATGAGACCTATTGGTGGTGTCAGGCTTAAAGGAGATTTCATGGAATAAGTGAGTATTATGTGACTTATAAATCATGGAAAATGTGTATATAAGGTTGTGTAAATTTTTTTTAAAGGTTTAATTTGTCTATTAAGGTCTATGATATTTCAAAGATTCAAAGTGTAATGTGTTTCTAAAGGAAGGCTAATGCATTAGGTCTCTCTTAGGCCTAACAAGTTGTATTGGTCTAAATGTGTTTGGCTGACTTAAAGGTGCTATAAATTTGATTGAGTAAGATGTGTAATGTGTCCTTATTGATATTTTTGTATTGATATAAGTTTTTAATGTGCTATGTCTAATTAATAAGTATTTTTGCAATTGACTTGTATAAAAGCAATGCTAATTTGTCATATTTGTGTGATAAAGAAGTGTGAAGATTAAGAGAATGAAATAAAATATTTGTAAGAAGAATAAGGTCCTATATACCATTATATGTATTTCATGAATATCATACATGAGTCTAAATATGAGGATTGAGTTTATAATTGACCTAATCAAGGCATGGAGAAGGCATGAGAAAATGAATTAAATATATAACTATTCTAAGGGGTAAAGCAGAGAGATGTGAATCAAAGAATAAGAGGATTGTGTGAGATTACACAGGTGGTGAAACATATTAAATAAATTATATGAATAATTCATATACATATACAGTGTTTCATGAGTACTTTCATGATAGTTTCAAGAAATAAAAGTGCTAATTGGGAAAAGAAAGTAAAAGACAAGTTTTTCTTATGTGAGAGGCAGATTTGAGTGTGATAGAGAAAAATAAGACCATCATCAGTTGTGAGAGGGAAACAAGATCAAGGTGGATAGTTTTAGAGTTTTAATTGAGTAGGTGATTGATTATCAATGGGGTTGTAGCCTCCTATCAAGTTGGATATTTCTAATGTTAAGCTGGTACTTGATAAATTTAGGGGTTGGTGTTGCTTTATGGGTTAGTTCTCAAATAAATAGTTTCAGAGTGTTGATTGAGTGAGTAATTGAATATTAAGGGGGTTGTATCCTCCTAAAAATTTGGTTATTTATAAATTCAAGTTGGTGCTTGATAAATCTAGGGTTTGGTGCTCCTTGTTGGGTTGGTGCTCAATTAAGTTTGATTTATGGTCTTATAGGACAAGTTATCCAAGTTGTGTTTTAGTGGGTTTTATTCCCAATGAAGGTTTCTCATATATATGATGTGTTATGGTGTGTTATTATGTTTCATGTGTATTATACCATTTTAATGTTTCTAGATCATTGATATCACTTGGATTGTTAATGTACATGTGCATTTAATGGATGTTTAATTGAGATAATCAAGTAAAAGGAAATTGTTTAAGGGAAATGATTCCCCCCTCTTAGTGGTTGTGCTTAAAAAAATAAAATGCACTATGATATATGCAAATGGACTAATGTCCCATGAAACAAATTATCAAATTTAGCTGATCACTAACTCAACATAGAATACCAACCCCAATAAAGTCAAGCACCAACTTGACTAAGCTTTAACAAGCATCTACATATAATGAAGCACCAACTCCCTAAGTGACTAAGAGAATAATTTTCATAATATTCACACCTCAAATCTTATATCAAGTTATAAAAATAATTTCAATACCTCCTTCTACTCAAACATTCATGATTTCATTCACTCATTTTTCACACACATAGATAGGCCTAAATTACCTTGTATATTTACTAGTCTCAAGGTCACACACCACTTAGTCAACCATACAACTTCCAACTATGAGGTTGGCCACATGATAGGTATTAATAAATATTATTAACATGGTTAAATCATAATTTTAACCTATTTTTTTCTTCCACAACTCAATTAGGCCTTACTCATCCTGTAGGACTCATTAAGACCTAATTGCATTAGGTTTGGCCTCTAAACACTAAAACATGACCTTATTGGGCATATATGGAATTATAAAGAAATAAAAAACTATTAAACCACTTAAAAAAAGAAATATTTTGACCACTTACATGATTTATTATACCTACATCCTTTGTTCATACCATTAAATATCCTTTAGGACAAATTACCTTATTACACCTATGTACCTAAACATTTTATCTTAAAATAGTGAATATTAAACACCATTAATCTAACCAACCATGAAAAGTAAAAAATTAAGAAATATTATCCATGATCTCAAGGTCATCGAAAAATTATTGGAACACTTTCACCTAGGATATTTCCACTCAAGAACATCTCTGCAACTTGTTTACTTAGAACTGCCAAATCACCTCAAAAACCAATCATGAAGAATTAGACCTCCAACCCCTGTTTAGGCACTTTTTATGACTCATAATGAATTAAAATAGGTATATTATATATCAATAACATACTAAAATATAAAAATTATATGTTTTAATGGTAAATATTTATATCGCATACCAATTTCTTGACCTTATATCTCATAGTCCTATCTGAACTAGACAAGCCATTTTGTGAGCAATATTTTAACCACATACACTGACATCCAAAGATTATTAAAAGCATGATAATTAATTAAAATTTATAAATAATTTATTTATGCACTTAATTTCATCAATATGTCATTCATAGACCCTCAAAACTATCTCTTCATCTGTACTTAGGTGTTACATTATTTGCACTATTAGATCTATTTGTGACTAGCTTATTTGGATGAATAATTTAGATCACTTAAAGGATAGAAAATATATATAAAAAATAATGGACATGTAAAATTATTATCCATATTATTGCTCCATTTATTTACTCTTGACAAATTCAAATTTTGAGAGATACAATAATTTATTCACAAATAATCTTGTACCTATATATTTTCTCTCTCATTTGACTAACCACCACCACCTATAGATACCTAGGAGAGTTGAATACATGATCAAATATATTATCTAGGAATTTAAATCCATATTGAGAATATTTGAACAAAATATTTCTCATTGGGTCTTGATTAGGATTTTAATGAGGCTTAACATAGGTTTTGGTCCTAATGATTTTTCATAAAGGGCTGCCACTTGAATCCAAAACTAATGCATAGATATCTTAGATATTAATCCTCCCCATCTCTTCTTAATATATTAGACTTCCATACAGAGGTTACACATGATAACCAATGTCTAAAAGTACTTATTAGGTTTGAGACCTCATTATGTGAGCTCAAGAAGGCCTAATATAATTATTCATGCACTTTTCCTTTAAATATTGATCTAAAACTTTGTGATAGTACCTAAAAAAACTTATCTCACCTTTTTCCATGATCTCATGTGCATAATTTCCTTGAAACCTTATATTTTTACCTCACTAAACTAGGAAGGTTCTAGGAGTGGTATAGATGCAAACTTCGAGTAAAGGTCCTAACCCTATAAGTACACAATAAAAATATCATGAATTATTATATACCTTTATCACATTATAAAAAAATGTCATACAACCTTCACATGATGATGTTATTTCATTTCACCATGCACATACCTTTTCATGTCATGGTTATGTTTCCTATACACTTGACATCAATGACCTATATCTTCCATATTAACAATGATATCAATCATACAAACAAAATACATTAGTTATCTTAAAATTATATATTTATATTTGTCTCATTAATATGCTCTCTCATTACAACACTCTTCCATGTACCTTATCATATTAGACACTGTCAACTATCCTTAATCACCTTTAACATTAACCTCATAAGATGCACACTTAACATTAATGATAATACTAAACATTTTGGTTTATTCTTGTCAAATCCATGACAATTAAGTATAATTTTATTAATATATTTTATGGTATAGCCTAATTTTGTGACTAACCAAAAGAAGGTGACATTAATGCATAACACTAATATATGGTATTAATATTGGCAATGTAAATATTACATTATCATTTGTTAAATTAATTTTTTATATACATATGTAAATTACACGTCCTTATTTACTATTATATTAATTTATATGGGCTTTAACTTCCTAATTTATATAAGTCACCTAAAAGAATTCCCTAGTCTGTGTATTACATATTCAGTGTCATGCTCATACTATTTCCTAATCTTTATGTCATTATTCTTATCCTTCTAGAATCATCAGGTAATTAAAAGATGGATTAATTTTTTAAATCATCCACCTTTAGTAGACTCATTAATACACTCATAAATTATTATTTTCTAAATTCAAATAATTTATTTTAGTTGGCTTGTATGTTCTACATGTCTATGGGATGAGAAGTTTCCCAACGAGTCATCTATTTATACATAGTAGGTCTAAGCCTATTTCACTATCTAGAACTTATAAAAATACATATATAAAAATATTCACATTAATAAGGTATTTCCTAAATCTCTAAAATAAAAAATTATCCACAAGTAATGTCTTATCCAATTATAAAATAATAACTCAAGGTCATGTTTTCCATTTTCAATTATCAGAATATATATCATAGGTTATATTCACAAAGGAATAACATTAAACACATGCACTCAAATTTAAAAAATATGCATGGTTTTATTTTCCTCCTTGTATTATTAGATATTTAGGAAAAATTCAACCATTCATTGGAGATTTGTTGGGGTGCTCAACCCATCATTATTGCATTTTTATAGGTTAAATAAGTGTTAAAAAGTGGAACTAAGGTTTCAAATTTAAGGAGTTAATATATATATATATATATATATATATATATATATATATATATATATATATATATATATATATATATATATACAAATATGGAGATTATAATAATAGATATATAAATATGGTCACAAGAAGATGCAAAGTTATGCTAAATAATAATTAGGCACATGTTATATGGATGAATCTAATAGTAGGCAAATGTTTACATTCTTACATAGGCATCCAAGTCCTTAAGGTTCAATATAGGTAAATCGAGATGCTCAATTTTATAATTGAATTAAATCCTAATCCATTTCTATGATTTTTTAACACCTGATTATATTCTCATTCTTATACATACCTTAAACAATCTAAGTATATTAATGATCTTAGTACTTTCTATAACTAGTGAATTTTAATATTTCAATCATACTCTCTTATAACATTCAAAATTCTTTATTATTATTATATATTATTAGTCCCAAATTAAAATTATTAATTGGGTTCAATAACACAAAATAATTTACAACATATTGGTGAAATTTCTCCTTATAGTAACCACATCAAAACCCTAATTTTTTCATAAGGGTTTATTTCTTCTTTACAGGGTTTTATATTTATGCATTTCAATCTAATTTTAAGAAATGATTTATAATTACACATGGATATAATTTATATAATTTTTTTATAATTTATAACCCAATATATGAATATAGGACTTAAAATTTAATTTCTTTAAGTACAAAATATCTCAAACAACATTTTAATCCTAAGGATATTTTTTTGTTTAATAATTCTATAACTAAAATTAACCCCAGTGAATCTTTAGAATTTATTAATTATAATAAAACCATTCCAAGTAATATATTTCATCATATTTATTAATTTATATTCAAGTTTAATCCAAAAATGACCATGACTAATAAACATATATTGTGGATGATAGACTTGATGGCATATATGGAAGGAAATTTAATCAATGTCTCAATATACATACACATTTAGTTGATGCATTGTTACATTTAAGTAGAGATGAAATAAAAATAAAATAAATGCAAAGTATATCAAATCTATGGAATGACATGATCCTTTTAAGTATATCCATAAAAATTTGAGTTATTGAACCTAAAATGTTTAGACCACCACTAGTACTTATATTATTCATATGTCCATACCAATGGTTATAGATTGGATGCCCACATCTAGTGTGGCAAAAATAAAATGAATTTTGATATTTATATACCTATCCATAAACATAATACTTGTGTACATCATAATATTTTTACTCATTTTAAATTATCATTAATGAATACCACATAATCCCTCATAGACCAGTATAACTCTACAAGATAAGGTGTTGCAATTAGAGTAGGGTTAATTTAGATAAATTTATTCAATTGATTCTCATGGATTAATTTATAATCCATTATCCCCAAATATTAAAACCCATCCCTTTTCTATTATTTTTTTAATTCCTAATATTACATTATATGATGGAAAATGTGAACCGGTTCAATGGTTAAGATCCTTTCATGTAACATGTATAGATTATTATTCCAATTACAAAATATTGAATAAGTTGTTTATACTAAACCTTATGTACCATGATTTAAATTTTAACATCCCCACTATGATTTACTATAATAACATAAAAAAATTCTTAAAATTTAATTTCACGTATTCATACATTAGACTTTACCACAACAATCTAACTAGTGATCCAAATTAACACACTAATTATGTTAAATATAAATAGACATGTAATTATCCATTTAGTTACTGATCACCAAGATATAATTAATTAAGCAAGTATAATGATAAATTACTTAATTTAACTTCATACATTCTAAAAGGTAATTACATAATTTCATCCATAGTTGATACAATATTACAACCACTACTATCAATGTGAAGATGAATAAATATTACAGTTTCATCTAGAATAATGTCAAACTAATATATATAATACAAGATACAAGGCTCCAAAAAACATGATTCTCAATTAACTCAATTATCCTCTTATAATCTCAAGTGTAGTCTACAATAATCACTATTATAGGGAGGGAAAGCATCATCCAATCTCTTTTCCACACCAACGATAAATCATCGATCCTCTACATAACCACCCATCTAGGGAATGACCCTCCATTTATGGATTGGTAGATAATGACAGTGTAGGAATACATAAAGACAAGCTAGTACCTATGTGTTATAAGATAAATAATACATGATGTGTACCATAAATAAAATACATTCTAACATGATATCACAAAAACATGTACATAAAACAGATTAAATGATGATGTTTAACTTAAAATTACTTTTTCCAAATTTTTCATATGGTTAATGATCTCTAGGATTAGTCAAATTTATACACACCACTTGATCATATTACCCTCATCTTGTGTTGATGATGCTAACTAAGCTAGTGAAATATTTCTCACTATTTAATTAGTGCCATCAATGTGAGATTTGTTTAATTAAAACATAGCCAATATATTTAGTTGGATTACTTCTTATCATTAGCTGTAAAACATGCTAAGTATAAAAATAATCAAAGTACATGCATTTATTTTATTAAATGTATGGAATAAATATCAAACATATTATTTGTTACATAAATAAGTAAAATCCTTATTATAACATACCATCCACATATATTTATACTAATATAAAAGTTAATAAATATCAAATTAACTCATATGTAGTACCACCTATGACAATTAAAATTTATCATAGTTTATTTCCATGTACGTACTTCACAATTTACAAAAAATAGTCAAAATTATTTTCAAGTCTCATATTAAATAATAATCCAATTTTCATCTTAATTTCTTGTACAATTAATGATTTGTATGCATATAATCATGGTATACTACATTATAGATTATATAACTCAATTAACAGTCATAAATATATACTATATTTACAAGCATACTACTCATACATACAAATATATGCTATACATGTGTATATGTATGTATTCATTTCATACAAATATATACCATATATATGTACAAGTACATATCAAACTCAATATATATATATATATATATATATATATATATATATATATATATATATATATATTATACATGCATTTTCACACATTAAAAAATATTATATTGCCATAACTGTGTATCCATTATGCTCTAAGTATTCAACTACCACACCCTTAGAGTATTATATAGACAACTATTATACATTAAATTCATATTTTTCATTATGAAGATTAAATAGCTCAAAAAAAATAAATGTAAATACCTATACAAGAATTTACATAATGCAATCAAATATATATATATATGTATAAGCCCATGAACCTTGTTCTATTCGTTTATATTTCCTTACAAGACATAATCCATTATCTAAAGAAACTTATAAAAACCCATTTATCCTCAATTTCCCATAATTTAGGTTTTTAAAAATAGGTATAGTATTTCATTTACCAACAAGTTACCATATTAACCAAGATTTATGATAATCACATAACAACCAAATTCACACTCAATCTAACATATTGGCTTATTTTGAATGGTTTAATAAAAATCACTCATATAGGTTCATCTTAATATTAATATCTCCTACATATTCTATTGTTAAACTCAGTTTACTATTTTAATTAAATATGCCAACCACACTAAGGATTCATATAACACTCTACATGTTTCCCAATATAAAAGGTTTGAACTAATTAACTAGTTTACATAAACATTGTATGAATCATATTCAATGATATGTATATATGTGTATGTGTAAATATCAAAAGTAAATATATCCATTCCTTATAAATATTAATGACATGAATACACATCTTGTACCCTTTATTACTATAATTGTCTCTTTTAAATATAAGAATTTCATATAATTATGAAACCTAATGTTAATATGGAATATGACCACTCATAGAAATTACTCTTGGATGGCATGATTTTAAAAATAATTCCATCCAAATAAAAACTTACATATACCTAATTTTAGTTTCATAGGGTTTCCAAAAACATTTACCCAATCCATTCAATATATGCTTAGGGTTACAAATATACATAACCTATTTATATGTGCTAGGTTTTTTTAACACAAACTATACTCAGTATGACTATAATAGCTAGGATTTTCAAAATGTATGTGGTCCATTATATAAAAACTAAAACCTAACTATAGTTTTCAACTTTAATGGTTAAATTTAAGTAAACATACCAAATATATGGCTACTCTATCATAGTAACTACACACAATCCTATACATTACATTTTAAAGAATTTTGGGGATATAGATTTATTTCTATGGAAATCATCCAAAACATTAGTAAGATAATTATAAATATAATTTTATATGTTTAAACAACAAAATAATTGAATTAGTTTACCAACCTCAAAATATCTTCCAACTTTGAAATTTCTTGCACCAAAATATTTCTTCACCCTTTTTCTTTGCTCACTCCTCCTTCTCCTTTCATACCATGCCCTCCTCATGATCTTCTCTCTACCTCCTTGTTATCATCATTTATCCACCAATATTTCTCCATTAATCAATACTCATAACTAAAATTATCCAAAACTCCCAGTTTTCCATTATTCCCATCATACAAAAACCCTAGTTACCCACAAATCCATTTGCTTAATTCATTTCAACTCGAGTTAGAGCTAATAAAAAACCCTAATCTCTTGATTATTATAAAATAATAAATATTCTAATCCTTTAAAAATATGCATGGTCTTTTGACTTAACATGTCTATGAATCAACTTTACAAATTCCAGTTACCATATCATTACAAATTATGTTGATAACTCCAAACTATACCGACAAATAAATCAAAAAACTAGTATACTAATGCTAGTGTATTCAACCACCTTATCTAAGGTTAGATCATAGGATTTAAAAAATAATTAATGACTTTAGTTAAGGTTCAAAAAACACAAATATGTATCCTATAACTATTTAATAATGAATTATCCATATTAACTTTGCATGCCTATTATCGAAGTGCAAAGGCTTTATAACAATAATTAATCGATAAAATGCCTAAATACTATCCTTATACTATTACAAAAGAACTTATAACTTGTTAATGGCTTACAACAGCTTATCAACTTATTATAAATGATAATAATAACCTTCTAATAAATAATAATCACATAACCTATTGATTAAACAAGGTAATATAATCTATCTATTGTTGTAACCATAAATTCCAAAACAACATTGATCACACAATCTTCATCCATATCAAAGATAGTGGTAAGTTAGGTATATAATCACTCAACCCTTCAAAATAATAACATCAACTATTATTAAATCAATCAAACAATTAAATCCACATAATCCTCAAATAGAAAATAAGATCACAACATGCATATATATATATATATATATATATATCATAAATTAAAGACATAATACAACTAATCACTAAAAAAACAATAATAAAAAATATAACATTCTAATGGCATGTGTGCATAGGTATCTATCTTTTCTTCTATCATCCTCCAACATATCGATCTATGCCACCCTATTCAATGATGCTCTCCCTCTGTCACACTCTAAGAGATGAATATATCCTACATCCAACTCATAAAAAATAAGATAGCTTGTAATATCATCATATATACATAAATAAAAATGTATAAACTAACAACATGATAGTAATGTAAATAATATAAAAGTATAGATAACTTATAGTAATTTAATCATGTGATATAAGAAATGTACAACTATCCCATAAATAGTATATGACATATGGCTTAATTATATAGTAGCCAATCACTTTAACAATCATAATAATCAAAAAATAAAAGGTTATTCAATAGAGAGAGAGAAATCATGATGTGAGATACACTATCACTATGAACTCTCATTCAAATTAATTAGATAAATTAATTCTTTATCTAATCAATTTATAGCACATTTTTCAATTAATATTAGTGAAAAGTTTCCTTATGCACAAGATCAAAGAATATAAAAAATGATCCAATAACATAATTAGTGGCTATGATTTGGTACATTACCATTATTTATAATGAAAATACTATAAATGAATATTTTTTACAAGTTATATTCAATAAAACATTTCTCACCCCTCTCCATGAGTCTATTATGTTCAATAAATTCTAATAATTTGATGAATTATGTCATATAATTAGATATTGATAAGTTAAGTTCAGGTCCTTGAATAAGATAAAGTATATGTTTGATCCTCTATCTAATTCAAATTAAAATTTTAAAATGAAACCAACTTACAATGAAAAAATTAATGATTATAAGTATGAGTCAAAAGTAACAATTAATTCAATTTTGTAACCTACTAATTTGCTTGTCTTATCCACTTCACAAATGAGTAAATCTAAGAAAATACTTGAAGATTTTCATAAGTAATTATATTAATAACATGAATTCAACATCATATCTATTCACCTATCAATTTAGGTCAATATGATTATGGAAATATAATTTATTTTACAAAAATGCATATTATTATTTCCATAGGTACGATGGAAATTATAAGAATATATGTTTCTCACTAAGCAATGAGATTCAAGATCTCATTGATGATAAAATTATTGATATTAATGATATTATTGCACATAAAAATTATTTAAGACCACAACCTAGTGGGATTTAAAAATTGAATATCTTTTTAATACCTTTTCTAACCATGCAATAATGGAAACTAAGATTCATCTCAAGGTACATAGGAATTACACTACACAACCTTATCCATAGATATATATGAACATATTAGATGATATTATTGGTATAATTACAAGTATATATGTATAATGGTATATGATTAAATTTTATGGAATTGATATTATGGAAGATTATTCTAGTTACAATCCATTATTTTTTTGCACATATGTTAACTAGTAACATATACATAGTGTAATTGTAGATAATATTTTAAGTGAAAAACAATGTACAATGGCACTCCTTATTAGTCTTGGATATATGCTTCAGTATTTTAAGGATATAATTAATATATTTAAATGAATAAATTGTAACATATATATAAATTTAGGGAGTATGATGTTACCACTTAAGGTAGGTTCTAATATAATTGATACACCCTTATTTGTTTTGCCAAGTACATAGGAATTTGAGACTTTATTAAGACATCCTTGGATACATAAGCCCCATATAATAAAATATTCAATACATATATGTGTGAAGTATATACATTTAAATAGTTTGGTTACAATTTAAAGTATCCATATGAGTACCCTATTAATCTAGAGAAACCTTCTCCTCCACCCCCATCCATGCTATGATAATTAATAAAACCTATTCAAATTCATTCTATGTAGACCTATCAAAGTAAGTTAGATGAATATCCTATATCAATATTATTCATCACACATTACACCAAAGGGTTATTCAATATTAAAAATAATTATCATCCAATCCATCATGTCCTAAACTAATATTAAGTACAATTTTATGTGATCCACCATGAATACAAACACATTTTTCACTATTATTTAGAATCATCACATACCACACAGACTAGGGTTACTCATCATATACAAAATCCTTTGATTCATGATGATGATGATGATGATGATGATGATGATTATGATGAATACATTATAAAACTATATTACTTATTAAATTATGATAAGATATATATGATGTTATTCATTCACAATAGGTGGCCTTCACAACATTAATTAGTATTTCAAATAATTAAAAATATATTCAATAATTAAATAATAAAATAAAATTTAAATTTAAAACATATCAAAATATATCAAAAAGATATTAAAAATTTGAATTTAAACATAACATGTTTTTCTAGTTACTACCTGGATTTATGTTATTTATAAGATGTTTGGTAGGTTACATATTCTTTTCCATATACACATACATTTTAAATTATATATAATATAAATTCATGACATAAAGTTTATACATGATTCATCAGTGTAAAGATGTAGGGAATTCCTATACTTACAGGCCATGTTAATGTCAAGGTCATCTCACGATATAGGTTATATTGTTACATGTTATATCTTTCTATGACCTTTCTAATTATCATGTTGAGCTACATTGGTTATTTACATATGCCTTGCTCTTCTTCATATTATATATAGTGTTAAATTTAATATATATGTTATTTTTATCATGTCTAGTTTGTATGGTTTTCTATTGTTTTGGCATGAGAAATTGATTTGTATATATATGGTAAGTTATTCCAAGTGTAAGGCTAAAATATTTTATTTCTAATTTTATAGGGCTTAACTATTACACTCTAGAATTTTTATTTCATTATAATTTATTAATTTGTATTACATTCCATAGACGAAGTTGTTTTGATCAATTTTAATTATAAATACATGGCTTTAAAACCTAGTCTTGTACTTTAAAAACTTGGAATTTATCAGGAGAAAAATCATGATTTGGTCTTGGTTATTCAAGTGCCTAAAATTAAAAATTTTGTTTTAAATCCATAGGTTCATTTCATCACCAAAAAACTCATTTTTATAGTTCATAAATTACCCTAAGTTTTTGAAGCTCCTAATAGGCTTGACAAAGCCAAAATGGTCTGTTAAGTGTTTCAGTTGACAAAAAAGTCCAATAGACCCAACAAGATCATCATACTCAAGTACCTCAATTAATTGAGGAATCTAATAAATGGTTTATTCCTAAAAATATCTATGAATATTTGACTAAGTGTTATATGTACCTCATATACCCAATGGAGATAATATTATCATGATTCCATAGGTACCTCAAGTACCTAAGGTGTTTGATGGGTCTTATTGACCTAATGGAGTCTACAAAGTGCTTGATGTGTTGATATATTTTTATGGATATGACATATAATAGATATGTTTAGTTCTTAATTTTATTTAAAAGTCATATTGACTCTATATAGCCTAGTTCTACAAGTTTTTCAAGTACCCAAAGTACCTAATAGACTTGATAGACTTGGTATGGTCTACTTAAAGTAACATTTGATATATTTTTAGATGTTACACCTACCTCAATTTCTTGATGACCATCATAAACATAAAAAAATCTATGACATGTAAATAAAAAATTGTATAATATTATTTTATTAAATTTTTAAATATAAAATTCACATGGAATATGAAAGGGCAAACTATATCTCAATTAATCTATTTAGAGTATAATTGGTGTCTTCTAATAATGTTTTTAATGACTTCAATGCATAAAATTAGGTAAGAAATGAACTTAAATATGTAAACATTTTTCCAAATCTAATTTATACTTAACAAAAAAATCCTATATCACAAGCCTCATCTATTTCACATGCAACTAGGGCTTCAACATAACTAGTAGTTAAAATTAAATTTGATTAAAGACTATTATCTTTATCTATTTTTTTTAACTGAAGTAAAAAATTCAAATATGTATAAATTTTTAATTTTATCATCATAAAATTCACCCTTAGGATCATATCTAATTTTTATTATGATCTCTGTAATTAAGATAATGATCCTACTAATATTGATAAAACTATGAAATTATTATTAAAGTTCAATGTTACTTTACTTCTATTCACTTTACTATATTTTAGAGATATATATGTAATTTAAATTAAGCAAGATCAATTTTTGTAATCATATTTTAAACTATATTTTGTGATTACATAACACCTCAGTCTTGTACACATAAAAAGCTCAAACCCTCATTGTTCCTATTAGTTTTGCACTCTTGTTTCTTATCCAAGCCTCACATTTGATTTATATTGTTTACCTTGGCTTGTCTATTAGTCTAATTAGTCTTATATTGATTAAATAGACATTATATATTTCCAAAATTTCTTAAAATATACTTATATTACATCTATACAAGTTTTGAACCTATACCTATTTTTTTACTCCCTAGACACTAACATCTAGGATATATAATTGTAATAATGTTAATGTCCTACACTGGCACAAGTGTGAAGTGACCTAAAATAATCCAATTTACAAATTAAACATATTCCAATAGTCATCCTAACTAGTTTAGTTTTATTTATGACTCTCTATAGTATTGGTATAAATTTGAAATTAACCCTCATTCATTACCCACCTATAGATACCTAGAAAATGCCAAAGAGACCAAGGAACTTATCAAAATAACTCTACCAATAATTAAATTAATTAAATATTACCTATTTATATAATATTCATATTTATAACACATCTTTAGGTATGAAATACTAAAAGAGTATCCCAAGTGCTTGATTTTCTAAGACAAAATATAGGTCACTATTATACGTACTTTACACATATTTTCATGCACAAGACACCACATAGGGGAGAACTACATCAGTCTAAGTCAATCTTCAGAGTATTGATTATGTAGGAGGCATCATTTGATAATGTGTTCATTGGGGTTAGCTCCACATTTTATGCTCATTAATCCATTTTTCCCTATGGTCACATTGAAGATGGAAAGATAGGGTTTTTCCATTTCATAAGGAGTAAATGCCCATGACCTAGATTTGAATGCACCAGATCGAAGGCAAGGCCAAAACTATAAGGATCCATGTTGTTTCATCCTATTTCACTAGATATTACATATAGGACACTATCATAAGACTCAAATAGTAGCATCAACACAACTATCTAGGGATGATGTAATTATTGAGATAGCTAGAGGCAACATATCTAGAATATGATAACTATTATAGAAATGTCTTCCCACTTGATTTCATTATATTCCATATCTAAAATTAAATTAATGTTATAATAATATAAGTTCTTATATTCTTTGTCATTTCTATATCTAGCCTATTAATTTCTATATTTATACTATATCAATATAAAATGTTCAATGTATGATTATATTAGAGTTTAGCATTTAATTTACCTATTATAGATTTAATGATCAACCTTGTGAAATTTTGTTTATATATTCTTAACCCTAGTTAAATTGAAAATATATCCCCACATATTTCATTATAGGATTAAACTTTTAGTGAACTTGATCATTGTACATCAAACCCTATGACACTTAAGGTTTTCTATTTTTTTTAAATTTTGCTAACCCCTTATTATCATAAAATGTGTGAAACATGGGTGCATCTATTATCCATTTTTCATTACAATATGGCATTATTAATCTATTATGCATTAATTTCCTTATCAAATAATATAATAAAACACCTACTAATAATGAGAAGGTTTTAATGCAAACACAACAATTAATCTCTTTCCAAAATTCATTTTATAATGTTATAGAGATAATATCTAGATTTTAACAAGTAGGCTCTCAAACTTTCATCTTACCTATATCTTATTCAAATGACAGCTACCATCCCACACCCATTATTCACCTATAGTTTGTATTTGATTATGTAGTCCACATTATTACTACTCGAAGAGGTAATGTTTCCCAAACCATCTTACCACCTGTTAATACAATAAAACTTCCACCTAAACCTAGGATTGTAATAAAATCCAATGAATACGACATTGTTGACCAATTGAACAATACACATGATAATATTTTAATCCTTGATATTCTAAATCAATCTAATGTTTATAATGATAAATTATATGAATCATTGCATGAAGACAAGTCCTAAGTAATATTGAACCTACCTATTTTGCTTATATTATGCAATATCTTAAGAATAATGACAAGGTCATCACCTTTGAGCCAATATATTTACCATCCAAAGACGTTTTTGACCAAAATTTGCCTTTGTTCATATAAATAACAATAAAAAATAAAGGTATCAAAAAAGTGTTGATTAATAATGGATCAATCCTAAACATTTGTAGCACGCAATTCATAAAAACCATGTGTATTAACACAACTCTTATACAAAAATTGTTATGCATATAATAGGGTTTTGAAATTCACATATATGCCAAATTATACAAATTACATTGCATGTACCTTAGGACCAAAAATAATTTCAATGACTTTTAAAGTCATGTCTCAATATTTACATTATAATTTACTTTAGGGTAGACCTTGTATATATTTATAGTAATTTATACCCTCTAAAATTCATCTATGTGTCAAATTCATACATGATGGAAACTTATTTTCCATGCCTGCTGATGATGAGCCTTTCAAATTTTTTAAAATGATACATTATGAAATTGAAGGTATCCCTACAATAGTCTCACCTAAATAATATATCCCTCTTCAACATATAATTTTTTTTGACATAGGTGAAACAAGTAAAATATCTATAGATAAAAATAAGGCATTAATATATAAGGTACACATAGATATGAATGAATAAAAGGACTTGTTACCAAAAAAAACTAGTTGACACATAAGAACCATCACCATTCAAGCTTATTTTATTGGTTAATAGTAAACAAAATGATGGACATGTTTTAGATTATTATGATAATGATGACAACATAACCTATGATATGATAGATGAGAAAATGATAAATTTAATATTTGATCCACTCAATCACTTTTTGCATAAATTATTTGAACCTAAGGGTCTTAGAACATATAGGGTAAACTAACTTTAATAAAATACAACATTGAATGCAGATAAGGGAAAAATAAAAATACCCACTATGAATTTAAATGCCTATTATTCCATACATCCCTCTTGGTTAAAAGCATTGATTCAACCTTATAAGGGCCAACTACAATTATACCATGTAAACAATGTGGGGAATTCTCAAAAGCCTTCACAACTAACTTTACAAATAATGCCACAACAAGATACTACCACTATAACCTTATCTTTGTTACTTGAAAATATTATGGTTTCTTTATCTTCTACTTGAAACAAATATTATAGTATACTTATACCTACATAAGGAGTACCATACTATAATTATTATTGGATCATTAGCCATACTACCAATCAATGTGTGACACTTAAAAACATTATCCCATAATATAAGAGTGAAGTATGCGTACATATTGCATCCAAAATAGGTAAAATGTCAAATCATTCCTATCTTTCAAATGAGAAACAACCCTTAAAGTGAAAATACTATGAATATTTAACTATTAATTCTTAAATTGATGGGGTATATTGTCACAATATCTAATGTGATCTAGATAAATGGGATACCATTTATGGTACCACTTTTATAACATGATTGTGACATATTGTCTATGAGGTAATATACTCTCCATTAGATTTAAAATTATGAGGATACATTTTATTGCCAATTTATTATGGCTCACCTTTCCAAGTTTGAAATATATGGATGAGTGAACATGAACCACATTTGAAGATAAAATTTCAACAAAAATGGTTTGTTGAGTGAAATGTTAAATTAAATCCTACAAACAGAGGAAAAGATTAAACCAGATCATTGTTACCCAAAGTTTAGAAAATCAATTCAATGAGGTAAAGGATAACGATGGGTTAGAGGAAGGAGAAGTGATGCCCGAAGGGGGAAAAAATTCAGAAGAAGGAGAGTTGTTTGCTACCTAGCTGGGGGAGAAACAGGTGTCATTTAAGGATGATAACAACATTCCTGTGGAAGAGGCCCCATCTGCAGAAGAAAATAAAGAGGTAGGAAAAAACTCAAAAGACCAAAAGAAAAAAGATGAGAAAAAGAACAATATAAAGAATATAGAGACAAGAAGTGCCAAGGCGAAATCTATTGGTCTTCCTAGGCAAAAAGAAGGAAGAGGAACCGATCCACAATCCAAGATTAAACCGGATGTTGGCTCTCCAGATAAACTTGGGAAAAAATTTGCAAAGAAGAACAGAGAGATGGAAAGCAAATAGAATATTGCAGATGGTAGGCAGACAATTTTGTCACAATTTGTCAAAAATAAAAAATAGTAATGAAAATATTAAGTTGCAATAATAGGGGGTTAAATAGCATAAATAAAGTAGATATAGTTAGGAATTTTTTCAGAGATCAAAAGCTGGATTTCCTTTTGCTTCAAGAAACTAAGATGAGTAAAGAGAAAGCAGAACAGTTCAAAGACTTTAAAAATTATTCTATCAAGGCCAGTAGTTCTGAAGGTGCTTTAGGGGGCACCATGATGCTATGAAAGAAGAATCATTATTCTGGTTCAATTTTGATGGAAAGTAAAAACCTAATGGTTTTAAAAATTACTAGTGTTACCATAAGGAAAGTTGGTATGTTGTAAATATCTATGCTCCCAATGTCAAGATCCAAAGGAAAAAAGTCTGGGAGACTATTTCAAATTTCAAAAGCAAAGATTATTGTGGATGATGGATTATAATGGGAGATTTTAATGTTCCCCTCTATGAACATGAGAAAAAGGGGGGTAATTCTATTCAACTAGAAGGGAGACTTGATCTCATGGAGTTTATAAATAAAGGACTAATGGATATGGAGCTTTAGGGAATTCAGTTTACATGGAGCAATAAGAGAATTGGTAATGATTCTATACAGGCCAAGCTTGATAGGGCCCTCATCTCTCCAAATTGGACAAAAGTATACATATGTAAGTTGGAAGCGTGCCATAGAATAGGCTCGGATCATTATCCTCTTCTCTTCACAGTGGTCAAAATGAACTAGAAAAAGAATCATCCTTTCAGATTTGAAAAGATGTGGATGCAGTAACCACAGTTTGAAATTAAAATGGAAGAGTGGTGGAATATACCTATTGAGGAGACCGCCCCTCTTTAGAGTTGCATCCAAGCTCAAAAACATTAAAAAGGAAGTTAAGAAATGGAATAAGGATTGTTTTGGAAATATCTTTGAGAAAAAGAATACTATCAAGGAGGAAATTAGCAAAATTTAGGAAAAAATTCAGCAAAACGGATACACCTTAGACCTCCTTACAGAAGAAAGGGAACAATTGGTTTAATATCAAGATCTTATAACTAAGGAAGAAATCTATTGGAGACAAAGATCTAGGGTGTTATGGCTAAAAGAAGGAGATAAGAATACAAAGTTTTTCCATCTCTCCACTCTGAAACGTAGAGCTAAAACTCATATACAATACTTGAAAAAAGGAGATCAGAAGATGTCAGAGGAAAAGGAAATAAAGGAGGAAATGCTTTCCTTTTTCTCCTCCCTGATGAAGGCTGATATAAATATCAATTTGGATAGTCAGGCTGATATCCTATGTGTGGTTCCTCCTTTGGTCTCAAAGGAGCAGAATAAAATGTAATGCTCAATACCTAAGGAGGAGGAAATATTCAAATCAGTTAGTTCTTTAGGAGGAGATAAAGCACCTGGACCAGATGGATTTCCCATGTTCTTTTTTCAAAAGCTATGGAAACTTGTTGGCAAAGATGTAAGTAATGTGTTGAAGGAATTATTTGGAGCCAAATAGATGCTTAAGGAAGTTAATTCCACTTTTCTGTGTCTGATTCCAAAAAAGATCGGAGCTGACTCTCCTGATCAGTTTAGACTAATTAGTCTATGCAATTCTTTCTATAAGATTATATCCAAAGTTTTTACATCTAGACTAATTCAAGTGATCCCTTTGATTATTTCTGACCAACAAAATGGATTCATCCCAGGAAGATAGATCCTCAACTCTATAATTACTGCTCATGAGAATATTCATTCGTTGTTCAGCTCTAACAATGAGGGGTTCATAATGAAAGTTGATATTGTTAAAGCATATGACAGGGTGGATTGGTTATTCCTCTCAAATAGTCTTATTGCCTTTGGCTTTGAGCAAAGAGTGGTTGATATTATTAAGTAGTGGATATCTACTACTTCTATTGCAGTGCTGGTAAATGGAAGTTCTTCCCACTTCTTTAAACCGTCAAGGGGATTGAGACAAGAGGATCCTATATCCCCTATTCTGTTTGTTATTATGGCTGATAGTATGGGAAGATATATAGGGGACTTTGTCCATAAAGGTTTATTTAAGGGTCTAAAACCCTCTTCTCATCCTTTAATATGCTCCCATGGTCAATTTGTTGATGATACTATTTTCATGGGGCAATCTGAAGTCACAGAAGCAAGAACTTTGAAGCAAGCTATAAATTTATATTCAGATGCCTTAGGACAATTGATTAACTAGAACAAAAGTGTAGTGTTATTCACTAACACCCCAAGTCATAGATAGAACAAAATAGCTAAAATCCTTGAATGCTCCATAGGATCTATCCCCTCCTCTTACCTGGGTCTCCCTCTTGGGATGAAAGTTCCTGAAGCTTTTTGGGAAGAACTTATTAAAAAATTTAGCAAGAAACTTGTGGGATGGAAAGGAAATTTTCTAAGTCAGGTAGGAAAGCTTACCCTCCTGAAAGAAAGTCTTCAAAGCATACCCACTTATGCTTTGAGTCTTTTCAGAATTCCCACCAAATTTGTAGAAGCTATTGAAAAAATTTAGAGAAACTTCCTTTGGACAGGTACTGAGGAGAAAAGGAGAATGCCTTTAATTTCTTGGGATAAAATTTGTAAACCTATCAGGGAAGGAGGACTAGGAATAAGGAAAATTAGATGTATGAACATAGCTCTCTTAGCCAAGCAGGGCTGGAGGGTTTATCAGGAAAACAAAGAATGGAGCAATATATGGAAGCATAAGTATTTATTCAAGGCAAAGTCCCTCTCTATTTTCTTTTCTTACCCTGACGTTTCCCATCCATCTTCCATATGGGGGGCAGTTCAGGGTACTAAACAAGTTTTAGAAGAAGGAAGCTCTTGGAAAGTTGGCAATGGAAAAAAGGTGAAATTTTGGGAGGATGTTTGGTTAAAAGGAAAACCTTTGATAGATGAAATCCAAGATAAAGAAGCAATAGGCTGATGTAAGCAAATATTGGGAATAATGGTTAACCAATACTGGCAGAACAACTCTTGGGTGAACCTTACTAATCTTGATCAAGATTTCAAGAATATACAACTATCCCTAAATGCTATATCTCTCTACCCTAATCTTGAAGATAAGATTGTTTGGCATAATGAGCCTAGTGGACAATTTAAAGTTTCTTCCATTTTTACTTCAAAGGGAAATGGCAACAAACCTTTGTGGATGAAGGCCTCGATAAAGGGGCTCATCCCTAAAATCAAAATCTTCTTCTGGACCCTCCTCCAAAACAAAATCTTGACTCTGGACAATTTACAGAAAAGAGGATATATGTTGTGAATAGGTGCATTCTTTGCAAGAAGGGATTTGAAGATAGAGATCACTTGTTTGTGAACTGTTCTTTTACGTAGCAAGTTTGGAAAGAAATCCTCAATTTGTGGGGTATTGCTTGGATTCACCACAAAAATGTGGAACTATCTTTTAAAAGCTGGTATTTTCCTTCCAAGAATCCTGAAGTTATATTTTTATGGAAACTAACTCTTCCCCATATTTGGTGGGAATATGGAAGGAAAGAAATAACCAAATTTTTAGAAGTAAAGAACTTCCCAGATGGGTGGTGGGGAAGAACATCATTAGAGCTATTAAGGATAATTTTTGATTGCAAAGGAATCCAAATCCAACCTTTCAAGTGGATAATCCCTTAAGAATGGAAAATTCTAATGGTAAACCCAAAAATCCTAGACTAGGTGTTACTTGGAATGTCCCCCCTCAAGGGTGGATCAAAGGAAACTTTGATGGAGCTGCTAAAGGGAACTCAGGGAATGCAAGATGTGGAGGAGTCTTGAGAAACCATATGGGAAATGTAATTGATGCTATTGTAATTCCCATTGGCAAGTCGATTTGTCATATTGTTGAAGCTTCTGCTACCCTTCAAACCATCAAACTAGCTGTGGATTCAAGATATTCTAATTTATGGATGGAACAGGATTCCTTGAATATCATAAATATTCTAAACAATAAAAATTTTGTGTCATGGGCTATAGAGGCTATGGTGATGGAGATGAAACCTTTAATCAAAAAATTTGAAAAAGTAACTATTACCCACACCTACCATGAAGCTAACAGAGTTGCAGACTGGCTAGCAAATTATGCAATCTAAACAGGACACAAAGTGAGGTGGTAGGAAACATTAAAAAAGAGTGTGGATCTTAGAGCGCTCATTCATCATGACGCAATTCATGCAAAGGAGGGAAATATTAGCTAGTAATAGAAAACTAATGAGTTGGAGGAGTGGCTTCACGGAGAAAGGTTTACAATCATTAAAAAGGAATGTCCTCGAGAATGAGAAGCGGATCCTGAACGTGACTAAAAAAAGGCAAGCTTTGAACCAAATTGGTAACAGGTGGGATCATTGTATAGCTTATAGTGATTGGGTATCAAAGGAAATTTGCATGGCTCACGTAAGGAAAGGAGAACCAAGGAAATAGGAACCCAAAAACTGCGAAGAATGGAAATCAAAACGAGATGTCTAGAAGATCCTGTAGAGAGGGAAGGTTGTGAACTACATGGAAAGGATCCATGGTTCAAAACCTCATATTACAATGCCTTTATTCCAAAAATAGATTGTTGATAGGGTCACTCTACATGGCATCACAGTGAATCTAACAGAGGAATTTATCATAGAGGTTACGGGGCTACCTACGAAAGGAATAAAATTCTCAAAGCAGACTAGCATTTCAAATGAGGCCTTTTGCAAATTCCATAAGAAGGATGTTGAGGAGTAGAAGTTGGAAAAGAATGGGGATTTCTTTGAACTGGAGTAGATTAAGGGCATATGGAGGGATGTTTTATGCTGTATTTGGGAGTACTTCATACTCGATGGAAGAAGTAAGAGAGTCCACAAATTCCACTTTGTATTCCTAAATCATTTCAGACACAAAGTAAGAATTTCCTTTCCCTTTTATCTACATTTCTCCTTGATCCAAAGTTTATTCGCTCATAGGAAGAAGGAAATGCATCCTATTTTGCAAGAAGGATTAATTCTGATAATTGAAGGCTATTGCAAGAACAAGGTTATGGTTACGAACCCTTATCTGGGGAAATACAAGGATTCATGAAGTAATAAGAGTGAAATTGTTAAAGGGAAAGATAAAATCAAGGCCCCTAGTGTCAAGATTCTGAATGTTGATGAGGATATAGAGTTGGAAAGAACTGATAAGTCTGGGGAGGAAAGCTTGGAGGAAGAGGGAGGAACAGAAAGTAGGAATTCTAGTTCCAGTGAGGAAGAAGAAATTCAAGAGAAGAATGAGAAAGAAGGAGCCAACATAGAGGAGAAGTCTGAAAATAGTGAGCATGACTCTGAGGGAAACCAACAAGTGTTTGAGGATGATAAAGTCCTGGATGACCTTGTTGAGGACCCTATTTCGATAAATGAGAGGGAAAATATAGTTCAGGCTGACAACCAAGAAATGGACTTGGGAGCTCAAGCTGAAACTAAGGAGCAGAATCAAAGGGGAAGAGAGGACCATATTGAAGAAGGTAGGAATAGTCCTAATAAGAACATAGAAGAGTGGAGTGATAAAAGGCAAAATTATGGAAGGCACACACCTACGAGATGGGTTAATTGCAAAGCAAAGGCTATCCTCCAACTCAATTCATGGATGTTTAAGGAGATAATGGATCTCAAAAGGAAAATGGAAATAATGGAAGACAACCAGAAGGTAGTTTGGAACAAAATCAATAACATGGAAAAATAGTTGAGAGACATTCCCATCAAGCTCAAAGACTATGAGAACAACCTAAGGGAACTCATCAAGGAAAGCAAAATGAAGATGTAGGAGGTTAAATCTAACATATGTGTTGTAACTGTTAATATTGGAAAAAGAGCTAATGAGGAGATCAAATCCTTAGAGGGGCCTATCAAGAGGACTAGACAGAGCTCACAAAAGAAAGCTATGCAAGAGGGAGCCATGTCGGTGGCTACTACCATTCAGGACACTGCTGTGAAAGGTAAGGAAGCAGTGAAAATGATTTTGGAACTAGAAGAATAGCCTGGTTCTTTTAGTTGGTCATGTTATCTGGTCCTATTTCTTGGTTTTTTGTAATCTGTTGACTATGGTGTAGCCAGGTCTATGTAAAACTTGGGTTATGACTTGTGGTCTCTCCGACGGTTTCAGGTCCATATAAAACCTATTTATGATACTTCTTTGTAGTAGGTTTTAGGTTTTGCCTATGGTCGTAAATGCTTCATCTTTTTATCTTTGTTTTAGGGTTTTGGGGTCCCTTCAAAACCTATTTTTATCTTAATCTAAAACATATGTGTAAGTTTTGATAATATGGTTACACTAATTTACGTCCATCATGATGGACATGATAATTTGCCTACACCATTGGCTATAGGTTAACCATTACACATAAACATTGAGGTATTGAAACTACATCACTATAAATAAATAATGAAATCATTTTTAGGGGATCCAATACCTTTTGAGGATGAGGACCTAAATAATTATAACTACTCCAAAAAACTTCAAAAATTAAAATAAAAACATTCAAAAAACCAAAAATACTATCATTACTTACATGCCATCTTGGCGATTTGGCATCCATATGTTACTTCCATATTGATGGACCACATACTAAGTTACTCCTACACCACTTATGTGGCACACTTTTACATTGGCTATGATAAATGCATATACTAATACATGATTTTCTAATTTTGGATGCTAGGTTTTCCCTCTACTCATGTCATATGAACATTGGGGGAGTCCACTTCTTTGATCTTGATACACACATATTATAAGATTTGATGATTACTCTACCCTATCATGTTTAATACTATATATTTACTTACACATGTCTATTATCCATGATTATATCTTATATAGGGTAATTCATATGTTATACACTTGACATACTTTCATAACACATTGGATCCATGGGCCATAATGACATGTTTATTTTTGTTGTTTATGCTTTACTTTATGCACTTCCTTGAGTGTCTTGTCTTTCCTAGTTGATCATTTAAATATGATCCTTTAATTTTATACCCTATTCCTATGTATGATTTTTTTTAAATTTGTATCATGTCATTAATTTTGGTATAAACATTTAAATATTTCATTCTTGATTTCATGTACATTCATCTAAGTCATGTCCCTTCGATTGTGTAGTACTTGAACATGCCCCACGTTTATGATCTCTTTGGAACATTAATTATTTACTTAATTTTGAGTGATCTTATGTGTATGATTAGTTTCTATTTAATCTTATAATCTTACTATATAGACATTTCCATGATATTTAGCATGCATCTTAGGCCTACATGTGATCACATCAATTCTATGCAGTTCAGTGATAAATTTATATTGGCATGTTCCTTATAAATGATACATGATTACATTCATATATTTTATATTTTCCTTACCCTTTTGAGTTGAGGTAACTCCTAGCTCCTATTTTTTCATCACCACAAAGGTTGTGGCATATTAGTGGGGGAATGCTTGAAAGCATGTTCTCCATACCCATTTAGTATTTGGTTCTTATATCAATTTATAGATTCATTAGCGGCATGTCATATGTGCATGGATTCCACACATTAATAATTTTTAGATTCATTGGGGGCATGCATGGGAATAATTTTTTCCATACTCATTTAGTATTTGGTATTTATATCAGTTAACAGATTCAATGAGGGTATGATTTGGAAGCATGTTATTCACACCTATTAAATATTCAACATATCTAGTTTACAATGGGGGAATATTTTGTAAATATGTCCTTCACATAGGTACAAATATAATTTTCATATCAGTCCATGTATATAGTTGGGACATTCTTTGGAATCATGTCATCCATAATTACATAATTATTTGAATTGGCCAAATCACAAAATTCTATGATTTAGATGCACATTTGTGGTAGAATTATATGTATTGTAACATTGTTATACATATTTTCAGCATGAGAAATATCTAATTTTTATATTCTATGAAACATGTGCTTAATATTTCAAAATCCAAATCAGTTTCAAATTCTAAAACCATTGCATGTATTGATACGCTATAGACATTTACAGATAATATTGAGCCAATATACAACAATAGTTGGTTCACCTTTTGGTATGGTTAAGGTAATCAAATAAATTATTTTTCCTATTTTTTAGGTTGGACCTGATCGTACAACCTCACCAATCTATTAATATCATTGGGTTTCATGATTGAGCTAATCTCAACTTTTAGGTAACAACTCATTTTTTCTCCAAAGTCAGGGGCATGTGCCTTCTAATCTATCTCTATCTCTATCTCCTTGTATATAATCAATTTGAATATGTCTCTATATTTATCCTAATATGAGTTTTACAGCCTTATAATGATACATATTTTGAAAAATAACTTGTTAATATGTAAGGAAATTATATCGACACACAAGTGTACTCCAAAACCTTGTTATTTCAATGTGAATCTATTTCAAGTACTTTTAACCCAAATTATAAACATTTAATTTATGATGTAACATGATATTGTTTGCATGTTAGTCACCATTAATTCAATCAAATTCAACTCAATCAAAGACTAGGTGTGTATACATACCCAACTACTTACTCCTATTCTTTAAAATAGTAATTACAATTACTAGATTAAATTGGGGGTAAATGTATATATTTTATGATTATATAACACCTCAATATTATATACTTGGAAAACTTAGACCATAATTATTCATCTTATTTCTACACTCTAATTTCTTCTACAATATTTTGATTTATTCTATCTTATGCCCCTTGGCCTATCTCTTAATCTGACCAATATTATATTGATGACATAAAAATTCTATCTTGACCAAAATGCTTAAAATATACTTATCTTACATCTCTACAAGATTTGACCATGTACCTATTTTTCTACTCTTTATACACTAATGTTTAGGATAGATAATAGTATTGATGTTATTTTCCTTTGTTGATGTAACTTTCTGGAGCCCTAAATTAATCCAATTTACAAATGAAATGTATTTTAATGGTCAGCCTAAGTGATTTAATGTGAGTTATTACACCTAATAATATTGGTATAAATATAATATCAACCCTCATCCATTACTCACCTCCAAATACCTATAAAATACCAAAGACACAAATGCACTTATCAAAATCCCTCTTTCAAGAATTCAATTAATCAAAGCTTCCTTATTTTCATACAAGTCATATGTATAAAACCATATATAGATTTTTAGTTGTTGATATGATTTTTATGCACATTAATTTGCAATGAGGTACCCTATAACATTTTAGGATCTCAATGGAGGTAAAATACACTATAGGGCATGAGTTATGGGTATGCAATTTTAATAACTAGGTGATGGAATAGTAAGCAAGGCACATAGGTTGTTAACAAGGGTTTTGAAAAGATGAATGATCTCTAAAAGAAATTTAAATCTTAGGCAAGTTGGCAGGTGGATGGATACTAATTTAAAATGGGTAGGTTTCAAAATTAAACCCAAAAATAGAGGTGAAGGTAGGGAAACAAAGGAATATTCTATAGCTTCAGGGATTACCTCTCAAGATGGTTTCTAAGTGGACAAGTGATTTCAAAACCAATGTTTGTTGTTAGCTACTATTTCATAGCATAGACATACATGGTTAAATTGTCTAGGATAATTTGATATAGGAAAATCAAAGGCCTGACAGAAAATTTACTCCTTTTAAAGTAGTTGTTTCAAACCCTTACTCAAGAGATTATGACTTCAACTAAGGAGGTGTCTGAGATAGTTATTACACATGCGTAGAACACTATATATTTGAAAGCATCTATACACACTTAGAAATATGAAACAATAAATTTACTTGCCAATGATCAATATAATTTTCTAATTATTCAATATATTTTTCACATATAAAGCTATCATATTAGTCATAATAAGAAATAATTCATCATATTTGTTACACATTAATAATTATTGAAACAAACAACCAAAATATTAATCCTAATTACATAGATATTTGAGATAAAATACACAAAAACATTCACTAATAATCAAAATTTATTTTAATTTTGTATTGAAAATTTTTGACCCTTTGAAATGTGGTTTACATATGCTTAAATAGACTTGGTGAGGAGTAGCCTCATCTCAAAGTACATGTAAAATTTGATTACATGGTGTATTTGGAACCTCAATTCTAACTGTAGTCTCAAACTCTACATAGAGTTATCTTATATTCATCAATAATTAAATTCAAACTTTACAATATCATATAACATGTGCAAGCCTACAAAAACATTTTGGAAACTTTTACATTAATTTATAACATAAGTATACTACTAGTACAAAATTAACACCACTATATTGAATAGGCATGCACAAAATTGGCCCTTAAATATGAGTGGACATCTATATGGATGTGCTAACCTTAGTAGGAGTGGTCACTATTTGTGTTGGCATTAAACTAGATGTAATAACTTCAATCTTCTTCTTCATCTCTATCTAAATATAATATTGATGACCCGCATCATGCTGCTACTTTATAATGTTTATGTTTAATAAAGAGTGTCTATGTACCCTATTAACTTGCTCTAGTATTTTTTCATGTTATACCTTCATATTTTATAAGTTGATCTTCAAAATATCAAATTTAGTTACTTTATTTATTACAAAACTTAGCTTATCTTCAATATCCTTTAGTGATATCCCCTGTAGACTTTCCTTAAAGTTATTGGATATTTCTTGAATAAGTTGGTCAAAATTGATTCTATTGATCAGTTTACTAGTAATATCACTTTCCTTTGATAAATTCAAATTGTCCAAACTATGAAATATGAATGTCTCATTCTCTTGATATTTTGGCATCAATTCCCTAGCTAATATCACCCACTGTCTAGCTTCTTATCTTTTAATAACCACCAAATTGAGGGCATTAGATGCCTCTAATGGTGTCATCAAGTCTTGATGGTTGTACACCTTATTAGTAGTGTACACACTTAATAATTTTAGTTTATTTTCTTCTCAATTTAAATAATTTAAAAATTAGTGAATTTGATATATATGGGGGGCTAATTAATCCCTCATTTTTTGTATTTCCCATAGATCATTTTAACATTTTAATGTATCCTGTAGTACTTCAGCCTCAATTCCTGCTAGAACATGAACTTTCTGCTAATGTTGTTTAATTTACTCTAATTCTTATTTCAGATTTTGCCTTTCCATCTTTGTCCCCTCATATAGTTCTACCATAACATATTTATGGGCTTCTTCCAAGGACCTAAAATATTATACATATGAAGATTATCTCAACTATATATTCTATATTTTAGACAAGGCATAGATATCATGCATTTCCTTCATAATGATCTCCCTCCCATATTCATCCTCTAGTTTCCTTTTCTAAACATTTTAAATACTCCCTGAGGGATTATCAAATAAAGTTATTATTGATGGGATCTCTATAATTTTTAGATTGAGAATTTAGGTAGCCTTCACTCTAAGATCAATTACCCATGATGGAATCACTACATGGGTAGGGTCTATTTGCTATGCATCTTTAGCTTCACCCTTCACCTCAAGATTTTCTATTGATTTTTTCTCTTTATCTCCTTTTAGGACTATGTTAGGAAGGGAGGGCCAAATGATTTTGGACCAATCCACACCTCCATATTGGAGGAGTATATGGATTGTAATGACTTGCTTATTCTTTTTACACTTTCTTAAAGGCATGATAGTGGTATCTGGGGAATAACTTATGGAAGGCATTGGAAAAGTGATTTTTGTTGAAGAAACATGGAGTTTGGGAGTGGTTAGGGATATTTAAATTTTCTTAGTGTCCATTTTCCTCTTCAGAGTTTAGACTATGGCTATCCTAGAGGGAACATCAATAGTAATGGCAACAATGGATGTGGATGGCACTATGGGGGTAGATGAAACAATGGTGTTAGAAGAATCCTCCTCTACCTTGGGTGTGATTAAAGTGATTTAAAAAACTGTAAAAAATGAAAATCAAACATTAGGGGTGGAGGTGACATCTTAGTACTAATTAAAACTAAACAAAAAATAGGAACGTATGAGGAAACTAGGGAAGTAGGTTCTAAAGGCTAATCCTTCTTACCTATTATGTAATTTATGATTTATATATTCCCTTTATTAGTCATAAGGATTAATTACTTGGATCTTTATAACTCCACTTCTTCATCTAATTCTTGCTTTTCCTCTAACTATTTTTGAAGAACTAAAGGTAGACCCTATGGTTGACCAACTATTAGATTATCTATGAGAGGAGTCCTTGGTTTCCTCTTATAAAAAATAGTAGTATTCATGTCTAAGGAGGAGCCTTTATATATTAAGGAAGTATATTCCTCTACATCTATTAAGTTTATTGTATACTTTTGCAATTAGGTTGCACCTGTAGGTATTTATTGTGGTAATGTAATTGAGTGTTCTTGGTCCTCTACATCAGAGGATTCCAAATCAATTATATCCCTTAGAGCTCCCATGGGATCAATCTTAGTCAAACTAGGCTCTTTTTCAATATCCTTTAATATAAACTAAAGTTATTTGGAAGGCTCCCATTGTATCTCTATTTTTTATGGGGGTTGGATATACCATAAATCTAAACATGACCATCCTTTAGGAGGAGGTAGCCTAGTATGCATTTATTGTATTGAAATTTAAGTCTCTTGCTGAATTATCCTCAAATGATCTTCTTTTGCACTTACATGTTTTTCCCTTTTCAAGACTTGGGTGTCATCCTTTGTATTCATGAATAAAAAATCATGGTCATAAGGGACATGTTTGTATGGAATACTAAAGCCATAAACATGATTTTGTATATGACCATGAGACTCCCAATCTCTATGTGTAAAGGTAGGAAAATGATAATGCTTTTTTTATTACCTACATCCCCAAAATACTTCTTTCATGTGTAACACTTTTTGCCAATGATCATGTGTGATTCATAGAATGTGCCTTTATTTTATTTTACCAATTCCTCCTCAACATTTTGCTAGAGTTGATATGTAATTTATTACTCTGTAAGTTTATCTAACACATACTTAGGGAGGCACATGGGTTAGACCTTATGATGGACAACCATTATTACCATATAATTAGGATACAACTAGTAGTCACCCCGAGGAGATATTATATCTATTATTATTTTTCCAATTTTGGGTAGTGGAGTCCCCTGAATTACCTACCATACTTTAGGATAAATATCCTCATCATTAATTTATACCATTTTCTTTATATATGCATAAACTAATAGTAATAACAAATGTGATTCCTAATACAATCTGTGGCTAGAATCCAACACTCACCAAGGTCCCTAAAAATTGTGCCCATTACTCCATCCAAAATATAAGGCATCATATAGAAGTGGCTATTTGAATTGGGCCTCTTAGATTTGTGCAAAACCTATTCTCTTAACTTGAAACTGATGATATCTCATAGGGAAAAAGTTATGTCAATAGTCATTATCACATGAAGTAATGGTACCCAATCTAGATTAAGAAAATGGATATTGGTAATGTCATACATTATATTTAATAAGGCCATCCCAATATGTACCCCAATTTTTAATTTATTAATGGGGGTGGGAAACTTTATTTTCAAGACGATTGTCTCCCCAAGGAGAAGCTCTGAGCTTAGCACTTTGTCAGTTGAATTTTTTTTTTCATGAAACCAACCTTTGTTTATCAAATATTTCATCCAAAATAAATAAAGATATGTACCTTTGAAATTCAACTTTGGTGATGCAAGCCATGACCATCTAGTGATCCATATGGTGTAATAAAGCATCCTATGTAATATTCTTAGAAAAAAACAAGTCCCTTATCAAGTCAATGCATGGCATGGATTTGATCTTGGCCACCACTAAGTGTAGTACTTGTCTCTTAAGGGAGAACAAGTCTATATTTAGTTGGCATTATGTAGGTGATATATTTCATTCATGTGAAAATGTGTCAATAACATCGATTGCATCCCATAACTTCAAGTAATTGGCATACCTATTATTGAATATTATCATGTCAAACACCATGTCTATGAACTCTATATAATCTTGTATGGAGAAGGGTGATGGTATAAGTTTACCTCTAAAACTATTAGAATAATTATGCCATTGAAATTATGTGTAATGCTCATATTCTATTTACATATATCATGGAAACACTCATTTTAATTGGTCACTTATTTGTAATGGATTCATATGTATCTAGGGATTTTGTTCACATAATATAAATTGATTTTTAATTCATTTATGAGAAATAAATACATCAATAACTACACATTATGTATATAGACTTAGCATTCAATTACAACTCATGCACTTTAATTTCTAACGTTAATATGTTTTTCTTACCTATAAATTTCATATCTCATTAGTTTATTTGGTAGGTTATATCATTTAGCAAGTGTCAATGATTAGTTTTGCTTTGTTGGCCAAGTCTAGTGGGATTTTAATAGTGAAGAGTCAAGAGTCAGGTTTTTTGTTGGGACCAAGCCAACAAAATGTTTGATCAAAGGCTCTAAACACAAAGGCCAAAAAAGAATCCCAAAGACTTAATCCTTTGTAACAATGTTCAGACAAAATGTCTGATCAAAATTAGTAATTAAGATCTTCGATGAAAGCATCTGAATAAAAGTTTGAATATAAAATGTCTGAATAAGGAGTATAGAAAAAAATAAGTATTTTATAACATTGTTCAAACAAAATGTCTAATGCAAAAAACTTTGAACAAAAAATCAAATATATAAAAAAATGTCCTATATGAAAATTTTGAATAAAATATCTGATGATTAGAACATGAACACAAGTTCTAAGGAAAAAAGTTCTTAAAAAAATTCACATTCAAAATGTATGAAGACCATATCTCGAATATTTTTTCTGAATAAAACTATGTCCCAAAAAACTTGCATAGTACAAAACTTTTTGAATGACATTAGTAGGTTAGTCCAAAAAATGTATGATACCATTGTTTATACTTCTGAGTATAAATATTAAAGATCAATCTGATAGAACTAGCACATCTATGTAGAGAGAGAGCTCAACAAACAAGACCAAAATCTTGAAAAAATAGGTCCCCATTTCTTCAAGAAGAAAAGGGTAATGTTGGGTACAATAAATGGTGTCCTATAGGGGGAATGCTTCTGATTATTCAAGAACTTAAAACATTGGTTAGCAATTTCAAATCAGACATGAAATATGCCACAAAAAAATATTAGAATTAGAGATATGAAAGAGACTCCCAACTAGTCATAGAGCATATTTGCCTTCCCTTCCATGAATCTATGTGTGTTAAAGTGATGCTCATTTACCCCTTGTTGTGAGGATATTTTCAAGGCTTGGAGTTGTTATAGGTTTCATTATATTTTTTTTGAATCATTTTAAATCAGGGGAGCTCAAGCATTGAATTTCTACCATCTAGGAATCTATAGCCCTAATAGAGATACCTTGGGTTCCTTCTTTCCCATTTCATCATTTTCTTGAGCATGATGCATGATACATTGACCTTATTTCATCATGTGAGACTTTGATATTATTTATATGTTCTTTTGGATTTATTTATTACTCTTTTGAACTCATTTGTTCTTTTTATTTCTCTTTTTTTATTTGAATGGAAAGAAGAGAACTGAAACCCATATGAACTAGTGTTATTTATAAAACAAATAATTAAAAGAATATCCCTACCAACTACATTTACACTAGTGATTGTCAACTTCAAATAAGTATTAATATGAAAATTGTTCTTGGTGCAATAGAATGAGGAAAATTTTATAAATTTATATGAAATATTTGAGACCAACTTTCACATACCTAGTATAAATATTTAATGGTGACACAACCCAGAGTGATTGTAATTACATACCTAAATCCTAAATACTTCAAACACAAAAGTATAATGATTTTGTGAATAGACCCCATGTTTTGAAACTGTTTATGGTTTCCCTTTTCCATAAATATTAGTTTAAGCATATAATAAGGGCACAACTGGTAGGATCTTATATTTGTCATGTCAAAATAAAATAATTCAAATTGTCATAGGAAACAACAAAATGACTAACCTAAAAGGACATGAAACTAAACTAGAAAGCAAGAAACTAAAATAATAAAGCATGAAACTAAATTAAAAAAGCAAGAAACTAATCTAATCCTACCTATACCACATTTCCTTATCAATCATGGGTATATTCATATAATATAGTCATGAAGTAATGCTTCAAAAATAATATATTAACTAGATATGTGAGTTCATTGAGTTGTAGATCTATTAGATAGAATACATTATTGCTTAGGATCTCTAAAATATTAAATGGTCCAATCCATAGTGGGGAAAATTTATCATGTTATCCATTATTTTCATGGGATTTATCCCATAGAAGCACCAAATCTAAGATCCTAAATGCTTTGACTTTTTCTCTTTTGTCAAGCCACCTCTTGACTACATCTTGGTGTTTGATGAAAGTCTATAGGGACTTAGTCCTTGAGTCTTCTATTTTTATTGTATCTAGTAGTTGATATTTTACTTTGTCATTTGGTTTCATTTATTCTTGCATGAATTGATAAGTCAATAATTTTAACATGATTGGGAATATTAGCCTATGTCTGTACACCAACAGATAGGGTGTGTCCTTAAAGTCTTATTTATATCTCATTTGGTCTGCCAAAAGGGAATACTTAAATAGATTATGTTAGTCCCTAGTCCTATCTGAAGATGATTTCTTATTTGCATCTATCAACTTCTTATACATTTATTCAACCAATCCATTTATCTGAGGTAATGGTTAAAACATTACTTGATGGTGATATGATTATCATGATCCCATTCATTAAATTCAATAGATATAAATGCTAGCCCATTATCACAAACTAGGGAAATAGTGGTGTGAAATCTAGTTTTTATGTGTTCTTCTAATAATTGAATCACATCTTATGATCTAGAATTATTTATATCCACTAATTTAGTCCATTGGGTGTAGTAGTCTATGGTTATGAGTAAAAACTTATGACATGATGAGGAGTTTCTATTAATGGCAGCAATGATGTCTGAACCCCACTAGGAAAATGGCCTTCCTTAAACAATAATTTGCAAGGGCATTATTTAATGTAATTCTTTTTTGGATAACACTTGGCATTCATGGCATGTCCTCACATGAGCATAGGATTCCTTGAAGTCTATTAGCTAGTAATAGTCCATTCGTAAGATCTTATGAGTTGTGGTGTTCCCAAATGGATGACCAATGCTTATCTTTTGGTACAAGTTTTCTAGAATATATTGAGCCACTTTTATAAATACACATGTAAGATATATGCCTTCATATTTTTTCCTATAGAGAACTCCTTTCTTGATCATTTACTGAGCAATTTTGAGCCTCAAAGCTCTCCTTCAATCTCAATTGAGTTCTAGGGAACAAGTACTTACAAAAATATATTAAATTATGTTAGTATACCATTCCCCTATAGATACATGGGTTTCACATACCTATTTGAAAGCTATACATGGATTAGGCTCTGTCATGGGTTGGATGATTCGCTAGCCTTAGATTATTTTAGTAAGATTAATTTATATATCAAACTCTTATAGCTTTTCCATCCATTTGCCTTTGTAATCTCCCAATTCTTTTTATGATAAGGTAAGCTTGATGTCATGATTAGGCATGATAATAATAGTATTATTCCTTAATATGCAGTGTCAAATTTTATTCACCACTTTGACATGAGTGAATATCTATTTATAAATCATGGATTATTTAAGTTATGCATCCTTAAAATTCATGCTCATGAATGCAATTGGATGATCCATTTCATCTTTCTTTTACATTATGACAACAACAATTTTATGTTCTGAAGCAAATGAGTGTAAGTAAAAATCATTTGTAAAATATGGAGTAATCAATACTAGGGCCTGAGATATATCATCTTTGGTGTCTTGAAAATACTTTTAGGCCTTAACTATCCATTATATTTTAGCATCCTATTTGATCATTGCATTTAGGGGTCTCACAATTTATGTAAATCCTAAGATGAACTTCCTTAAAAAATTGATCTTTCTAAAGAATGACTTGAGTTATTTCTTGTTGTTTAGTGGTGCAACTTTTTAAATCCCCTAGATTCTATCTAGATTGATAATGATTTGATCTTTAGTAATGATGTGTCATAATAGCTTTACCTCAATAACTCTAGATATGCTCTTATTTAGGTTCAATGAGATGCCAAACCTTATACATCTTTTGAAGTTTGACTATAGATGGCTGATATGATCATTCTTATTATTGGATAACATAGTAAGATCATCCATATAGGTGATTATACATTTACCTATTAACCCTTTAAGTACATGATCCATTATTCATTAAAAGGTGGACTTTGTATTGATTAGGCCAAAATTCATCATATTATATGCATAGGTACCCCAATTTTTAGTAAACATAATATTCATTATATCATTTGATTGTACTAGCACTTGGTTATAGCCTAAAAATCCATCAAATAAAGACATCAGTTTAGAGTCACTAACTATCTGAATAACCTCATCTAGGGAGAGTTTTGGATAGTTGTACTTATCAAAATATTTGTTCATGTTTATAAAATCAACATATAACCTGATCTATACACTCTTCTTTTTAATTAGGACTAAATTGGCCACCTAAGTAAAATGTCTGATTGGGAAGACTATTATTACACTTAAGAGATTTTCTTGTTCTCTTTGAATGAGAGGATTTAAGATGGGATTCACTAGTCTCTACCTCTATCTAAATGGCTTGTGGTCTAGTTTCAATTCTTCATACATCCATACAATCACATAGCTATATTGGGTGAGTAAATGCTTCACCTATTATCTTTATTTTGTAGTGCAACTGAATCCAATGTTGACATAGCGTGGGTTATGCTCATCACCCAAATTATCTTTTTTGAATTCAGACTCATTAACTTTGGGTTGTCTTTGATTTTGAGCATGTGCATATATATAAAATGGTCTTTATAAGGAGACCAAATTATTTGGAAGATTATTTTATTTAAAATGGAGGATACCTTCCTTATTTGACTCTTCTTGGTAGATATGACTAACTTCCTTATCATCAATGATTTGGGACTCAAATTTTATTGAGTTGGTTAGAAACCAAATGATCTATTGGTCATTAGAAAATACTTTTAAATTTTATATGTTGTTAGGAATATAAAGACAAGGTACTATCTCAATGGATAATATCTTTACCTTGGATTCTTGGAGAGGTTCCAAATTGGTAATAGAAATAACTAATGAATCCAAATCTTGATTTTGTTCTCTAGGAATAAATACTATGTTGAAAGACTCAAATATCTAAATCAATTCCCATGCTCTATGTTTATATATTTTTATATATTATAGCTTACACTTTTATTTGTTTCTAACATGATTAACTTCCATATCTAAATACTTGAATACTAACAACTAGTTGACGTTGTTTTTGAGTGCAAAGTGCAATCCCAAAATTAATGCTTCATATTTAAAATTGTTGTTGGTGCAATGGAACTATAATATGTACACTACCAATAAATTATTCCCCTATGGATTAACCAATTTAATTCCTATTCTGGATCAGATTTTGAATCTACCACCATCAATGTGTAGAGTCCATAGTTGGTTGGGGCCCTTAAATGATATCTCTTGTATTTGATTTTATGTATTGAAAGTATAAATACCAAGGCTAGGAGATTCATAACTTACCTCTTCATTCTTGAAATTTTACTATGTGATAAGATACATCATCATTAGTTCTTTATCAATCTGGATTTGGTTTGTAATGCCTCTACATGGTAATCAAATGTGAGATAAATCCATTGAGAGGTATCCATTGAGTTTCTTATACTAGTCCATACTCAAAAGCAATCCGTAGTCTTTAGGTATTTATACTACAAGGATGTTGATATTCATCTATACTTGTGGCTTAAGTGATACTTGAATACGTACATTAGTTAGTTCTCCAATTATTTGTATGAATATTTTATCCATATGTCAAACTATTTTCTTTGAAAGGCTTAGAAACAAGACAATATTTTGACATATATAAGTAGGCATCATAGTTTTTCAATCTTCAAAATCAAATATATAATTATGAATATTCATACAAAATTCCATAATAGTTGTTCAAAAGGGTGGAACCTCTAACTTAATTTTATATATGACATCAATGTCAGAAGATTTTAATTTCTCTACAGGATCATTTATCCTTTCCATAGGGGACTTCCCTAAGATAGATTTCCATAGTAGCTCTTGTTATTCAGTGATCTAAGATAATTTATGAAGGGTGATATTTTATTTTATTTTATTCATATCTTCCACATTGTTATATCCTCCTCTTCTTTATTTCTCCTTATTATAAGGCAGGTCATTCCCTTTTTGAGGAGGTGGATTGTTATTAGCTTCAGGACATACTGGAATAGTTGTATCATTTGGAATAATAGACATTGTGAGGGGATGCATGTTCCTTAGGTTATAACCACCTTTCTAAAATTTCTAGAAAACATGGATTTCATTTGTGTTTTCCTTTGGTACATTGTCATATTCACTCAAGAAAGGAAACTCATGAGTCTTAAAGAACATGGTATTGCTTAAAGGACCAAGCTTCGAGTGGGATTCTTGTGGATTATGTAGTTGATCTTGCCTTACCACCTCTCTTTGAAAGATCTTAAATGCTACAAAAAATCCAACACAATCAAGTTCACCATGCTAGGAAGTATTATGGATTTTGCACCAATTGGGTAGATCTATCTCTGTTATACTAATTTTTGAAGGTTTTTTATGTTTTTTTAATTTTATTTTAAGTCTTATTGAATGGTATATTATACCTTTAGATTCCATAATTATAATTACCACTTGAGCCATTAACATCACCTATATTTTTTTCATGCTAAGGAAGTCATTGCTTAACATCTAAACCATATTTTTTATAGCATCTAGCTTTATCTTTTAGAGTTAGTGCCTTAGAGCACAATAGTATAAGATGTAGATGAATTTTTATTATGTTGGTAACCATTGCCATGTGCATGGTTTTTTAAATTTTTTTAATTTGGATGTTGTTTATGTCAGAAGAGGTATTATGTATAAATGATTCTGATTAAATGCTGAGACATTCTACTTCACATGTAGAACTAGATTCAACACTGGGAGACTATTATTGATAATAGATGTGCTAGGTACCTAAGGATTAATTTGTCTATTAGTGTTGATGGACTCTTCATAGGATAATTATAAAGTGTTTATAACAACATCCCTTCAAAAGAATATTGTAGTAACTAGATCCAAAGCATTCTTATAAATTTCTAATACCAACACTTCATCAAGTTTATATGTTGAGCTCAAATAAATGTACATCTTATAGAATATTTCATTGAAATACCTAATTGGCTCATTGGGATCCATCTTCATGCTAGTAAATTACATTTATATCAAACTAGGATAGGTAACCTATCTAAATTATTCAAGAAAATAAGCTTGGCATGCATTCTAAGAAGTGATGGAATTCTCTATCAGATTAAGATACCAATCTTAAGTAGCATTCATTAGTGTAAAATGAAAAATACTAAACAAAACATATTTATTAATAACATTTATTAATCTTAGTATAAATTTGAAAGACTTAATGTTCTCTTCTATCATTCTTCCTCCTTAAGGACTTAAGGATGGTAGATAATTTTCAATATATTTGGGTAGGTCATGCACATGCCCTAGGATGGTAATAGCAAATCAAACCAACCAAGGTGGTTGAAACATGGGATGATTAATATGGGGAGTGCACCTTATTGGGGAAGGTTTTATGTATCTATTATGGATAGGGCTAGTTGGTACAAATATAGGCCTCCTATGATTTGACAAGGGTGAGACTAGAATAATAGCTTAAGAAATAGATTAAGTCACTTTTATAGGTGACTTGAGTGTAACTCAATGTAAAAACTTACCTCTTTTATCAGAGAAGTGCAAGGCCCTCCTTCTATCACTAGAAAGAGTATTGATGTAGTCTTTATGCACACCAATTCATAACGAGGTAGCCTCTAACATTTAAGGATTCCAATGGAGGTAAATTTCACTATAGGGAATGAGCTATAGGTCTATGGTTTTAAAATATAGGTGATGGAATAGTATACAAGTCATGCAGGTTGTTAATTAAGGTTATGAATAGATGAATGGTCTCTAAAAGAAAGTTAAAATCTTAGGCGAGTTGGTAGGAGATGGATACTAACATAATGTAGGTAGGTATTAGAAATATACTCAAAAATTATAGGAAAGGTAGGGAAAAAAATAAAGAATCTATGGCTTCATGGATCACCTCTCAAGTTGTTTCTAAGTGAATAAGTGCTTTTAGAACCAATGTCTAAAGCTAGCAATTGTTGCACACACATAGACATACATGGTCAAGCAGTCTAAGATAATTTGATATAGGAAACTCAATGGCCTCAATCAAATGTTTCTCCTTTTAGAGTATCTATTTAACACTCTTACTTGGGAGATTATGACTCATACCAAGGAAGTATTTAAGATAGTTATTACACATGCACATAAAACTATATGTTTGAAAGAACCTCTACATAGTTAGAATTATGAAACAATTAACTCACTTGCCAATGATCGATATAATTTGATAATTATTAATTATCTTTGCATATCTAAAATTAGCATATTAATCATAATAAGAAAGAATTATTTGAATCTATTTCACACTAAAAATTATTGAATAAAACAACCAAAAAGATTAATCTTAATTACATAGAGGAAATACACAAACACGTTCATTGATAATAAAAATTGATTATACTTATGTATTTATATTTTTAGACCCTTTAAAATGTGGGTTAAATATGATTAAATAAACTTGGTAAGGGGTAGACTCATCCTCTAATTACATGCAAATTTTGATTACATGGCATAGTTAGAACCTCGATTCTAACTATAGTCTCCAAACTATACATAGAGTTATCTTACACTCATCAATAATTAAAGTCAAAATTTACAATATCATGTAATATGTGCATGTTTAAAAAACCATTTAGGAAACATTTATATTAATTTATAACATAAGTATACTACTACTACTACAAAATTGATGTTATAATATTGAATTGGCATGTATAAAACTAGACCTTAAGATTGAGTGGATGTCTACATGGATGCATTAACCTTAGTAGGAGTGGTAACTATTTGTGCTAGTGCTTAAATGGATGTAAAAAATTTAATATTATCAGTATATACCTCTATCTTAAGATAATATTGATGAACCATATGATTTTGCCTTATAATGTATATGTTTAATAGTAAGGGTCTATGTACCCTATTAACTTGCTCTAATAGTTTTGCATGTTATCCCTTCATATTTTGGAAGTTGATCTTAAAAATCTCAACTTTAGTTACCTTATTTATTTCAAAAATTATCTTAGCTTCAATGTCCTCTAGTGCTAACCCTTGTAGACTCTGCTTAAAGTTATCAGATGCTTCTTGAATAAGTTGGTCAAATTTGATTCTATTGATTAGTTTACTAGTAGCATCCCTTACCTTTGATAGATTTAAATTGTCCAAAATTTACAAGATGACCATCTCATGCTCTTGATATTTGGGAATAAATACCCTAGTTATTTTAACCCACTCTCTGACTTTTTATGTTCTAATGACCACAAAATTGAGGGAGTTAAGTTCCTCTAATGGTGTCATTGAGACTAGATGTCTATATGCATTATTGATAGTGTAAAGAATCAATAATTTTAGTTTATTCTCATCTTACATTAAATAATTAAAAAAATGGTTCATTTAAGATATATGAGGACTAATTCAACCTTTATTACTTCCAGTGCCTCTAAAGTATTGTAACATTTTGATGCAACTTCTTATATTTTAGACTTAATCCTACTGAAACATGGTCTATTTATTGTTGTTGTTTGATTTTCTCTAATTCTTGTTCTATCTCTTGCCTTTTCATCTCCACCCTCTAATTAAATTCTACCATAAAAACTTTATGGACTTCTGCTTGGGAATATGTTTTAGACAAGGCATAGACCTCATGCATTTCCTCTAGAATGATCTCCCTCTCAAATTTATCCTCCATTTTCCTTTTCCTAACTCTTTGAATACTCCCTATGATATTATCAAATAGGGTTGTTACTAATGGGAACTCTATGATTTTGAATTGGGCATCTGGGTAGCCTTCTTCTAAGATCAATTTCCAATGGTTTAATCACTAACTGGATAGGGTATATTTGTTGTGCATCTTTAGCTATAGTCTCCACCTCAAGATTTTATACTAATTGTTTCTCTCTATCTCTTTTGAGGTCTATGTCAGGAAGGGAGGGTCAAATGATTTTGGACCAATCCACACGTCCATATTTGGGGAGTTGATGGACTATAATGACTTTCTTACCCCTTTTCTCCTTTCCTAAGGTCATGATAGTTATATATGGGGAATAACTTATGGAAGTCATTAAAAAAGAGATTTTTGTATAATAAATATGGATTTGGGGAGTGGCCAAGGCTTTATAAATTTTCTTAGTGTCCCTTTTCCTTTTCATGGTTCAGACTATGTGAAATATCCCTTTCTAGATATGCCAAAGTTTTTTATAGTTCAAGAACCTTTCAATAATAAATTACAAGTACACTTAGATTCAGAGCGGTAAATTATATGGTTAACTTCACTTTATTTGGACTAAGATTTATATAGGTTTTTATTTTAGACTTTGCTATGTTTATTTGAGAATAAATCAGCATGTTATTAGATATATTTAAGCAAGAAACAAGTGTAACAGTGCCCAAAAATAGATCACAGACTTATCAAAAATTTATATCAGATTAATACTTGCTCAAAAATAATTACCAAACTAGTTCTAAACTTAGCATAACATTCAATAGCAGAGTACAACATTCTTAGAATGATAGTAGCCCATAGAAACATAAATTGACTTATGTTTCTAGACAAGTCAGATACAGATTTTAGACTCATAATTATTTGCAACAACATTTACATAGTAGAATCATTATTCTGATTTGAAACAGAAGCAACCAAAATTCATAATCAAATTCTCAAACCTAGTGATATGATGTGCTCTGAGTATAAGATGGCAAATGGACATTAATTGTCTTGTGTTATGCCAATCTTCAACTTTTACCAGCACCTTAAATCTTCATGCGATCTATCTTTGACAGCTTCCCAAGATCGCTTGTCTTCTTATTTGGCATCTATTTTCTTTTGTCTTATTTCTGACTTGTCTTTACCTAAAGTTTTATTTGTTTTCAAGCCTTTGATTTATCTTCATTTGCCACCTCTTTGTCTACAAATAAAACATTAAATATATTTATCTAATTGCACTGACTATAATTAATCCACATGAAGGTTGTGCTAGAAAATGCATAAATTTTAAAATCACCTCTCCAAATATGTTGTCGAGCTCCTCATATCAATATCTGGTGGTCATGAATAAAGGCTATGATAGAAGTCTGGGTCCCATGATTTTTGAAGTTCAATTAGCAGCATAGACTTTTATTATGCCCATGACTTCTTGCTAGCATTGTCTCCTCTGCAAAATGCTGACTCTTCTTTTCCCATGTCTGCCAGGATAATGTCATGCAACACCCAGCTAAACCCAGCTATCTCGTGATTCTCCTTGAAGCTCCAGATCTAAATTAATAAGCTCAATGTGAATTCTATCATGAATCCACTCTAGAAAAGAGCTAGGTTTTTGTCTAACCCTTTTCTAATCTGCTGAAGGTTTTTGTCCTCAGAGATTTAGCTGAATCAAAGTTCAAGCTTTGCAATACTGCATCAAAAATATTACTCAACAATTTTTTCCAAATGCTTTGTCCTCAACTTCTTTTAAAGGCTCTAAGGAATCTTCTAGAAGAATCCAACTCGTAACTAACTCTAACTTCTAGAAGAAACTTATTTAATATTTTATTATTTCTATTTTAATTTAAATAAAATAATTAATTAAAGTCATCCTTTTTAAATAAAAATTAATTTTTAGACAACTAAAATTGATTAAATTAATTAAATCACTTATCATAATTTTGGGGACATTATAGTCCTCCCTTCTTGGAGATTGCTTGTCCTCAAGCAATTCACACATGATACCCAACACCAACTTCCAGGATCCCATATCATTCTCAAAAATTTGCAAACTCTACTATCTGAAACACTATGCTGAAATATATCTATGAATAAATTCTCCTTATCTCTCCTAGACAGTAGTGTGATAATTCTCAATATGTAATTAACAAACTCACCATTACATACCTTAGTCTTTGCAGAAGACCGCTACACTACTCTGATTATCATGCTCTCCAAATCCCCATAAGGATGATGACTCATAATTGGGAGTGAAAATGTCATGCAACATATATAATCATTTACCTTATCATTCATAAAATGAGCCTCCATCCTCTTTGTTGTCATAACATTTTTAGCACCATCTGCTAAAGCTCTCAATACAATCTTCTTCCCATCTGATGTGAAACCATGCTCAAAACATCTATCTAGAGGTACTCCTAAAGGTATGTCAACAAATACTCTCCTATGATGGTCCATCACTGACTAAATATCAACATGAAATACCTAGTTATCCTAAGGTGTGGGTGTTTTGGACTTAACCAAACAATGTGTAGCCCAAATCACATCATTATGTCTAATAATAGTCTCCATCCTTTGAGATGACACCTCCTTAGGTCCACCATCTAATGCTTCCCTCAAGATAGTCTTCTTTCCCCCAAAAAAGAACTCTAATTGCATATGGTGGTGATTAATAATGTAATGCCCAATACCCTGTAACAATGGCATGCCCAAGACCACATCATAATCCTCTAAGGGAAGCACATAAAAATCACTGGTCAGAGTATAATCCCCCATTTGAATACTAAGCTGTGAAATCTATTTGGTATAACCCAAAACTGCACCATCTACCACCATTACTCCAAAACCACCAAACTCCTCATACTTTAATCCACGTCTCTCCACTAAATTTAGGTTAATAAAGTTGTGTATCACCTATGTATACCAAGATCATGACCCATTTTCCCTTAAGTTTACCTTTCAATTGAAAGGCATGAAAGTTAGGATAATTGGAGAGGGTAGCCATAGTTACTTTCACTGACACCATGGTCTTAGGGGTATCTACCTCCAACTATGTTTGTACCTACTAAAAATCCTCCATGCTATCTTCAATATCAGTGTCGAGTACCTCCTCATCCCCTAACTCAGATGTCACCTTAATCAAATGAACATTTCATTTACCCATATAGCAGTGTCTGAGTTCCCAAGGTTCTTTGCAGGAAAATTATAACTTTTTCCTTCTCAATTCATTCTTCATCTCCTGATTCGTCCAAGGGGTTCTAGAAGATGACCCTTCTTTATTTTGTGGCGTTTTGGTCTTCTGTGTAGGTTGAGAGTCCCTAAATGGTTTCTTATCTACCTGATAAGAAGTGGGAACAGTATCCAGTCTCAATGTCACATCAATGGCCTCCTTAAGAGTGGCTAGTTAGAAAGCACGTACTAGACCCTTAAGTCTATCCTATAATCCCTCAATGAATAACATCACACTCCACCTTTGGGGATTATGAGGTACCATAACCACAATACTCTAGAACTCATTAGTATAAGCTTCTCAATGACTAGTCTGTCTAAGATGGGCCAACTCTCTATAGTAGAGCTCTATGTCCTTACAATCAAATCATGTAATGAGTCACTCAGTGAACTCAGCATAGGAACATACCAAGGTGTGATCCTAGGTGACCAATCCATGGTGCCACCAATAATATGCAATCCCTCTAAATGCAACACAACAAATTGAATAGCATCATGCTCAGGCGTGGGCCATAAGGATAGATATATGTCTAGCTTGTGCACCTAAGCTTGTGCACTCGTATCACTTGAGCCATTAAATGTAGCCAATGTGATCTTCCTAATAGCTCTATTGAGGTCAAATTTATACTACTAGGGTGGTCTATAACCATGATATCCCCTGAGTCTAGTTGTATCTCTACACTATGCACAATACTAGGGAAGAGGGAAAACATCCCTAACCTCTGGGGGTAAAACTCTCCACTCAGCTGTGGCTACCAAAATGGACTCTTGGAACCCAACCTCTGGTGGCTCCCCTTGTGCTCATTTTTCACTTGGTACAAACTAAGGAAGCATGGTCTATTCATAGTAGGTGTACGATGGTGATTGGACCTACAGGAATAAAGGGAGCTCCGAACTGAAGAATGGGACTGATGGCTATGCTGACTAGATTGATGGCTATGATGACTACCTACTACTAAAACTAATCTACTCTACTTGCCTCTATGTCTATCCACCTCTAAAAATTCCAAGGTATCTTGTAATTTGTCTAAAGCATGAGCGATCTTGGGCTAAGTAGTGATGAGAGTCCTCACCATCTCTCTATCTTCCTCATCCTGATTTCTTCGAGCATCCCCCTATTCTTCTACCATAATAGGTTCCTATTTTATTTTAAACTCACACTTGTACTAAGCTCTTCTATGTGTATAATACCTATGGTTTATATAAATTCTTCTCAGATGCATAGAAATAAAATATATTCACCCCTACATGTTGGCAAGAAACATGGCTCTGATACCACTGAAATATCCCTTTCTAGATATGACAAAGTTTTTTATAGTTCAAGAACCTTTCAATAATAAATTTTAAGTACACTCAAATTTAGAGTGGTAAAGTATATGGTTAACTTCACTTTATTTGGACTGAGATTTATACAGGTTTGTATTTTAGCCTTTGTTATGTTGATTTGAGCATAAATCGGCTTGTTTTTGGATAGATTTGAGCAAGAAACAAGTGCAACATTGCCCAAAAATAGATCAAAGACTTATCAAAAATTTATATCAGATTAATACTTGCTCAAAAATAATTACCAGACTAGTTCTAAACTCAGCATAACCTTCAATAGCAGATTACAACATTCTCATAATGATAGTAGCCCATAGAAACATAAATTGACTTATGCTTCCAGACAGGTTAGATACAGATTTTACACTCAAAATTATTTGTAAAAACATTTACATAGTAGAATCATTATTCTAATTTGAAACAGAAGCAACTAGAATTCATAATCAAATTCTCAAACTTGGTGATATGCCACGCTTTGAGTATAAGATGACAACTAGACATTACTTGTCTTGTCTTATGCCAATCTTTAACTTTTACCAACACCTTCAATCTTCATGTGATCTATCTTTGATAGCTTCCCAAGACCACTTGTCTTCTTATTTGGTATCTCTTTTCTTTTGTCTTACTTTTGACTTGTCTTTACCTGAAGTTTTATTTATTGTCAATCCTTTGATTTATCTTCATTCACCACCTCTTTCTCTACAAATAAAACAATAAAGTTATTTATCTGATTGCGCTGACTATAGTGAATCCACATGAAGGCTACACTAGCAAATGCATAAATTCTAAAATCACCTCTCCAAATATTTTTTCAAGCTCCTCAAATCGATATCTGGTAGTCATGAATAAAGGTTGCAATAGAAGTCTAGGTCCCCTAAATTCTAAATTTCAATTAGCAGCATAGACTTTTATTGTGCCCATGACTTCTTGCTAGCGCTATCTCCTCTGCAAACTGCCAACTCTTCTTTTGCCACATCAGCTAGGATAATGTCATACAACACCCAGATAAATCCAAATAGTGCATGATTCTCCTTGAATCTCCAGGTTTGAATTAATAAGCTCAATGTAAATTCCATCATGAATCCACTCCCGAAAAGAGCTAGGTTTTCATCCAACCCTTTTCCAATCTACTGAAGGTTTTCATCCTCAAATATTTAGCTAAATAAAAGTTCAAGATTTGTAATAATGCATCAAAAATATTACTCAACAATTTTTTCCAAATGCTTTGGCCTCAACTTCTTTTAAAGGCTCCAAGGAATCTTCTAGAAGAAGCCAACTCGTAACTAACTCCAACTTCTAGAAGAAACTTATTTAATATTTTATTATTTCCATTTTTTTTTAGTGAAAATAATTAATTAAAGTCATCCTTTTGAAATAAAAATTAATTTTTGGACAACTAAAATTTATTAAATTAATTAAATCACTTATCTTAATTTTTGGGACATTATACTATGGTAGTCCTAGAGGGAACATCGGTAGTAGTGGAAATAATGGACATTGATGGCACTATGGGGAAAGATGAAATAATGGTGGTATAAAAATCCTCCTCTAACTTGGGAGTGAGGAAAGGGATTTATAATATATTCAAAGAGGAAAATGAAATATCAGGGGTGGAGGTGACATCTTCCACCTTGGGAGTTCTTAAAATAGTACTAATTAGAACTAAACCAAAAATAGGAACACATGAGGAAACTAAGTAGGGTTTGAAGGTTGAGCATTATTACCTATTTTGTCATTAGTTCTTGGTGTCTTACCTTTATCATCTATAAATCTTAGTGGCTTTGATCTTACCAACTCCTCTTCTTCATCAAGTTCTTGTTTTGCCTCTAATTATTATTGATTAAATTAATGAAGGAATTATGATTGATCCACTATTAGATTATCTAAAAGAGGATCCCTTGGTTTCATCTTATAAAAAATAGTAGTCTTCATGTTTGAGAAGGAGCCTTTCTATATTGAGGAAGTACATTCCTCTATCGTTACTCCTTCTTATGTAGACTTATGCAGTTAGGGTGTAGTTAATATAGTTGAGTGTTCTTTATCCTCTGCATTAGAGGAGTCCAAACAAATTATATCCCATAGAGATCCCATAGGATGAGTCTTAGTCAACCCAAGATATTTATTAACATCATTTAATATAAAGGGAAGCTATTTATAAGGCTCCCCTTATATCTTTATTCATTGTGGGAGTTGGTTGTACCAAAAATTTGAACTTATCCATCCTTTAGGATGAGGAAGCCTAGTATGCATTTATTGTAATAAAATTGAAGGATATTTTTAAATTATCCTCAAATTATATTATTTTAAGTCTACAAGTTTTTCCCTTTCAAATACCTAGTTGTCATCCTTTATATTCATGAATGAAAACTCATGGTTGTAGGGGACATATTAGTATGGAATACCAAACCCCTGAATATGATTGTGTATATGACCATGAGGATCCCAATATCCATGTGTCTAAGTAGGCAACTAATAATGATTTATTTTATTACCTACAACCCCAAAATTCTTCCTTTATGTGTAACACATTCTACCAATGATCATGTGTGATCCATAAAATGTGCCTTTCTTCTATTTTATCAAGTCTTCCTCAACACTCCCCCAGAGTTGATATGTAATTTCTTGCTCCATAAGTTTAGTTGGCACATACTTTTGGAGTCAAAGGGGGTGGTCCTTATGAATAAAAACCATTATTACCATATAATAGGGATATAACCAATAGTCACCCCAAGGAGCTAGTGTATCTACTATGATTATTTTAAATTTTGGGTAGTGGAGTCCCATGAATTGCCTATCATACTTGAGGATAAAAATCCTCAAAAATTCAGACCATATGCTTTGTATATGCATATATATGAATAAACTAATAGTAATCACAAATTTCATTCTTAATACAATATGTGGCCAAGATCCAAAGATCACCAAGGTCCTTGTAAACTATGCCCATTACTGCATCTAGATTATATGACATCATATAAAAGTGCCCAACTAAATTAGGCCTCTTATATTTATGCATAACCTATTCCCTTAACTTGAAATTTATAATTTTTCCTAGGACAAATGTTACATCATTAGTCATTATCATATGAAAGAATGGAACCCAATCCAAGTTAAGAAAATGGATACTAGGCATGCCATACATTCTATTTAATAAGGCCATCCCAATACATACCCCCATCCTAAATTTGTTAATGGGTGTGGGAGAATTTCCTTTCAGGACCATTATCTCCCAAGATCAAGCCATGATCTCAACACTTTTTCAATTGAATTATGTTTATTCCATGAAACTAACCCATGTTTATCAAATATTACATTCAAAAATGGTTAAGATAAGTACCTTTCAAAGTCATCTCTGATGATGTAGGCCATGACCATCTGGTGATCTATATGGTACAATATTTTTTTTGGTGTAATCTTACCATCAAAGAAAAATGCCCTCAACAAGTCAATTCATGGCAAGACTTTAGGCTTGGCCATCGTTAAGTGTAGTGTTTGACTCTTGAGGGAGAGAAATTCTATATTAAATTGGTACCATGTAGGTGATAGATTTATTTCATGTGAAAATACATCAATAGGATCAACTACATCCCATAACTCTGAGTAATTAGCATACCTATTGTAAAATATTTTCACATTAAACACCCTATCCATGAAATTTGTAGAATCCTTGATCGAGAAGGGTGATTGAGAAAGTATTCCTCTTAAACTCTTGGATGATGATGCCATTGAAATTATGTGTAATACTCAAATTCTATTTATGTCTATCATATAAAAAATCATTTATGTTGGTCACTTATTTTTAATGGATTCATAGGTAGCTAGGGATTTTGTTCATAGAATAGCATTTGAGTTCAAATTCATTTTTTTATCAATGAATACATCGATGGTTTCACATCATTTATATAGCCTTAGCATTAAATTGTCATTTGTGCACTTTTAATGTCCATCATTCATATGTTTATTTTACCTCCATAGTTTAATTATTTTTAGTTTAGTTGGTGGATTATATCCTTTATAAAGTTTCAGTGAGTAGTTTTTTATTTGCTGGCCAAATCTAATGGGATTTTGATAGTCAAGAGTCAGGACTCTGGTTTTGTGTTTGGATTGAGCCAAAAAAATGTCTGATCAAAGGCTCTAAACACAAAGTCCAAACAAAAATCCTAAAGACCTAATCCCTTAGAATAATGTTTAGACAAAATGTTTGATCAAAATCTCTAAGAAAAATCTTTGATGAAAGGGTATAACAAAAGTTCTGATATAGAATGTCTGAATAAGGAGTCCCAAAAAAACTAGGTCTTTTAGCACATCATTTGAACAAAATGTCTGATGTGAAAACTATAAATAAAAAGTCTGATATTGAAAACTTGATCAACAAATATTGAACCAAAAAGCTAATGAGAAAATACCAAACAAAATATTTGATGCACAAATTCCTAACAAAATCTCTGATGAGTAGAACCCAAACATAATTTTTGAAGAACAAAGTTCCTGAGCCTAAGAAAAATGTCCAAAGACCACATCCTAAATAATTTATCTGAGTAAAACTAAGCCCCAAAAAAATTACAAGGTATAAATCTTTTCAAAAGACATTAGTTAGTCCAAAAAACGTATAATACCATTGTTTGTACTTCCAAGTGTAAAGATTAAGGAGAAATCCAATAGAAATTTCACAACTATGTAAAGAGATCTCAATAAATAAGGCCAAAATCCCAAAAAAGTGGGTCCCAATTTCTTTAATAAGAAAATGGGAATGTTGGGTACAATAGAAGTACTAAAGTATCAATCCAAGAGACTAATTTTTCAAGTTATAATCCAGGTCACTATTGTACCTGATTTACACACATTGCTTGGCTCACACATAATATAATGAACATGGGAGAACTACATCATTCAAAGTCCCTCTTCAAATTCTTAGATATGTATTCAGTGTCCTTTATTAGTGGATTAATTAGACATATCTTGACATCATATACCCACTAACCCATTTTACGTAAGGTCACATTAAATATGGAAAGCTAGGGTTTTTCCATTTTGTAAGGATCAATTTTCTATGACCTAGATCTAAATACACCAGAGTGAAGGTGAAGCCAAACTCAAAAACATCTAGGTGGTCACATCTTATTTCACCAAATATTTCATATAAGACAATATCATTAGACATAGAAAGTAGTGTCAATATAACCATCCAAGGATGATGCAACTATCCAAATAGCCATATGCACTAAATCTAGAAACTCACAACTATTTCAAAACTATCTTCCTACTTACTTGTAACCTATTCAAGATCGAAAACTACATTAACATTATAATAATATAAGCACTTATTTTCTTTATCATTTTTATATGTATCCTATTTTTAATTTCCATATTTAAACCATCTCATCATAACAAATTTAGTATATGATTATATCTAGTTTTAACATTTAATTGCATATTATAAATATAATTATCACCCTTATGCCATTTCATCTATATATTCTTAACCCTAAGTTAAAGTGAAAACATAAAACAATATTTCATTTTAGGGTTAAACATGACTAAGTTTTTATTTTTGAAGAAGTTATGTTGATCCCATTGCTACTCTAAGTATTCTTTATATAGAGGCTATAATTAATAATTTTGATTTATGATTGAATATGTTTCCTAAAATTTGTCACTAATAAAATTATTTATTCTAATGTTACAAAATTATATTCACATATATTTCCCATATACCCTATATTGAATTTGACTTGGTATGAGTTCTTACTAGAACATGTTTAATATTAGTTTACATCTGCTTGGATAATTCATGAGTTGGGTTTATTTGAAAAATTTATTCCATGTTAAAATAATAATCTTATTTTCTCCTTTAATTTTTCTCCATTTTGGGTTTTTTAATCTAATATCACCACTTTAGTTTAGAATCATATGTGTGTAAGATCACATTATGTTTTATATGGATTATGTTTGGGTATAATAATCCATATTTATATAAGGTAAAAGGTAACCACATTGACCTTGTGGATGTTATACCAACTTGTTTAATAAAAAAAATTCTTACAACTCATTCATTGGGTTAATTTTGTAACTCTAAATTGACATGGTGAAAACTCACCATTTGTTGGGTGGGTAGAATCCACATCAGCAAATATTCACACACTCACTCTAATAGGGAGAGCTACATCAAATTGATACCCCTTTCGGATATGTAATAAATACTCAAAATAAATGGGGTTGTCTAAGGATATATCAACTATTCCCCTTGTATGATCCCTCTTTTTTCATTTTATGACAATTTGGTTTATTTGTAAGAGATGAGGTTAGTTATTGTAGGAAATTCAATGAGAAAAATCAACATCTATAGGCAATAGATCAACCAAATTAGATAGGCATGGGTGCATTGATGTAAAAATAAATTGTGAAGTCAATTAATATGTTGTCATAATCAAATAGACAAGGCCATAATGCACCCTTGTACAACCTAGCACATACATGTCCCTATTCATTTCAGAATTTTATTTTCAAGTATGATACAATTCAAAGATCCTTCTAGTCAGCTATATATTGGAGATCTACCTGCAAAATCAACATAATTTTAGTTTAAACTAGGTTTTCATATTTCAATGAAAGTTACTATTTATATCTCATTTAAGTTTCAATAATTTACTGTATTTAACATTCATATTTTATATATTCTATTTTCATAATAGTATTTTGATAGTTTCATGTTTTATTACATTTTTATGTTAAATTAAAATAAAAACATACAAACATTCTAGTTAACTCATAATTTTTTATTAGAACACAACTTTTTTACTTTATTTTTATCTTAGGATTTCATATATATTTCTAAAAAATCTTAAAATTGAAAGAAAAAAGCTTAAACCTTGCATATGAATTTGATACCATGAGCTAGTCTTATTTAACTTTGGATCTTAATTTGACATTGAATAAATTTTCTTATCATCTTGGATAGACATTTGACATGAAATCTTTTTTATTTCAACCTTAGGATTAAATTTATTGATCTATATACACACACAAAATTCAATTTCTATTTTGTCTTTATTTTTTATTACTTGTTACTTATTTTTAGTAATAGTCTTCTAATAATTATAAAACTACATATATAACTATCATTTTTGGCTAAGAAATTACCTATGTTATCAACACTATGAAGTGAGGGATACTATTCCAATACCTAGGCACTAGAAAACACTATACACATATTTTAGTTTTTCCATTCCTCATGGTATACACCATATGAAGCCATTTTATTTTTTTGATATATGGTTTACCTGAGAAGAACATATCACTCAAGGAATATACTCCCACCGTACCCTTAGATATGGGATAGTGGGCTGCAATAATGGTATAAATTTCGTACTTAATAATCTAAAATATTGCGCTAACATTAATATATGAAGGAAAAAGTAAATTTTATAACCTAAAAAATCATTCAAATCCTTTCCACAATCACCCTTTATACTTAAATTTTATTCTTTTATTATATCCCTATTCATTATCTCTTTTGTATATGCAAGATTACTTCATCATAATAAGCATTTTATTTATTGATTTTTTCATATTTAAATTCATTTTATATATCATGAATAGTAAAAGTAAATATTCTAATGATGTTCATCCTCTAACTAATTTTTTATCTACTCATGATGTGATTTTTACTTATGATAATGAGTCTACAAATTGACAAAATAAAAACTTATGTAAGAATCATATATCAATGATTATGATTTTGATGATGGATCAATGGATAGAAAATTTTATTTTAATGAAACTTTGTAAAAGTATTTCATATAAATGAGTAGACAACTTAATATTGAATATAAAAATGAACCTCTTGATTCATCAATGCATCCTTCTTTGGACCCACATATGGAGTTAAATTTAGCTTCCCTTCAAGATTCTCCTTCACCTTCTTCCTTTAATTCTAATCTAGAACACAAAGATCATTATAAAAATTAATATATATTCTCTCTTAAATTATTGACTACCATAAAAAATTGTGAACCTTATCCTTTCATGGATAACTTCTCTTTCCACATTGCTAATCCATTTTACCAATTCCATTCCTATAAAATAAATACACATAATATAATCTTAAATAAGGATGATATTAATCATGATGAAATTCATATCTGTCATTATTTTAGATTTCAAGTCATATAAATAATAATGATGTTATCTCTTATCATTTATTAATAGTGTATATTGAGCATACATTTCATATCCCTTCCCCCTTGTAAACTAATAAGGATGAACTTCCTTCCTCTTCCCTTAGCACATAAAAAGTTACAATTTAAATCCATGACATTTTTTCTAACACATCTTATTATGTTGCCTATACTTCAACCTCATGTTTATCTTCACACGATATTACTCTTATGACACAATGTCATATTATTAGCATAGAGTTACCACATAATGACAATCATCTCTTTCTAGTGATAATTATTTCAATGTTATTGATAAAAATGAATAAAATCATATATATCCAATGAATATCCCAAAATAATGAAAAATCCTACCACTTCACCTCCCACACCTACTCTTGATGGTGTTTGTATCCATATTAAATCAAATATAAATAGGGTATGTGATTATCAATCCCTTCAATATCAAATCATCACTATGAATAAAATTAATAAAATATTTATAAAATCTAAATTAGTATTTTAGTTTAAAGATCATATCACTTGAAAATAATAGAAACCATACAAATAACATATAATATTCTGTGTTAATCATTTATATTCATTTAGCTATCATGTGAATCTTAAGTAACATATATATATAGTTAATGATTTATAAATTATACATAAGGCCAATAAGAGTCCAAATGAGATTCTAAAGAAAAAAAATTGAAACAATTTGATTGCAATACCTTTTACACCTCCTCTAATAATATCAAAATACAACTATGCATATAATAAACTATATGGGCATCATGCAAATACTTATTCAGATTTGAATAACAAAATACAAAGTATAATTGATAGTGGTGATACTATTACATAAAAATAATTTAAGAAACCCACTTATATTATATCTCATAAAAAAAGTAATAAAATAACATAGAGAAAACATGGAAATAAAAAGATAATTCAAAATAATAAAATATTCAAAAACCAAAATTAGAGCAAGCAAGATTATAAAAAGAACATTTACAAAAATAAAAGTTTCAAGAATAAATTAAAGATAAGCAATAAACAACTTTTGTGAAAATATTTATCATGAAGGAATAAGGAATCACATATTAAATCTACATCATGCATAGTGAAAAATATATGGTCAACACTGCAAAATATATGGTTACACATTTAAATAATGAAGTCAAAGCAAAAATAAATTATTATCATATGTTCAACCAATGACACATTATTATTCTTTAGTTATATTATAGGCTTAATTTTCACCCTTGGAGAGGGTTCTTCAAGCTCTCTCCAACTAATCTATAATATTGGGACAACCCCAGGCTATGGGTAACTGAGTTAAACCTTTGGAGAAGGTTGACTTCCTCTTTGATGTTCACCTAAACTAATGCTAAGCTAACACATCATGGGTAATAGGGTTAGAAATAAGATAAGGGATACCAATAAATTTAACCAATTTATACACCAAATTTAAAGCATAAACTCCCATAAGTTTAAACCCACACTAGATTAGTTAAAGATAGTACTAGCTCACACAACCTCAAGACCAAGATAATTTGCATACATATCTCATAGAAGAAATTCATAGTATAACACTAATCTAGACCTATAAAAAGCATTAAAAACTCCCTAAACAAGGTTAGAGGAGTACAATGGATGAGGAAGATTCTCCTTCACACAATGCCATCATGCATAACTCACCAAACCAGATCCAAGGTAGGAGATAAGTAAATAAAGTTTTATATTACATCAAGAGGTAGTTATTAAAAATGCTTGATAGGGTCAGGCCTAATCAAGTTGAGCATACTTTGTAGTATCTCAAAGAGTATCTTTGTCTCTAAGAAGATAAAAAGTGTAAAATTTGAGAACCTTTTCAAAGGATAAGAGAATGGGATTATATAGGAGAAAGGGAGAAAAAAGTAGAGAGAGCATGTTTCAAGAACCATTAATGAGTTGTTTATTTCAAGGGAAATATCCACCATGCTTTGGTCTAATTAGGATTTAATCCATCATGATCAAGACATGACAAGTCATGATCTTATTTATGAAAGGGACCCTTCGGCATTCTAAAAACTCTATTAAATGATCATGCTACTTCTCTAACCACTAGATCTCTATCTTTGATCTTCGTGCCATATTATACTTGACTATACCTATATAAGGACAAAATCCTCACATCTATAACCTGACTAAGATTTGGTTATTTCTACTTTAGGTGGCTATTTGTTGAGAGCATGGCTTGGGATATTATTTCATTGATAACACATAGCTTCCCCTTACTTTAGGAACTGGAACTAGGTCTACTATAGATGAAAACCAATAAAATATTATTTGTTTTCTTATAGTCCACATAGTTGGCACTCTACGCAATGTCTAGTCCCATTTACAATAAGCTACCACCCTTCTAGCCTATTAGGTATAGAAGACCTATTTTACCTCTATGGATATCTACTAAAAATGTTTGGTATTTATTATTTATCTTAGCTCAACATAGGTTGAGCTTGATCTTAGTTCCATCTATTCTCTACTAGCTCAATTCCATTCATTTTCTTTTATCTGAGTCAAACTACTCCATCGACCTTAGTTAAAAATTTCCTAGCTCATTCCATTATTCATTGGTTATTGGTAAACTGACTTAGGTTTCATTGAATTATTAACTTTTTCTCACTCTATTAGATCTCATCTGATAGGTTAAATACTTATCATTAAATCTTTTACCCAAGCTAACACATTATTGACACCTATCACCCATACATTTAGTCCTTAGATCTACTTACCAATCTATCTAATCCCTCACTTATGCCACATGGTGGCCTATATGCCCATTGACCTTTTGACCTACTCGTGTACTATTGATCTTAGATGTTCAATCAATACCAACCACTGATCTACTAGGACTAACTATTAAACTCCAATAGCTACTTCATGATCTTAAATTTGATGTTTTACTCCTCTCAAATGATGTTTACATGACTTCCATTGACTTTTGCATGATCACCATTGACATTCATGGAAAAATCAAATTTAAGCTCAATGAATTTATTTTTACTATGTCTTAAATTTGACATCCACATGACTATTGAATATGTTTGTGAGCTTGTCAAAATGATGGGCATGTAGATGACAATTTTAAGCTCTAGTGTTTTTTTTTCAAGTCCAAATGGTACTTGAAGGGGCCCAAACTTGATGTATGCACACCCATCATGAGATATTTAAATGTCAATGGTTGTTTTTTATTCTTTAATTTAAAGTTTGTATAACTGTCACCAATTTCCCCAAGACATTTCCTTCAATCCTTGTTTAGGACACTTTGCCTGAACAATGTCCCTTTGGGAAAATTTTTCTGATAATTTTACCAAAAGAACTTTTGTACTTAGGCACTTTCCCAAAAGAAATGACCCTTCAATATTTGTCATAAGTAACCCTTTTAGTGTGTAAATATCCTTCAAGACTTTTATATGGGATGCTTTACTTGAAAAGTGACCCTTTGGAACTTTTAATTTAAACCACTTTTCTTGAAAATTACCCTTTGGAAACTCTGATCTAGACCTTTTGGCAAAGAAAAAACACCCTTCATAAAATGTTTTTGGGACACTTTTTTACAAAAAAATGCCCTTTGGGATTTTTGCTTTGGACAACTTTTCTTGTAGAATGAACCTTCAAGAAAATTGTTTAGACAATTTTCTTGAAATAAAAGACCCTTAAGGTTTTAATTCAAATAAAATGTTTAAGAGAATTTAGACTTATCCCTTTTGGATGTGGATAATTTCTCCAAAATAAATAGGTCTTTAGAAAAATTATTATAGAACAATTTACCTGAGAGAAACCTATCTTTGTCTTTTTCATCAAATATTTGGTTTGAAAGAAATAACACTTTTGATACTTTGTCTCAGATAATTTATCCAAAATATTTCAACACTTAGCCAATGAAATTCCAAAATAAAACACCTAAAATAAATAACACTTAGTCAAAATAATAACCCAAAACAATTGAACTTTATCCCAAAGACTTAGCCTAATCAAAAAGGTTTTATACTTCACTTCTTTAGCCTGCAGGGTCTTCCAGAATTATTCATGAAACTATTGTTGACCTTCAAAGATTTGGAACTCTGATCAACTTTTCCATCTAGGCACAAGATTGGTATGTGGGCCAAAAATGGACAACAATTTCAACATGGAAATAAAGATCCTAAAAATTATGCACATATTCAAAAAAAACATAATTTTAAAAAAATAACTAAAATTTATGGTGGAGCGAGTTTCTATAGATAGATATAAAATATGATCAAAATCACATATCAAAATTCCAAGCACAACATAAGAGTTTAATAATCTTAGATGATGATGATGATTATCCTAGTAATACATAAAAAATGTATGGTCTTGATGATATATGGCTTAGACATATGAATCCCTTTGATGAGATCCTTGGTGTTTATTAGCATCATTTTCTTGAACAATTGAATTATTTTTTATTTGTTACTTCTTCTTTCCCTTCTCCAAGAATTATTATATCCCTTGGATTTATTTTTACTTTGGGTAGTTTCCCTCTTGATTCTCAAATTGATTATAACAATATAAAATAACTATCTTAAAAAACTATCAATGTGCATTGATTATATCAATCTACTTTGTCACTATTACATATATATCATTTTATGGCTTGCATTGAGATCACATGATCATATATTTTTTACTTTTACAAACTACATGATCACAAATATCCCCTTTACAATTTATGGGGAATGTGATTTCTTATTAATATCAATCATTTGTGTTACATTACTATGACTCATTTACATAGATATATGTTGAGTATATAAAATGGCTCATTATATCTAGGAAATGAATTCATATTTCCCTAAAGAATATTCCTTTTTTTTATTATTCATATGTAAATCATATAGCTATTTAATAATTCAAAATAGAAAATGAGTACTTTTCCTTGATTATTTTATGTAAGTTAATGTTACCTATTTACACCACATTTTTCTAACATTTTTCATGAAAAGTCACCAAATATTTTTATATATGTCATATAGATGTACTATAGTAAAATAATGTGTTTTTAAAAATAAAGAGAACTTTATAAACATAGTTTAAGCTAGATCTGATTATATGCATTTTAGCTTTGGATATCACCAATCTAGGTCTAAAGATCAACAATATAACTCTAAAGATCACTAGTCTAGCTCCAAAGATGCTCAGGTTAGTTTTGGACATGATTAGATCAGTCTAGATGGCTTCCAAGAGCTCAAGAAAAGACATTTTAAAGAATTGGCATCATTATGAAAACCATATCTACATAATCAAAATCATCCTAGCTTATTTTTGGAACATTTCTAAAAGCCATGTATAAACTTTCCAAAGATTGTATATCTTTTTCTAGCCATAAGTATTTATATTAATTTTTTAAAATTGAATGTAATCACTATAATTTGATCTATTTCTATAATATAAATAGCTTCAACTCCAACAATAAGCTACAACAAGTATCAGAAAAAGGTAACATGTGAAAACCAATGCCAACACTCTTCACTAGTTTTTCCCTTAAAACATGGAATATATTTTTTATTTTTATTTTCAATAAATAAAATCATAGTTATTTATGGTCTTGTTATGAGCTTAATCTATTTTTATCATTTTTTTAAAATAATTGTCACACATAAGCAACATCTTAATGTTGACATGGTAGTAGAGAATAGAAAGAGAATATGTAGCAAAGAGATGATTGAAGTATATAATTAATCTTTTCTAGAATTGTAAACACTTCTATAATTTATGAATAATTGATTTCATGACATTTATACAATTATTTTGTGATCTAATTCTAATCTAAGGGATATAAAGGGCCCACTCAAACAAGGAAGTATGATTTATTTTTGTATTTATATGTTATTTCACATTGTTGTATGTCTTAAAGTTTGGTATTCATTATTTTATGCAAAGATCGTGTTATATGTTTTAACATACTGGTCTATGTGTTTAGGCTTGTGTGTTTCAATCAAGTTTGCATTCAACACTTTGAATTTCTAAGAATTTGTCTTTTAAAAAAAATTCAAATCTAGAAACTTAGATTAATTTTCTATTTTTTTATAAGCAATTTCATTTCCAATAATTGTGTTTCCCTTGCAAGCATTTTTTAAATTAAACAAAATGTGTTTCCCTTACAATCATTTCTAGTTAGTAAGTGAGTTTTTTGTACCATCAATAGGTTGGATTTTAGTTCAATCATGTAGATTATATATTTATAAGTAAATGATCCATAACTCCCCTAAAAAATAAAACTATTATCCATTAAATTATATACCTTAATTCTAATTAACATTAGACACTGACCCTAGTTTGATATGACATCAAATTAAATTAGTTGATTAAATGAGAGGATTTAAAATCCCACCATTTTTTGGCTTTGTTTTTAGGGATTTGTTAGGTGTTAGTATGATACTAAATCATAATTTAGTAGTTTATTAAGACACACTTTCCATAAATGAAATAAATTTATGAATAGACACAGATATTCAAAGGGAAGATATATTACTAATAACCCTCAACAAAGCACAATCACTAGTAGAACACAAGAATAACGTGTATTAGAATACCCTATAGGAAACTACCTTTAGATTATTAAGTATCAACAATTGTTAATCTCATCTAGACTTTGGGATCATTCCCCATAAGCAGGTTCATCCTTCTAAACAAAGCAATTAAAGATAATATCAATTATAAAATATATTTTTAAATATGAATCAAGTATCCTTCCAACCACTCATGAAAATTTAACACCTCTTAGGAGAGATCTCTACAATATCTATTGGGAAACTATGGGAGACAATCTAGAAAATATCCACCAAATAGGGATGCAGGAGGTAGAGTTAAACTACCAAAGAAAAATTTCACCCATCATATTTTCATAGATAAATATGAGAACAGTACAATGAATAATATATCCCCATCCATACTACCCACTTTTAGGAGATTATACATAGAAAAATTTGATTAATATTTTTTTGAGTTTAAAGTCTTCTATTAAAATTATGATTACAAAACTTATAATCATAAATTGAAATTATTCCTTCTACACTCAATGATTCAACCATGATATGGTTAATGGGTTTACAATCAAATTCTATTCACATCAGATGAAATGTAAAATGGATTATTGGAAAAATATCAATATTATTGTAGTGTAAAGGATGGAAAATATGAATTATTCCACATCAAATAAAAATAAGATGAGAATATAGAAGAATATCTTGATTTTTTTCTCATTGCACATGGACAACTTGGATATGAGTTAGAATATTTTTAGAGAAAGATTTTTATCTTAAAAGGATTTGATGATGGTACTATATAATCCTTTAAACTAATTGGAAAAGGAAACATAAATAAACTAGTTCTAAATGACATTGTTGAACAATGCAAGAATTCTTCAAGAAAATAAAAAGGATGAATGATGTAGGAAAACTCATGGAGGAATTTCCAAACCTTAAAACAATTTTTTTGGTTCAATTAAATACCACATTAGAAGTATAAGAATCAAAATATAATGCCACTATTAAACCTTTGGTTATGTGTTCCCCAAAATTTAGGTTAAAACATGCACTCTGAGATTGCTCTCTTGATAGGAAAGATATGTGTGGAATTTGTGATACAAGTGACCATGATAAAAATAATTTTATCCTCATACCTATACTAAATAATTAATTGAAAGTAGCTACCCAACCAATCATTTGGTTCAATTATATCTAAAGCTAAGGGAAAATTTTCCCTTATAATTAAAATGAATAAGTTTTTTCCCAAAGCTCTTTACAATCCATGAATGATTCCATAGGATGGACTAACTCCTCAAAAAACTTGGGGACACAAACTTGGTCTCCATAAGAGTGGACATCATCATAACCCCACACATCACAACAAAATAAACAACCATGGATTCCACAAAAAATAAACATTGGGTACCTCAAACTTTTTAATAGTAGAGGATATTTCCACCTCAACAAGTTTTGATGCATCAACCACCTACTCAACCTCCATGAATCAAAAAATTAGCTCATCCTAAATTACCTATAAAAATAGTTAAAAACTCCAATAATAGATAGAAAATCCTTATCTCTAGAACTGAATAAGAAAGAACTATGGGGGTCAATGCCATTTAATATATTAACTCTTAGTTACATTTAGGAAAGATAATGGATAGTCTCCCAATCACCATTACATAAATCCTAGTTGAAAAATAAAGTCCAAGCACTCTTACTAAGCTAATAAAATAAAAAGAATACATTCAATAAAAATTATAAGATTAGGAAACTACTCCACTAACTCTTTTTCCTAAAAGACTTAAGGAAATAAAAAATAAAGAGAATCATAATTAGTCTAATAACTAATAAAATTAATATTTGAGATCCCACTACTGTAATATATAAGAGACATTCCACAACATAGTAAAATAATCAAAGGTTTGTCCACTAAAACCCCAAGGAAGAAAAATAAAATAAGATATCCATTAAACTTAGGAAGATCGTGGTTGTCCTTAATAACAACACTAATAGAATATAGATCTAGATATATGACCATTTTAAATTGATCAAAATAAAAAATATATATACCTACAAAACCATTGACATATTACATAAATCTCTTATAGGTAGATGAACTAAATCAAAACAAGTATTTCCCTTTTGGCCATGGTAGGAGTAAAAAATCATGTGAATGAGTTACAAGAGGATTTAAAAAGTTAAATTGATGAAGTTGGTATAGCTCTAAATATGCATAGTCTAGATCTTGAGATCACCAATTTGGTTCTAGAGATGCCTAGTTTGGCTTTAAAAATCACCAATCTAGCTCCAGATATGCCTAATCTAGTTCTAGAGACACGTAGTCTAGAGCTAGATATTAGCAAACCATATCTTTAGGGTTAAAAAAATAACCTAGAGGATTCTCAAGATAAAAACTATGATCACAAACCTCTTCGAAAGCACATTCTCAATTGGGCATAAAACAATTAAGAAATTTTTCTTGTAGTCTTTTGTTGTCCTCTATAAGGTGTGATTTTAGAAGGATAATCCTCTCTCAGATATATAACTAACTTACAAATGTTACATATTCATCCTTTACATTTTAACTCTCTCATGAGTGAATTTTGGAAAGTTATTTCCATCTATCTAGGGATAAAACAACTAGTAGTCCAACATGGAAAAAATTTAAATATAAATAGTTGGCTAGACAATTAACAAGAAACTAAGGTCTTTGATATTTTTAAAATTCATATAAAATACTATATTTGGGAATATAATAACATTAAAGTCATTAATCAAAGAATTTTTACTCATCACATTTACACGTTATAAATCAAACCAATAAGATAACCATAGAGAAGGATCAATCTAGTGCTAAGGGACATGGAAAATATATAAATAGAAAATCTATTGCAAGTAAGACTGATCTATCCCATATCAGATAGTCAATGGATATCACCCAATGTAATTTTATTAAAACAACATGTTAAGTATTATATATTTATAGATTATAGGGATCTCAACAAAGCCATCACGAAATTCCTAGACTAAGTCTTAGATAACTTAGTTGGGAGTAAATTATTTTCCTTCTTGGTTGGGTTCACTTGATATAATGAGATAAGAGTAGCGATAGAGGACTAGGATAAAACAACCTT
>JARHVA010007921.1:70000-227500 GCA_037957365.1 Torreya grandis | reverse complement strand
TAACTATGCTAAATCTTGCACATTTGGACTTAAGTGCTTAAAATGAACCTAGATGTTTTGTGTTGAAGTTATTTTATGACATTTGTTGCGTGTTTTTCACTTAAGCCAAGGGGAAAATGAACTTAATTTGAATGTGTTTTAATCTTGCTCACTTCATATTTTGGTGTTTAAAAAAGAACATAGTTCATTTTTATGCCTTACATGTTTTCCAAAGTTTTTGTAAGTTTAAACTAATGCCAAGGGGGCCATAAAACTTCACAACACATTTCATTTTTTTTACTTTAAAATGAAATTTAAATAATTTAGTTTGTGATTTGAAAAAAAATTCATTTTATGCCATGTTTATTTTTACTTGTTTGTTTCACAAAATGAATAGCATGTGTATGCTTTCCCCCAAACCCCTATACGGAACTTGGGTGACCAAAAATGCCTTTTAACTTGCATTTGTGCTTAGACCAAGGCATGGAGAGAAAATTCATCTATTATCTCCCCAAAATTCAGATGGTTTGTGTGATGTAAATACAACCTCTAAAGTATTTCCACTTAGTTATATTTTCATGAAATTTGGCTTATGGAGGGGAGGTCATTACCACTTCATGAGTTCTTTATGGAAGCATTGACTCAAGGCTTCATCTCCTAGAAGTGTTTCAACCCTAATCTATTGTGGGGTATACAAATTAGGGTACGAATATTGAGAGACTTAGGGGGTTAAGTGGCTAACCTCTTATTTCATAACAAAGGCCCAAGTCGGGTCTGGTTAACTAGGGGATTCCATTAAGTAGTCCACAGATGGAACCACCATGTAAAGGAGTACACATTTGCATAATAAGTTGATCGATATGAATTAAATTGACATGATACTTGTCTTATGTTAGCCATACTTGTGATCAATCTAGACATTTATAAACTATAGTTTTAGTCAACCCCACATGCCATACCTTGTTAGTTTAGGGCTTAGTATGATTTACTTAGTTGTATTTGGTCTTTTTTCCTTTATTGCTTGGTGTTTTGAGTCTAAATTTTTTGTTTTTTTATGACACATCATACCTATTTTTGTTTATACACCACTCCTTTATTTGAGGAGGTGTTATTATGGCCATTTTTTTACACACCTTTGCCTTACAAACTTTTTTCTAACTTATTTGTGTTTGTGTCTTGATTAAAATGGGTAATGCTATGCTACCTAAATCATTTCAAGTTTTTTATGCCTTAAAGTCTTGAAAAAAACCATTGTCACATCTTTAGAGAGTGATAACACCATTAAGATGATTAATTTATTTCAATACTTGTTTTCCTCATACCATTTTATAAGAACCAGTTCCATGTATGCCATTTGAACCATTATCTTGTGTCATTCCATTTTGCCTAGTTTGTTGTTCGTTTGAAGGAGCTTAGTTTTTTAAGTCTAGTTTTTAATCAACTTTTCCCAGTTTAAATTCAAACATTGATTGATTTATATTTATACCTTGATTAATTAGGGCTAATATATAGATATTTCTCTTTTGGGTTGTGCAACTTAGGTTGATTCATTACCCAATTTTGAAAACTATTTCTTGGATCTTTGCCTAGTTCCTTCATTTTGTTCAATTCTATCTATCTTGTTTATTTAAAAGAGCCTAGTTTTCATCATTGTTTATGCCTTTTATTTAGGTGAAAATAGTATATCTTCATGTGCCTTTTTCCTTGTTCCTTATGCTAATTGACCAAGTTTATGTTTGATTATGTAATATGAATCTATGCCAAAAATTTTCCAAATTTTTTAGATTAAAATCACACCTTTGTTTTAAGTATATCTTTTGATGCTAAATTTGGCCAAAAGTCATAGCACATACCTTTGTTTTAAGTCTATATTTTGACACTGTGTCACCTTTGGCCAAAAGACCTAATGAATTTTGTTTATTTAGATTAGATTTGTTTGGAGTACTTTCAACATAGAATTTGACATGGTATTTTTTATTCAAATGATTAACCTTTTATATGTGAGAAATTCTATGTTAGATGTTTGATTTTATATTATTTTATACCAGGTTTTAGCTTAGACTATTTTTGAGATACAACTCCATTTACTTGACCAAGTTAGACCAAGTTTGAAACATTTATCTTTTGGATATCACTTTCAGAATTTATAGAAATCTAAGTCTTTTTATGGAGTGTTATCATTTATGTGGATATGTCTAGCTACACTTATGGTGGAGTCATGTACAATCTAAGTTATGATAGAATGGTTGTGCAAAATGACTTTGTTGAAGACCCTTATGAAGTTGATGTTTCTTAAGAGATGGATTGTTACCCTAATTGTAGTGCACAATCAAGGGAACAAAGTCAAGATCCACAAAATTATTTTATTGAATACCCTTATGAAGATGATGTTTCTTGGGATATGGATGCTTACCATATTTTTAATGCTCAATCAGGGGAACAATGTCAAGATCCACAAAATGACATTTTTTAAGACCCTTATGAAGATAATATTACTTAGGAGACAAATTCTTATGCACCTTATAATAATAATAATATCAAGGAACAAATTAAAGAACCTACTTACAATCCAACCCAAGATCCCTACTATGATAGGGATAATGTTATTTATAAGGAGGATCCATACCCTCCTTATAATAATAAATCTAGGGAATAGCATGACTTTGTTCGAGACCCCTAATTGGATAATATTATTTGTGAGATGGATCAATACCCTCCTTGAAATACTCAATTTGGAGTAAAAATCCAAGGTCTTCAAGATTTATATTTAGTGGTCCATTCTTCCATCCAATTGACTTATTATAATTTCACTTTTGTTACCACCCATTTCCCCACGTATACCATTAACCCTCTTTCAAAGTGTTTTAGCTACCAAACTTTATAATTTCTAAGGAATTCCATTACCATTATGGGACCTCATCCTTTGGCTTAAATAATCAATCTCCATTATTCCCTTTCATTATCCAATCATTGACCATCCTTAACCATCTCTTAGATTGTGCAAGCTACCAAGTTCCACAACATCCAAGGACTATCATTTCTATTCTAGGGCCTCATTATTTAGCTTGTGTAAGTAACTAAGCTCTATAATGCCCTAATATTTATATAAAAATACCTCATCCTTTTACTTGTGTAAGTAAATAATATCTATAATTCCCTATAATTATCTAATTATTGGTCACTCTTCATCTATTACCAACCATTACTCACTTTATAAAAACCCTACCAATTGTCCAACCCTAACTAAGCCAATAAGTACCTCTTTAATTGAGCCAATCATTTAAGGACCAATTTTTATTTAAAATTGGTATTTTATAGCTAATTATAGGAAAAGGCCAAGATAACCAACCAAGACAAGATTTTTTTGTTGAACCAACCATTTATGATGATTTAACCTTATAGACATCCAATTCCTAACACTATTTGTGTTAAAATTATCAATATTACTCAAATTACACTCAAATGCCCAATTTAGGTCAAAATCACTAAAAATGTGCTAAATGGTTTAGAATTATCATATAAAAGTGCCAATTTTTACTAATTTATCCATAAATAGGGTAATGTATTTTATGTGATTCTTAACTTTGATCAATACATTCTGAGTCAAAATGATGATTTTGTGCTATGAATCACTCTTTTCTTGTAATTCATTAGTACATGTCATGAAACTTTTTTATTTTGTGTTGGAAACATCCTAAATGGGAATATGATTCCAATGCACATAACATTGCCTTCTAATGCTTCTCGAGTCAAAATACAATTTAATAATATGACTTTGTAGTCATTTTGATTAATTGAGGGCCAATTTATAAAGAATTGCACAAATATTGATTAATCTTATTTAAGGCTAATTAATTGAAATCAAGAGCTTAAGTGTATTTTCCATGGATTTTATTGATTATTTAAATATGGCAAATTGATTCCCAATATCTACATCACCTAATGACATTATCTATGGGGTGGCATCCATAAGCCATAAATGCATAAATTATCTAGATTATGTGTCACACATGCCTAATTAATTCCCATTAATCCCAAATCATTATGAGGATATTTATGTATTTAATTCCAAATATTAGATTAATCCATGGCCACACATCCAAATCTTGAGATGGATGGTCATGGCTGATCTTAGACCATTTCCAAAATTTATAAATAAAAGGGAATAGAACACCATTTCTTAAGCTAAAAAATATTAGAGTTATAATACATAATTATTTACACATCATTTTGTGTTGATAATTTATTTTCTTTTAAATCTTAATTTGATAGGCTAAATTGGATATTTATTCTATTGAGCATAGGTCATGCATAGTATTCTTGAGGCAATGGAGGATCAAAGTAGCCAGTGTTGATAAAGCCAAAAGCATTAGATCAAGGGAATAACATGCTTGGAGCCACTCATGGGTGATGTAATTGATTTGTGAAGGTAACTAATATTTATTTATTTTAATTTATTCTTCATTATCATTAGCAAACCCTACATGAATAGGTTAGCTTAGATTGTCAATTCTTATGCATTATTTCCTGAGTTTTCATGACTAATGTTTGAATTGATCTTCTTTGTAATCCATCCTATATATTGGCATGTTTGGTGGGACTCATGAAGTCCAAAATACAATATGGTAATTCTAAATTTCCATGTTAGTTATTAAAAATTCCCTTAACAACTTTTTTATACTTGGTTTTTTGTGTTTTTATGTATGCATAAGCTACACAATGACCACTGATGGTTCTTACTGAGCATCAAAAATTAGGGATAATCACCCATGATTGGGTTGCAAGGGAAATATGTTTAAAAATTTTCATTTTGATCATTTTTTTTAATTTTATTTCTACCAAATTATATTTTATAAGTCTCTCATTTTAACATGTATTTGATCTGAAAGCCTAACTTCTAGATATTTTATCCTAACATCATTTTTAAAGCATAATGTTGTTGACTAAGGGTTCATAGGTAATTGTCAGTGGTTTTTTTTACCTGTAATGATTGGAAATTAATTGGTGAAGGTCTAAAAAAATTAGTAGCAGTCAATAGTGACTGTTGGTAGTCATTATTTCTTCTAAAAAACACAAACTTGAGAGCACTTAAACCAAATTTGGTTATCTCATTTGAAAAATTGATTCAAAGGTAAACAAGACTCTCATCATTTTTATGCAATATTAGTGAGGAAAGAAAACATTTAGATATTAATTAGTCTTTTTAACCTCCTTGTTGGTGCTTAAAAAGAGATAGGAATCTTTTCATTTGGTGCTTAAAGAAAAATTTGCATATTTATGTTTAATGTTTATGATTGTTTTTCAAACATTTTTGCAAATTAAGACGAAGGGGCTGAATAACATCACCAAAAACATCAATTTGGTGCTTTAAAACTAAACTCAATTCAAAGTTTTATTTTAAATAAGTCATTTGTCATTACTTTTTTATTATAAATGTTTGATAAAAATGGAATTTGTGTGTGTATGCTCTACCCCCATCCTCTATAGGGAACTTCTAGTATAAAATCACCATTTTCATTGAAAATTGTTCCTTAGTCCAAATGTGTAAAAAGTATGTTGTCAAGGCTTTCCCCAAGACTCACATGGCTTGGGTGATCTAGAAACAACCAAAAATCCTTTTTACTTAGTTTTTTTATTTTATGCATTTTTGCTTATGAGGGGGATTTCATCACCTACCATAAGTTATATATAGAAGATTTGACTTGGGGATTCATCTCCTAGCATCATCTTAAACCCCTCTCCGTGGGAGGGTATACAAATTGAGATCACCCCATTAGAATAGTGGTTTTAATGTTTAAACTATCTCCATTAGTAGGAGGCTAAGTCCAAGATGTATGATCATTTTGGACATCGCACTACACTAATAATGTGATGGATGTAGTGGTCATGAAAATGACTAAATTTTTTCATAATAAACCATTTTATGTGGACCCACTTGATGTCTTTCTTTTCATGTACACTAACGTGAAATTTGGTACACATGGGATCCATCTAGATAGTCAAAAACTTATAAGTTTTAGATAAGCCCCACTTTTTTTGTAAATATTATTAATGAAAGGTGAACCCTAAGGTCCATGTCATCATATTATCACTTGATATAGGGGGCAGGGGTGTAAAAACCCTACTATATAATGCACTTTTAGTTTGGATGAACACTAAATTGCCTCTCAAGTGCATGTATAAATATGGAGTTCAACAATATCATGCAACCTTGTCAGTTTAGGGCTTAGGATGATTACTTAGTTATATTTGTATTTTTGGTCTTAGATTACTTGTTCTTGATTTAAGTTAAAAATTTCTTGTTAACAAGGATCGTAACCAAACAAATTGTCCACAATATATTGAACAAGGAGGAATTACATTATCTAAGTGAACATCAATATTTTCCTTGTTCAAATTTGTGATCTAAAACATTGTATCATATCATCTAATTGACATAGTTATGTTACCCATTTTAGTATAGACCATTTTCCAAAATTTCTTAAGTCATTCATTGATAGTTTAAATTCAAAATTGCACTTTTATAAGTTAATAGGGTTGATGTGTTAAATTGGGTTGACCATTTGCACTTGACTTGAGGGAACTTGGGTTTAATTTCCAATTTGGATTTAAGGTTGTTTATAGACTCATTATCATTCTCATCATTGGTGGACTCAATTAATCTTACATATCACTCATGATTTGAGTCCTAGAACATATTTTGTACTACCATTACTATTACCATGTGGCAACATTGTGTTTCCCATTAGGTTCTAGTTTCATACTTAGGAATTCTTACAAGTTTTCAAATCTTGAGTTTCTTGGTTTGTTTTTTCTCATTACTAATCCAAAGGGATTGCTTCTATTTTTATATTAGCAAATCATTGAAGCTGAACTAACTAGTATGGTATTGATGTATCACAAAAATATAGGCTTTGGTGTATTAGTTTTCACCTTTGAATTTTTAGTTGTCATACCCTCTTTTAAATCATATGATTTCAAGCCTACCCAAGGTTGAGTAATTTCATGTGTGTGGTTCCATGCTACCCTACTTTTATAGTTTCTTTAGTGTGTTAATCATTTATATGAAAGAAAGATAAAAATCCATACCTTGTTTAAACATTTACAAAACATAGTAAAAATCTTGGCAAATGTAGAAAACAAACTTTTCTACACTTGTTGCTAAGGTATACTTATAGTGGGATTTCTTATGGCCTTATTTGTGAGGCAGAGAATTTATATGGAAGACATGAAAACTCCATCTTATTTGATGATGCCACCCTCTTTGAGCTTATTTGTTGAAAATCAATATGATCCATGCCAATTTTTATGCATTATCCTCATCCTACCCCTTTGATTTACACACCACACTTGAAGGTTACCATTTTTAGATATCCTCATTTTATTTTCATGGTACGCTCAAAGGTTACTATCCTCAGCTATCCCCCTTTAGATTTTGTAAACAATAGAGCTCCCCAACATGTGAAGGTTACCATTTTAGGTTATTCTCCTTCAGATTGTGTGATCAATCTAGTTTTACAATGTAAGAAGGTTATAATTTTAGGACCTTCTCCTTTGGTTTATGTGAACAAACAAACTATGCAACATCTAGTCATTACCATTCTGGGCCTATTGCCTATATTTATTAAACCTATTGTTGAAGAAACCTCATTTGATGAATCTAGTTTTGTTGATCCATTCTTCAATAGTCTAATTTTTAGAGTTCCCATTAGTGAACCATAAACCATTTTTCTTGCTAAACCAATTATTCCCACTTTATAAATTATGTGTTGATATTTGAGCTAAAATAACAACCATTACCTCTTCAAGAGCCATTTTATAAGAATTAGAATGTGTTCAATATTGATTTTTTACAACCAATTATGAAACAAACGCATGATGTTATTGTTGAAACACCCATTTTAAACGAGTCAACCTATGATAAATCACCTATTCATATTTTACCTATTTTTAAAGAGCTTCATCTTCTTGAAAAGATAGTCCCTATAGAGTTGTCTCTTGATCTATTCCCACTTGTAGAGGAGTCTACTTTTGATAGACAAGATTCTAACAAGTCATCCCTCAAGTCATACCTTCTCTTTGATGGACTTCACTTAGATGAGCTAGTCTATAATTAACCCTTGTTAGATCAATCAATTTTTATTGAGCTTATTATGTCACCACATTCCATTACTTGTTCGATACCAAGAATTTAATAGAGCATTATAGAAATAACCACATCAGATGAAGAAAAATCATTAGAGTCAAGTTCTATTTTTGAATTGACATCAGATTTAGCATCAATAGAATCAAAATCAGTTGTGACATTAGATTTAAAATCCATTGTATTAAAATTAGATTTAGAAACATAATAAAGTCATGGTTTTTACAATGTTGGCTAAAATTGACTTGTGGATCAATTTGAATATATTTGTGACCCTTCTACGGTTTTTTAGGATGATTAATTAAACATTGACATAAATAATCCTAATATATTATATTAATATTGTGATACCATTCATAATTCCATTACTACCACCCAACTTAGCCATTATATTGACATTACACCTCTCACAAGCATCAATTGGGACAGATGGAATCACAATTTATTGAAATACCTCCATGACAACATAAAATTTGTAGAATATTAGTGGGATAAAAACCAAATTCATTTAGAAGAAGAAGAATCTCTTAGTGAAACCTTTTTAGAGGCACTAAGAGACAAGAAAAGAATAAATTTAGAATCTTTTATTGAAACCTTTTTGAAGGTGCTAGAAGACAATCAAAGTCAAATGTTTACATATCTTTGTGAAACCTTCTCAGAGTCACTATGGGATAATTAGGACAAATCCATTTGTGAAAACCTCATCAAGGCTCTAATATATAAGTACAAAATTTATTTACTACTTAGTAAAGACTTATTCAAGATCAAATTAATATAGCTTCCAATCTACATCATAATTAGGTGGTATCTACTCTCAAGATCAAAAAAAATGAAAATCTGGTGGTTATATTAAGAACATCTTTAGAGGTATTTGGCCTCATCACAACCAAATTATTGTTAAATCTAGAATCAACAAAATTATGTGTGAGTGAAAGTCCCAATCTTCATTTATTTCCCATTCATTATACATTCCATTATCATCCACCTATTAATTACCCAATTATATCATTTATCTTATTCCTAACATTATCTACCATCCTTGGGAATACTTTAAATTATAAAGGATACAAAGACAACTTATCTTGATGTTTTAAAGAAGTAGCATCAACAACCAAAAAAGATCATGAAAACATTATTTAGATCTAGATCTACAATAGGTTATTGACAGAGCAACTATTTAGATCAAGTATTGGGTATCAATTTTATAACTAATAATTTTTATTGTTTCACATGTTGACTAGGATGTGCATCTCCATGTAAGTAAGAGTATCATAACCCATTTTCCATTTTACCCATCCATTACCATGCCTTATCTCTTGGGGGTAACCTTATAGACTATTTCATTATAGGAAATATTATACCATTGTGTTCTACTTACCATGACATTTGAAATACATTGAATTCAAATTCTTTTGGATAATGTGGGTAGTGCTCAATTTTTATTAAGGGTATCTTAGTCACCTTCACCATGATCTCACTATTTTATGAGCCATTCATCAATTTTAAACACTCACACCATTTTATGAGAAACCTAAGTCATGCTCTCACCATTTTGTGAGCACAATAAGTGAATCATCACTTGGGGAAAACTTTATTTCCACTATATCCAATTATCTTCAAGTCATTTTCCTTATACCATTTTATCATACCATTCCTTTACTATTGACCAAAGCTATTTTTTAGCTTTCCTACTTACCCCATTTTGATCTTGGTTCCTTTGGTTCTTCTCACACCATTCTCATGGGAATTCTAATCTAATTTTAATAGTTTTAGAATGTCATGTTGAATGATAGTCTATGGAAGTATTGTGGCATCTAATTTGGTAGGTTATCTTTCATTAATTATCTTATATGGCATCACTGATTATAACTACCTATGGTCAAATCAATATTATATTTGATACCCATAATTATAAATTCCTTTGGTCAAATAATATTTATGATTTTATTTCCTAATTATAATTGCCTATGGGAAAATTAGGTAAAAGACCCTTTTATCATGCACTGTTGCATCACCTGGCCATTACTATTATAATTTACCTTACCATTTCCCTTTATTTATGAACTTATTGTGACCTATTCAATTTTTCATTTCTTTTTATGTTGGAATAATTACTATGATTTGAGGTCCTAATGGGACTACATATGTTGTGCTTGATTCATGTTGAGGTCAACTCAGTCACTCATTTTCATACACTCTTAACATATTGTGATCATTTTAAGTTGGCATACTCTCACCATTTCATGAGTTGGACCATTTTGTTTTTCTTATTCCTCAATTGAGTTGAGATACTTAAAAAATTCCAAAAACATTCATAAAATTTTTAATATCTAAAAACATTTTTTTTATTTGATTATTTTTGGTGTTTTTTGAACTATTGATTTACTATTTGGTCTTACTTTGGTTTTCTTTGGTTTTAAAGTATATCTTCATGGTACACATAGATCTTGATTATTCATATCTCTATCTCATGTTGTTAAGATGTTATTTATATGTTTTTATACATTCTTGTTCCTACTTGAATCTTGATTATTCATATTTTTATTTTAAATTAGGATCATTTATGTTTATATTTTGCTTTAACTTTGATTTTTTATTTAAATATAAATAGTTGTAACTCTAATTTTTATCATTATTTTACCATTATACTTAGTTATATGTATTCAAATTTTAATCTACTTCATGCACTTGAAATAATATGTCATTATTAGTTATTCATACTTATGATTCCTAATTTATTTTACTATAACAAGTGCTAAGTGCTCTAGACTCAAGTCTTAATGTCAACATAGCTCTAATGAATAGGTCTCAAGATCACTATGCATAAACTAGGTTTAATAGGTTTAGCACCTAATTAAATGCTTAGACGTGCATCCCTTAGCATACATTATGAGACTAATAAATATTTGTTTAGTTTTCATCATCCCTCATTCCATTCTCTCCCATTTTTGGGTGAACTACATTGGCCTAAAGTTCATGTTAGAATATGTGTCTATGGAACTATGTAGGTAGCACTCAATTTCTATTGTGGTCATATCATCCATCTTCATTATTATTTTCATCTCTTTTATCACTTTGTGCAATATTGTATACCTAGTTTTTATGGCTTTCTATCCATTACACCATCACATCTATGTTTGTGTCCACTCATTTTTACCTTTATTTTTAGTTTATATCCTTGAGCTTATTTGATTTTAAATTCTCCCATGATAGGCTACCAAATCTTAGATTATTGTAAGAATAAAATAAGCCATATAGGGGCAAAATATTATTTATTCTTTATCAATGATCAAAATTTTCCCTAATAAGGTAAAATTATTTTATCATAATCAAATCTATCCTGCTGTGTTGCTTCTTATTATCATCTTTTTGGAGACCACATTCTCCTTTTCCTCTAATTCCAAACTCTCCACAATTTTTCCTATGATGACAATGTTTTATTGTGTAACTTATCTCAGGATTGATCAATGTTGTAAGTGTCCAACTTACACTATTAAATTGGGTGCATTAAAAGTGTGTCCCTTACATTTATGGATTAAATATTTCCTATTCCCCCAATATTTAGGGCCAATTATACCTCTAATTATATTTTGATCATGATGGTAACCACATGTATAGGCATTAACTCCTGTAGATGTGATTTATTCCATTATTTGATCTCTCATTATCCCTCTTTTTTTGAGATTCCCTCTCTCTCTTTCATCCTAGTATGTCCTCTCAAGGATGTATCATGGGTTATCTCTAATTTATTCTTAACAACTCTTTTCTTTGAAAATACATTTCTTTATCTGAGTGTCTCGTTACACCTTCTCAATTAGGGGGAAAATGTAGACATACAATTCCTAACACTATTTGTGTTGGCATTTTTAATCTTACTCAAATGCCCAAATGAGGTCAAAATCACCAAAATTGTGTTAAATGGTTCAAACTTGTCATATACAAGTGTAAATTTATGACACTGTATCCATTAATGAGGCATTGCATTTTATGTGATTCATAACTTTAATCAATTCATATTGAGTTAAAATGATGGTTTTATCTTTTTGTGCTCTAGATCACTCTTTTCTTCTAATTCATTAGTATACATCACACACCTCTATTATTTTGTGTTCACATCATCCTAAATATGCATAGGGTTTTATCACATTTAACATCATCTTCTAATTCTTCCCGAGTCAAATTATAACCTGATAATATGACTTTGTGACCATTTTGATTAATTGAGCACCAATTTCCAAAGAATTGTAAAAATATTGATTAGTATTATTCAAGGATAATTAATTAAAATTAAGGGCTTAAGTGAATTTTTCATGAAGGTTATTAATTATTTCAATACTGGAAATTGATTCCCAATATTTGCATCACTAGTGACATCATCTATGAGGTGGCATTGATAAGACATAAATGCATAAAATATATGGATTATGGGTCACTCATGCCTAATTAATGCCTCTTCCTCCCAAATCATTATGAGATTATTTATGGATTTAATTCCAAATATTAGATTAATCCATGTCCATACATTTCAATCTTGAGTTGGATATTCATGGTTGATCTTAGACCATTTCCAAAATCTATAAATATAAGGGCATAGAACACCATTTGTTAAGCTAAAAAATTGTAGATTTATAATGTAGAATTATCTACATATCCTTTTGTGTTGATCATTTGTGTTATTTGTAAACTTCATTTAATAGGGTAGATTAGATATTTATTCTATTTATTCTAGGTTATTCATAATGTTATTGAGGTAATGGAGATCAAAGTATACATTGTTGATAAAGACAATAACATTAGATCAAGGGGAGAACATTCTTGGAGCCACTCTTGGTTGGTGGAATCAATTTGGGAAGGTAACTAGTATTGATTTATTTCAATTTACTCTTCATTATTAGTAGAAAACCTCACATGAATAGGTTAACTTACATTATCAAATCTTATGCATTCTTTGCACATTATTCTTGAGTCCATCCATATTCATATGTCAATATTGTCATCATGGTTTTTATTATTAGTGCACTATTTTCAATTATTTATTAGGTCAGGAGTCAATCCTTATGCATAGTTGAGCCAATTTTTCATGGTGCCTACCATCACATACTACAATAAAAATCAGTTCAAGAAGTATTAAAATAAATGGAGCTATAGAATATTCTCATTGGTACCCTTGGGAAACCCTCCCACCCATCATTGATAAAATCAACCAATTGACCATTTTTTTGTATCAATGATAATAAATATGAGAATTTATGAATTGGTAGGTAAAACTAAATCTTTCACATTGATAAATTTTTATTCTTCTATTCATATCCATCATCACTTTGCACATCCTTGTATGCCTATTTATTTTTGTATTATTCAATCATTAAACCATTTCATCTACATTTTTACGTACTCATATTTAATCTATACAATGGGTTATAACCTTGAGTTATGATTGCCAATCTACTCTACTTGTGCATCAATCAAACATCATTATTCAATCCTGGTCATCTTAATGATTACAACCACTTGTGGGTAAATCATTATTATAACTCATCATCCCTAACTGGGTTTAATGTCATTTCCATTTATTATAACCACCTTTTGTAAAATTAGTGTTTTACCCTTTTTTACTTATTATAATTACCTTTGGGTAAATCAAAACTTTTTAAATCAATGCATGCAAGTATTTTCTCATTTGGATTAATCTCACCCATGGGTTAATCTCATTATTATTATTTCTTCTTTTTAATGGACCATCCATCAAACATATGATGGGTACTCCCTGAAGGGGGCATAATTATAGGCTTCCCAGACATTATTTGGGGCCTTTTTCTTTAAATCATCTTTTATTTGCCATGTAGTATTTTTTTCTCATTATTTGAGAAGACATTGTTGTGCCTATAGTTGGTAACATCTTTCCAAATAAGGGCAAACTATAGACACCTAAAATTGGACACCAATTGCTTCATATCATACATTAAACCACTTTCTACCAACCATTAAAAATTAAGCTTAGAAATCACCAACCATCCCAAATTCACTTTTTAAACACTCATCAAAGCTCAAAATCCCATTGGTACACCCCTAATTTGGGTATCATCCATAAACAACAAAAATCTCTCATAGATTCATCTCTAATTATTCTAAGACATTACAACATGGAATATAGCCTATAGACCTATTAAATGGGGTAAATACACACATACAATTAATTTAAATCTTGAAAAATACTAAAATTCCTAAACAAAATTAATGGAAATGCAAAATCAAATCAAATGTCTAATTGAATTATCCATGAGCAATTAATGAATTATAAAAAAAAAGGAAATTCAAAAAGCAAATAATATCCTAAAAATTCATAATTACCTTTTTGTGAGTTGTCAAATATCCCAAAATATCTCACCCATTCCTATTCATTACTAATCCTAACCATTTGACACTTTCTAACTCTATTTTGGTAAATTAACTCACTAAGGTTAGGTTTGAACCCATTCCAAGCTCTAACTACACTCTAACTCACTTTGGGTTGGGGATAGTTTCTAAACCTATAAATACAAGCCTAGACCTCTTCATTTGGGGAGATTGATCATTTTAAAGTATTAATTCTAATTTTATATCAAGATTACATGACAATAATGTTATAATGCCAAAATCATAAGCCAAGCCATCAAGCTACATCAAGTAAGCATGAGCCAAACAATGGTGCCAAGGAAAGAAGTAGCCACACAAATCCATCTTCAAAAGACTCTTTGAGCACAAGACAAGAAATAAAAATAATCACATCATTTGTAAAATTCAATTAAGATAAGGAATTTGTAAGTTCTTTTCATTTTAGTTGAACTTTTTCATTTGTTTCTCATTCACTAAGCTCCCCCCTGATCTAGGTAAGTAAGTGTTATGCATGTTAGTTTGTTCTTATTAAAGTTTCATTACTTGTTATAACATATATATAACCACCCTTCTTGTATTCCTTGATCACAAATGGATCGATAAATAAACATGATAATTTAAAAATTTACATTGTAAATAAAAAACTACATAAAACATGCAATAATGTATTATTTTAGTTTAATTATTTATAAAAAGGTGAGAGCTTATAAATATTTCATGAGAATTTATAATGGAAACAAATAAATTATGGGTTTACCTGATGAAATAACTAAATGTATTTAATAGTAAAACATTAATTTAAGTTATGCTTGGATCAACTAGCCCAGTACATATGCGAAGAACATAAATTATCCCTAAGCCATGAGAAATGTTTGATTATTATTTATCAAGGAATATTCCTAATTAGTAATATATAAACTCATGGAATTTAGGTTAAACTTAATAATATTAAATTAACCTCACAACTACCTACACCTAAGAATCACACTGATATCAAAAGTTCTTTAAGGATGTGCATGATACTATAGACATTTTATAAAAGATTTAAGTAAGATAGTTGCACCCTATTTTATCCTTTTAGGATTTTAATTATGTAAATACTATGTTATATTAAAGGATAAGTTTTCTAAATAAATCAAATAATATTAAATAAATAACCATTGATTTGTTATATAGTATAACTTATTTTCACTTTCTAAAAAATTAATAAATATGTGCAAATAGAGACTTACCTAGAAAACAACTGATGTAGAAGATTTGTGTGTTAAAAATGTGTTATGGATAGTTTTTAGTGTTCTCTATATGATCCTTAAGTTATATCTTCCCCTAGATAGTAGTGGCACACTTGGATAGTAGTGCCATGTGGTTTTAATTTCCTAAAAAAGGTGTTAGTGTTCTCTATGTAGGATTGTTTCAAAATTTTGAGTTCACCTCTACCTATGTTTTTGGGTTTTGTTCTTGTGCACACAAAGTTTAAACTTGGTATTGTGCCTATAATAGTTTATTTATGATTAAAAACCTAATCCTCCTTAAAATTAAAGCATGAACTAAAATATGTGCTCATTAGTAAGATAGGCTGGACATCCTCAACACCTAGTTGTGAAGAGATTTTACTACACATAAATACTCTAAAGGATCAATATTGATGTAGTTATCCACACTTAAGTAGTATCACACACTCAAGTGATGATATAATGATATTTTTATCAAATGCATTGAGTGTTCTTTATATTATACATCTTTGAAATATTGGCTTAGGGCATTTCTATATGGTAGGTTGCATCGTTAAGGCATTATAAAGATTAATAACCTTTACTTTTCTCAAATTATTTCTTATTTGAATAGGTATTTTACATCTCTTTTCCATCCAGAGGATACAGGTCTAAGACTCTTATATTTATAATATTTCATAGCTTGTGTGTATAATAAAATGTGCTTAAGTCGACCTTTAGAGGGTTTACTATTTAACAATATATATGCTCAAGAGAGTTAGGGTAAGGTACAATAATGTCATGTGACTCTAGTGTCATTAATTTGACACTAACGTCTAGCTAGTAGGTTACTGGGCACAAAGGGACAAGATCTAGGAATAAAATTTTGAGACTATTTTTTGGTTGACTAGGGATGTCTCTAGTCCACACAAAGGCTAGAAAGGTGTGATAAAGGCTTTAGGATAGGTCTAGGGATAATCTTGGAATAGATTATCTCAAGCATCAATTTTAAAATCCAAATACCACTTTTAGGTTATTACATCCCCCCTTTATGTTGTAAATGTAAAAAAGCAAAATGATTGGTAGAAATGAAAAAGAAGTGTACTTAGACTTACCTAGGATGTGAAGCATATATAGTTGAGGTTGAATATGTGAATATGGCTCTGCATATGTGAAGCATTATCCAAATCATGATTTTCAATGAAATGTGTATAAATTAGTCTTTACTTAAGAGATATCAAAATAAAAGACTATAAAAATTAAATAAGTAAAGTTGACTAAGGAGATGGGAAAGAGGAAAAAAATGAATACACATTGTTGGGTACATGAACTATGCATAAACCTAGTGATAACCAATAATATCAACATCATTAGACTAAGCTCATAGCTTTCTCAAACCTAATGTGTGGGTGTCTTAAGAGCTCAATCCATTTTTGACTCCATCATTGCCCACCATTGTTTGTTAGATCATGACCTATGAAAAACATGGATTAGACTAAAAGTGTGTCCAACCCTCTCATGTGGGTGTCTCAAGAACTCAATCAAGATATGAATCCATCATTGACAACTTGTGTGTAATATATGCATCTAAATCTAAACTTCACAAAGTGTTATAAATATCTAACTAGGTATATCTAATTGTGTATGTTAGCTATGTGGCCACTTAGGTACATTAGGTAGCTCTCAGCCACTCAATAATGCCAACCAGTATAGATTGAGTAAGACATGAAATTGGTGACAACCTATAATATTATGTCAAGTGTATATACTATAGATAAAGACATAGATTTTTCTATTCGATCTGATCAACCTGTGTGTAATTAAGCATATGGAAACAATGTATCACACACATGCCCCCAATTTGATAAATGAGTATAATAATTATAGACTAAGTTGTAATGAGTGTATCTTAGTATTTGAATTGAATATGGGAATAGTTATTATATGATCTATGCCCACAATCTAAGTAATTGATATGAATCTAAGATGATTTAGTGTGAATATGAAAAAAATTTGAGCATAACTATAAAACCTATAGTTGTGTTTATGCAAAATTGTATGTTACCTAAGGTACTTTTCTAACCAATCTAAATTGACCTAAAAATGGGGATACTATAAAGTATAACCATGTATTTAATAGTATCACTATGTGGTGTTAGTGTCCCTTTTAGGGTTTTAATATCTATTTGGTCTAAAATCCAAGACACTAAACTAATTTTTGAGTCCTTTTTTTCATGTCTTACCTATGTTTAATTTCCTAAAATTGAGTTTGTCCATTTAAAAATGATCTGTGAATATAATGTAGGATCTTAATCTCTATGATAAACCCATATGAATGGCCCCTCTTTTAATGGTATTTACTGACCTATGCAAGAACTATCCTCAAAATAAATAGCTTTGAAAAATGTGTTATCTAAAACATATATGATAAATTCATGACAATATAATTTAATTACAAACATACCATTGAAATTTAAGAGGATCTGAGCATAAATATGTAATGTAAGATTTATGTTGTGCCTTTAATTACACAAAGGGTGTTAAGATAGATGTAATAAATGTTTATAATATAAAATATGAGTAAATACCTAGGGGATAGGGCATGATGTCCATCATGAAACCTAATTGGGAAGGGTAGATGCACAAGGTCTCTCATGGAATAAAAAACTAATGTGTGTAAAACGCAAAGAAAAGTGTGATAGCCATGATGCATATAATAAAACATACGTACAAAACACATGAGGCATGAAAAATAGACCAAGGGGCCACAATAGAAGGGACATGGGAACATGTAACTCAATATGAGAAAATAATACATATAAGGACATGCTCAAATGTCCACATACACAAGAAACAATAAATTTGGCTTATATCCACATATAAGGGCATGTTCAAATGTTCACCTACACAATTACGAAAGCACATAAAAGGGACATGGGCACATGTCCAAGGCATACATAATCATAAGTGGTATATATCCAAAGAATAATGACATATCAAAATGCCCTTAAATAAAATAAGTATAGTGAAGTCAATCAATTATAAATTAGAAAACCTAGAAATGAAAGCATGCATAAATGTAGTAAAAATATATGTAAGAGATAGGATGCACATATGTTGAATCTAAAATAGTGACAGTTGGAAAAAATATAAGCATGAATAGCAATGATCAATTTAAGATATATAAAAGTGTAAACTATAATATAGGAAATGTAAGGATAAAACCTAGTAATAGAAACCATGCATGAGATTCCCCAAAGTGGGTAGATATATCAAATAAATAAACTTGGATCACTGTATATGCCCCTAGTGGTATATGATAACAATTATAGATCAATGTAGTGTACTTGAGTCCTCTAACCAATCTGAAAGCACTCAATAAGAAAAAGTGAAGCATATATGTATGATAAAATTGACTATACTAAGATACATAACATATGTGGTGTCTAGAAAATATAATAAATGTAAACATAACAATGCACAAAATCTACAATTTTTTTATCTTTTGAGTAATATTTGAATGTTTTTGTGCTTCAGCATGTTATATATATATTTTATATAATATATGTACAAGAAAATGATAATTAATTATGTACAAGGAGTAAGAGATAATAAATTATGTACAAGAGTATATGAACCAAACTAACTAATGAGTCTCATGGTAAACTCATGATCACTATGACTAGTGTCAAATAAGGGAATATTGATCATGTGTGATATGTGGAAGGGAAACTATGATCCCATAATCTTCTATGCAGAGCAATCTATGTTTGTATCTTCCTATGTAGTGGTGCTATGAATATGTGGTACTAAATGTGATGCCTTGTGAACTATAGGGGTCTTAGTAACCCATCTAGTAGAAGAAGCTATAGGTTATGTGGGTACCCTATGCTAAGAATCCTAAAATCACAATAATGTTTATCTTGGCATAAACCAAGTGGAATAAGCTCTTTTAAAATATGTGGTATATATCTAGCATAGGGGTATCTGTAATAATGGTCTCCATGGGAGAGTATGTGTACATGTTGATATTATAAGAGTATAACTTAATGTTATTTTTGGCTTAATTAAACACTATGATGTATACATAAGAACTATAATCTAAGTTGTAATTGATAAATATGAAATATCTGGTAGTGGTGTTGTAATTGTAATTGGTGACTTTGATGTAACTACCTGTGGGATGGGTATATGATACTCGTATGGGAGACCCTAAATTTTGACCACTTGATTAGGACAAACATACTTTAGGAATATATGCACTATATATGGTATGTCTTGAATCTACTATAGCCATGGTCTACACAATAACATATTAAATATGCTTATACTAGGTATTACTAGGAACTAAGTGGCTATATGTGCAACTCCAACTTGTAATGGAAACATAATCTCCCTGATGGAGCTCTAAACATGACCACTGAAACCACTAATAACTATATTTATGTGGAATATATCCTTATATAATTACCCCATATGTTTTAAGAGTTTCATAGTACACATGCTAAAGCTTGACCCATTTTCAACCATAACACTCTACATAGGATGATGATATTATATGCTCTATAAAGAGTGCATGTAAATCCATATCATCAACAACAATATCCTACTATGAGAATGTGATGAGTGGTCTACATGTAACTTACTTATATGAAATGGATATGCCTCCTCTATAACAGTATGATATGAATCTCGTGGTGGATGTGCTTGATATGTGTAGTGAACACCTGATGTGTTCCTTGCCTCATTCATTGTATGATTTGGGAATGGATCTGAGAATAACTTCAAAGATTTATATTATGGTTTTTGTGTTTTATATGACAATGTGGGTGTGTCCACATCATTAATAGTATCCTCAATCAAATATTATATCTTATTCTTTAGGATTATGCATATATTTTTGTATGGCTTGGTACCCTATGGTAATTTTAGAATGAATTATAATTGTAGTTATTGTTGACGTCGAAGATTGCACGCTTAGCAAGAGGCTAAAATCCTACCTTCTCCTCGCAACTATGTAAACTCCCCTCTCACCTGTGGGACTAGCAAAGCTAGAGGGGAGAGTCTCTAGGTAAGGGCTAGCTCCCTCTGATGCATCATGTTCATTCCAATAAGTGCTAATACACACACACACACATATAGATATATACTGGGGGGAATGAAAAGGGAGAAAGATTGTAGGAAAAAAAACTACTCTAAGGAGGAGATGTACCAAAATGAAATGACCTTCTCACATCCACTCTTAAAATCAGATAAATACATACATACGCTTCACACTTGGTAGAAGAACCAGACTACAAAAAACTTGACAGGGAGGTTTTAATGAAAATATAGAGAATAGAGGTTCACCAAAGGTGTTGTTAGAGGCACTCTACAAGGTAATTCCTTTTGTTCCTGCACCCCAAATAGAACTCTCCTTACCAGCTACAGAAAAGGGCACTTTGTAGACAACAAATACGTTGGCGTTGAACTTGTGAAAGCATCAAGAAATAATGGCTAAACACAAATTAACACTCAGAACATACACAAAGATGTCTATCCAAGATATAGGTAAAAAATGTGTTTATTGATTTAGGTGAAATTTTTCTAGGGCTACGCCTTACAAATATGGAAGATCTTTCTAAAAAATGACAAGTATTCAATATATAGGAGAAGAAAAGGAGGCCTTTTGGTGCCCCCTTTTTTTACAAGTGGCTCATTCACATCCCCTCATTAGGAAGAGCAGGCTAGTCAAAACATTAATGACCTACGTCCTTTGTCTATTTTTAAGGGTGCCTCTTCAAGGTGATTACATGGTTTGTCTACTCATTAATGTGAAATGGAGAAAATTGGTTCCACTGCTAGTTGTTTGCATCCTCTAATGGTCAATTCACTGGCACTATTTCACCTGCTAAAGTCAATTCTTGAATCGGCACTTCCCTTCACCACTTGGACCATCTGCCTACTCATTTCATGCTTGTTAATTTTTCTTTTCTATATTTTATGTCTTCTAGCTCCTTCGGCCCTCAGGGGTGAACTTCTAGTGGGTTGTTGCATTTTGGGCTCTCATGGTTAGTGCTCTCTTACTTTGAAAGCAAATGGCTATTTCATTGTGCTAACTTTGATGTTCACATAGACGTCATTGGTTTGAAGACCAATGGCTAATTTTCTTTGTTAATTTTGATAGCCTCTGGGATGTCCTCATCCTGGTCAAAATGTCATCAGGTCCTTGGCAAGCTTTGCTATGGCTTTGCCTTCTTCAGCCTCCTCTATGGGCACTCCTTGCCTTTTGTCTCTTCCTAGCACCTTCCCAAGGGGAAGATGACCCTTTGACCTATGAAAGTGCCCTTTGCATTTTGGCCAAGAGTCCCCTGCAAGGTCACCTACCCTTTAGGGGCCTTTGACGGGTCGTTCTTTGCTTTTGGATACCTCCTAGGTTCCCGCAGACCTTTTATTCATAGACAATTTCCTCATGGACATTTTGTCTGTGGATGTTTTCTTGTGGACACTTTGTCCATATAAATTTTTCTCAGGCCTTTGCCTTTGTATATGTAGCCCAAATTCCTTTGAACTTTTTGTTTGAAGGAATTCAGGACTTAAACAAATTTGAACTTAATCAAATTTTGAACGTACCTAGTCTTTTCCTTTGAAGTGTCTACCCTTTGCAAGGGTATTTAAACTTTAAACTACCCCTTGGCCAATTGGGTATACCCTTGAACCAAGCCATTGAACCAAAAATGGTTCAAGTGGTTCAACCATGCATGCCAATGAACCTGCCAATGAGCCGACTGATTGAACTAGGCCGATAAACCAAGTGATATATTGAACTGGGTGTTGAAACAATGTTGAATTGGTGGCCTGTCTAAACTTGAAGATGGATGAACCAAGTGCCGATGAACCAAGAGGTTGAACCAAAATGTTGAACCAAACCAAAGAACCAAGACATGAACTTGAAGTTGTTGAACCATCTAGTTGAACCAAGTGGTTGAACCATCCGATTGAACCGAACATTGAACCACTTGCTTTGAACCAAGCTCATTGAACTGAAATTAGTTCAATAGTTCAATCGTTCAATGCTATTGAATTGAGATTCTTAAACTGAGTGATGAAATTTGTGTTAAACCAAGCCGAAGAGCCATTTAAACTATGTCGATTGAAAATTGTATTGAACTTGTGCAACCTGAAACTGACTGGCTTCAAATAGCAAAGGAAGAAGGGGATGAAAATTTTGCCTGTTGGACAAAATTGGTGAACAAATTGGTGACTCCCAAGGGAAGCATGCTTGCTATGCTTTGAGACTCGTTTCCTTATAGTCCATTGGGCACAAAGTTGGATGGTAACTTGAAAAATAGCAATAGCTTTGATAAATCGAGAACCAGTCATGCAGATCTACCTCCAAATAAATGAAAACACACACAAGGCTAAGAAAACTACTACTTGTGCAATAGCACTTAGGGAAAATAGGGGAAGAAAATGAGGGAAAATATATAAAAATGAAAGGAGACTTAGTGGTAATGCTTCAGATGTATCCCATTGACTAGGATATGTAGTTCTTCACCATCCAACTTGGAGAGTTGGAATGCATTATGTTGCTTGCACTGAGTGATTATGTATGGGTCACTCCATAGGGCATCAAATTTTGCATGCTTTCCAGGCTTAGCTCGGTCTTCATCCCATTTCAATATAATGTCTCCTTTATAGAAATCTTTTAATGAAGATTTCTTGTTGAATTGTCTCTTCACTTGCTATTGGTGACTGGTCATAGAAGCCATAGCTTGGTCCCTTGTCTCCTGGAGCTCCATCAACTCGCATAGCTTGACCTCCATGCTACTTCCTTCTTCTAATTTTAGCTGGTGAGTGAGGTCTAATGCTATCAATTCAAGTTAGATGGGAATCCTAGCTTCCCTTCCATATATGAGCATATATGGATAATTTTTGATTGCTTTTTTTAGAGTGATTTGATCAGCCCATAGAGCTATCTTTAGCTTGGCATGCCAAGTCCTCTGATTTTCCTCCATGGTCCTCTTTATGATTCTGATCAAATTTTTGTTGGTGGACTTAGCCATCCCATTCCCCTATGGGTAATAATTGGATGAAGTGTTAAGGTATATACCATACCTTAGCACCCATTCACTTGTTTTGGTTCCCAAAAAAGCCAAGGCATTATCTGAGATTATGGTGGCTGGGACCCCAAATCTTGTTACCAGGTCCTCATAAAACTCCAGAACCACACTTTCATTTGCCTCTTTTAGAGAAACATCTTCCACCCACCTTGTGAAATAGTCTATGGTAGTCAGGACCCACTTGTGTCTAGCACTAAAGGGAGGATTGTTCATCCCTATGAAATCTAGGCCCCACTGCATCAATGGTTGCTCCACTTGAATAGGTTATAGAGGCATAGTAGCCAACCATTGTTTCCCATCGAAAAGAGCACACTTCTGGCACTTTCTTACCCAAGCATGTGTGTCCCTAAAAAGGGTAGGCCACAAATGGATAGCTCTCATTATCCTTGTTGTAGTAGCTTTAGGAGTGAAATGACCACTTGCTGGCCCATTGTGGAACTCAGATTGTACCTTATCAGCCTGGTTTAGGTCAATGCATCTTAAAAGGATCCTGAAGAGATCCTTCCTAAATAATACTTCATCAACTAGGACATAAGGGAGGGACTGGAGCCTGAAGTACCTTCTTCTAATCTTATCAAGACCTTGTGGGCACTCACCAGTGAGAAGGAAATGCCTCAGGTCCAACGTCCAATCCTTTATGATAGCTAGTTCCTCTACAGTGGCTACATCATGAATTAGTAATCTATCTTCCCTTTTCTACCTAAAGTTTGTAGCAAGATGTTCACACAAGCCTCTTCCCCTCACCAACTTAGTGATCTTGATGTCTATGTCATACTCCATCACTTTGGTGATCCACCCTGCTCTCTTCTCATTTAGGTCTCAATTGGTCAAGAAATCCTTGACACCAGGATGTGGGACCATGAGGTGAATCCTTCTATTTAACAACATATGCCTGAATTTCTTTAGGCTCCACACTACTACTAGGACTTGCTTCTCTACATACGTGTATCTAACTTCAAAATCCTCTAACCCTTGGCTAAAAAAGGCAAGTGGTTGCTCGAGGTCATCACCATTTGCCTGGGTAAGCATGGCAGAGATCACCTCTTCATTATTGAAAGTGTAGAGGTTAAAGTCTTTATTAAAGTCAGGGCTGATCAAAGTAGGAGCTTGGGTTATGGCCTACTTGATGGCTTCCAAGCTATCTTTCCTTTTTATTGTCCACTTAAACTCCTCACCCTTCCTCAGCATATAGGTTAGTGGCTTGACTATCTCTATGAAATTTAGAATGAATCTCTAAATAAAGTTTATCCTATTAAAGAAGCTCTGTAGGCCTTTCTTGTGCTTAGGTAGGGACATCTCTAAGATAGAACGAACTCTCGCAGGGTCAATGGATAAGCCCTCCTTGGACACAATGTGGCCAAGGAGTTTCCCCTCATGAATAGTAAACATGCATTTCTTTGGATTAAGAGAGATACCAAATTCCCTACACCTTTCAAAAATCTGCCTGAGGTGTTCTATGTGTTGGCTCGCTTCCTTGGATAATATCGTCACATCATTGAGCTATACCAACACATTTTTGTTTATCAAGCCTCTAGAAGCCATGTCCATGGCTTGTTGAAAGGTAGCACCATCATTAGATAGCTCGAATGGCATCTTCTTGTAGGTAAATGTTTCCCATTTAGTGGTGAAGGCCATTTTGTGCTGGTCACAGCCTTGCACTAGAATCTGATTATACCCTGAATAACCATCTAGGAGGGAGAAACACTCACTACCTATTACCTTTTGAAGGATCTACTCCATGCTTGGGAGGGGATAATGGTCTTTTAAAGAGACTTTATTAAGGTCTCTAAAGTTGACACATAGCCTAATCTCCCCATTTTTATTTCTAATAGGAACAAGATTGGCCAGCCAAGAGGAGTGTTTGATTGGAAATATGATTCCAAATTCAATCAATTTGGCCAGTTCCCTCTGCATGAGGGGCTCAATTGTTGGGTTGATAGGTCTCTACTTCTGCATGATTGGCCTAACACGTTCTTCTAATTTGATGGTATGCTGGGTGAGTCTTGGGTTCAAGCCCTTCAAATCACTATAATCCCATGCAAAAACATCAGCAAACTCCTGACACAACAAAATCAAAGCATGCCTTTCTTGAATTGTGCAGACTTTTCCAAGTGCAAGCAACTTGTATTTGAAGATCTCAACCCTTTCATAATTCTCCTCTTTAGTTTTGATGCATGCCTTGTTATTTCTCAATTGATCATCTCCATTGAAGATGCTCTTAGGTGTGACCAAACCTTTAGGGAGCTTATTGTTCTTCAATTGAACAATCTGGTTGCCATATTGCTGCTGCAACTTCACTTGGTTTTGTGTTGCAAACTCAGCTTCCTCCTTCAAGAAGAAAGCTATTTTCTGGTCATTTTTGAAAACTTATCAATTTGTAATGTTGTCAGGGATAGAGGGTCAAACTACCACCTTCAAGTGGCGTGAACCACAATTTTGACTTATTTCCCTTGAAACATGAAACTGAGCACCAATTGCTATTAGCCTATCTGCTTGTCTATTTTTCTCTCTATGAATGGAAGTGATATTGAAAGTGAGGAAATCTTCTACCAAGTCCCAGACCCTATGCTTGTAGGATTTCAGCAAGGAATTCTTGGTTAGATTTTGGCCTTTCACCTGATTTACAATCAGCTCGATGTCTCCCAAAACTTACAACTCCTTGATCCCTCTTTTTCTTTCCCATTCTAGACCATGGATAAGGGACTCATATTTTGCAACATTGCTTGTGTAATATAATTGGAAATGGAAAGCTAAAAATTACCTATCCTTTAAAGGGGAGACTAACATTGCCCCACTACCAGCTCCTAGCTTGCTTCTGGAACCATCAAAGTACAACTACCATAGACCTATGTCTTCTTGGCTTGCCTTCATTATATTTGGTATGAAGGTGTCCTCTTCATGCATGTAGTAGACTCTAAGATCTACCTCCTCTATGAACTTATAAGGATCATGCTCAAAGTTATCATTTCCCCACTCATCCAAGAGTAGGTCTGCAACTCCTTCAAGAGTAGAGGATGGAGATTGGTCTATCTGGGACTCTTCTAGGTCAATAATGGTGTAACTAACATTTTCTACCTTGGGTGAATATGGTTCTAGATGGTCCTTCTAGAGTGGCTCAGATTCAATTTTTACCTTAGTCCCATACCTAGTTCTAAAAACTAGATATGACCAATTCGCTGCTAGATAGCCACCTATATTTGATGTGAAGTCCCTGGACAAGAAAATTGTAGAATAAGGAGGAACATCTGCTACTATTATATCATGGGGGATTGAGAAGGTTGGGCAAACATGTAATGTCAAGCCTAAACCCTTCAAAATCCCAACTATTTTTGTAAGTGTCCCACCTAGTTTTAGGACTCCTTTGTTTGTCTCTTCATATTTCAGTCCCATCTTGTCAGCTATGCACCTGGGCATTACTGAGGTACTAGCCCCACTGTCAATGATGTAGTTGTGTACCAATAAATCCACTATGACCAAGGATACATAGAAAGGGGGAATTTTCTCCTCCTTCTTTACCTGACCTGAAGTGGAAGGCTATCCATTCATCATCAAGACATTATTAGTGCTTACTGGGACAACTTATCAATCTAGCTCATGCAATTCCTTCTTCAATACATCCTTCTATCCTAGAAGAGACAATGAATCCCATAAAGAGATGTTCATATGTAGCTTCTTCATTTGGTCCACTATATTGACTTGGGGACTACCTCCCTTCAATCTTTCTTTGGGGCTAATTCCAACCTGAGCTATAGGCTAAGGGGCTAAAGGTACAAATGGTTGTCCAAAGTTTGGGGCCTTTAAATTGGAGTGCGATAGAGAAGGTGCTGCTACCACTTGAGTGGTATCCTGGGCTTCTCCCATTACTCTTCTCTTGAATATTGTGTTGGCTACAACATAGTCAGCCTGATTGTCTACAACACCCACATAATTCACTGAATAAAATTCCCCTTCTAGATGATTCATGAGGGTAGAATTCAGTTGGGCCTAATTGCTACTCATGTTGGGTTTAATTGGAGCCTCAAAAATCTGGGAATGAGTAGCTACTTGATTGTCTATAGTCTAGAAATAACTCATCATCTAGTTTGTGTAAATAGCTTATTCTTGACCATATCCCATGGTTGAACAACTTGGTTGCTCTTGTACTAGGTTATTCTAAATAGGTGCCATGACATAAGATGATGAAGGGGGGCCTAAGTTGTAGTTTTGAAATGGCCTGGTTTGAGTAAGCTAACCCTGTCCTTGATTATAGTTTTGGAAAGGGGGTCTAGGGGCTTGACCATAATGCTGGTATCCCTAGTTCAGTCTATTGTTTTGAGCTTGTTGTCTTTTAAGAGCTACAGTTTGTTTGACATGATCTGCAATAGACTCTTAACATCATGAAGCTCATTGGATAGAACAATAGCTGGTTTCTCAATTCTAGGTAGAAGAGCTAATGTGGGAGCAACAGTCTGAATTAGAGGTAGCATTTTTAGGAAAAGTGGCATGTGAGGCCTAGGGGATATTTTCCCAGCCTGTACTAAGCAATTTTTAGCTACTATGGCTATGTCATAAGTAGTTGGTAGTATATGCCCTCCCATGGATTATATCATCATCGCAATATCACTATTTAATGCTCTTAAATATTAAAAGAAAGCATAGCTAGGAGTTGATCTTACCAGGATGGGAATTCTATCCCACATCATTTGAAACAACAAGTTGAAATCTTGCATATACTCATGTGGAACTCTCTTTATGGTCGTCAGCTACTCAGCAAGCAAGAGGCCATCACTCTTCTCCCCAAAATGATCTATCAACTGAGTACCCAATTCATTCCAAGAATGTATTGAATTTATAGGCAAAATTTTGTACCAATCAAGAGCCTTGCCTTTGATAGACAATGCTAGCAATTTGATGGCGATATTTTCCTCTGTTACATTGTGAATATTGTAGAGGTTAGCAATATTCCTAATATACTCGATGACTATAATGGGCCCCTCTCCATTAAAAGAAGGCACATTTTTTAGGGATATCCCTAGGATTGGATCATAATGTGGGAGGTTTAAGGGGCTCTGACCATGAAAATCTGCAAAAGGCAATGCCATGGTTGGGCTAGGCTATAACTATGGCTCTACTGCATATGCATCCCTTACAATAGGTCTAGGAGTGTGGCTTGTTAAATAAGGATGGGTCCTCTCAAACCTTAGCATTTTTTTATAGTTTAAAGGCAACTCAATGAAATCGAAAGGAACCCTTTAGAAGCAGACCTTATGGTGACTTTAGGCATAGAAAGTTAAGAAATTGGTCTTAATTGGAAAATTGAAGCTCTTACCAGTGAAGTCACCAGATGATGGAAATCCTATATTTCTGTAATAAGACCAACATCAATCTTGAAACCTTACTGAGTTGTCAAACTATGTCCCATCGGGCGTGCCAAAATTGTTGACATCAAAGATTACACCCTTGGCAGGAGGCCAAGCTCCTGCCTTCTCCTCACAACTATCAAAACTCCCCTCTCACCTGTGGGACTGGTGAAGCTAGAGGGGAGAGTCTCTAGGTAAGGACTAGCTCCCTTTGATGCATAATGTTTGTTCCAGAAAGTGCTAATATATATATATATACTGGGGGGAATGACAAGGGAGAAAGATTGTAGGAAAAAAAAATACTCTAAGGAGTTGATGCACCAAAATGAAATGACCTTCTCACATCCACTCTTAAAATTAGAAAAATACATACATACGCTTCACACTTGGCAGAAGAACCAGACTGCAAAAAACTTGACAGGGAGGTTTTAATGAAAATATATAGAATAAAGGTTCACCAAGGGTGCTATGAGAGGCACTCTACAAGGTAATTCCTTCTGTTCCTGCACCCCAAATAAAACTCTCCTTACTAGCTATAGAAAAGGGCACTTTGTAGACAACATATACGTTGGTGTTGAACCTATGAAAGCATCAAGAAATAATGGCTAAACACAAATTAACACTCAGAACATACACAGAGATGTCTATCCAAGATAGAGGTAAAAATTCATTTATTGATTCAAGTGAAAATTTTCTAGGTCTATGCTTTACAAATGTGGAAGATATTTATAAAAAATAACAAGTCTTCCATATATAAGAGAAGAAAGGGAGGCCTTTTGGCACCCCCTTTTTTTACAAGTGGTTCATTCACATCCCCTCATTAGGAAGAGCAGGCTGGTCAAAACATTAATGAGCTACACCCTTTGTTTTTTTGTATGGATACCTCTTCAAGGTGATTACATGATTTGTCTACTCATTAATGTGAAATGGAGAAAACCAATTGCACTGCTGGCTATTTTTTTCCTTTAATGGTCAATTCACTAGCACTATTTCTCTTACTGGAGTCAATTCTTGAATCAGAGCTTCCCTTCACCACTTGGACCATTTACCTACTCGTTTCATGCTTGTCACTTTATCTTTTCTCTATTTTGTCTCTTCTGGCTCCTTTGGCCCTCGGGGGCAAACTTCTGGTGGGTCGCTGCATTTTGGGCTCTCATGGTTAGTGCTCTCTTACTTTGAAAGCAAACGGCTATTTCATTGCGATAACTTTGACATTCACATGGATGTCATTGGTTTGAAAACCAATAGCTAATTTTTTTTGTTAATTTTGATGGCCTCTAGGACATCCTTGTCTTAGTCAAAACATCATCAGGTCCTTGGCAAGCTTTATTGTGGCTTTGCCTTCCTCGGTCTCCTCTAGGGGCACTCCTTGCCTTTTGTCTCTTCCTGACACCTTCCCAAAGGGAAGGTAACCCTCCAGCCTTCGAAAGTGCCCTTTAAATTTTGGCTGAGATTCCCCTGCAAGGGCACCTGCCCTTCAGGGGCCTTGGGTGGGTCATTCTTTACTTTTGGATGCCTCCTAGGTTCCCACAAACCTTTTGTCTGTAGACAATTTCCCTGCAAACATTTTGTTCATGGATGTTTTCCTACAGACACTTTGTCTGCATAAATTTTGCCCAGGCCTTTGTCTTTGTATATGTGGCCTGAATTCCTTTGGAATTTTTGTCTAAAGGAATTCCTTCAAACAAAAAGTTTGAAGGAATTCAGGACTTAAACAAATTTGAACCTAAACAAATTTTGAACTTACTCGGTCTTTTCCTTTGAAGTGTCTTCCCTCTATGAGGGTATTTGAACTTTAGACTACCCCTCGGCCAACTGGACATACCCTTGAACCAAGCTGTTGAACCAAAAATGGTTCAATGGTTCAAGTGGTTCAACCATGTGCACCAATGAACCTGCCAATGAGCCGACTGATTAAACTAGGCCGATGAACCAAGTGATCTATTGAATCGGGTGCTAAACCAATGTTGAATTAGTGGCCTGTCTAAACTTGAAGATGGATGAACCAAGTGCTGATGAACCAAGAGGCTGAACCAAAATTTTGAATCAATTTGAAGAACCAAGACATGAACTTGAAGCCGCTGAACCATCTAGTTGAGGGAAGTGGTTGAACCATCTGATTGAACCAAACATTGAACCACTTGCTTTAAACCAAGCTCATTGAACTAAAATTAGTTCAATGGTTCAATGGTTTAATGTTGTTGAATTGAGATGCTTGAATTGAGTGATGAAATTTGTGTTGAACCAAGCTGAAGAGCCATTTGAACTATGCTGATTGAAAACTGCATTGAACTTGTGTAACTTGAAACCGATTGGCTTTGAATAGGAAGGGAAGAAGGGGACCAAAATTTTGCCTGTTGGACAAAATTTGTCAATAGTTATTTAGAGGAGGTCATGTTTTATTAACCTATATAATAATAGGGAGATAAATTTCATTTCATTCCAAGAGCTACTATAAAACCCATGTTGGTTACTATAGAAGGTTGGAGAACATTCAACACTAAGGAGTACATAAAACTAATCTGGGAGATGGCTCAAAAGTTGCATTGATAGTGGATATTATATCAATCTTATTATTAGTGTATCTTAATTTATATGGTGTATTATTTTAACTCTTAATCATTATTTTTATCCATTTTTATACTTGATTTTGCCCATTGGTATGAGCTTACCCTCTCTTTCTTTTACTATGTGGCACAAATCTATAAATGTAGGAAACTTATTGAACAAGATAGATTCATCTAATGCTAGTAAAATAATTTGTTTAAATATGTCCTAATTTTCTTTGTCTACCATGTGGATAGTTAATTTATACAATATAGTCATGTATCATAAGACATAATCTACGATAAGCTTATTTTACTTTTGTTTGAACTATGCCACTTGTGCATATGATATCTTTTCACTAATGTTGATGAAGAAATGTGCTAAAAATGTGTCGACCAAAGGATTGATTGATATTATAGAATAATTTATTTAATAATAAAACCATTATAGGGCATAATCCTTTAAACTATAAGGAAACAACTTTATGAGAAGCCTATGTTAGACTCATAGTCCAAACATGCTATGTGAAAAGCTTTGAGATGATGCTCTAGGTCACCCTTATCATCATATAATGTAATCTTAGGTGTAAATAAACTATATTTCAAAGGAGTTGTCACTATGTGATGTGCCAAAGGTATTTTCATGATAATATTAGAATCCAAGGCATGTGATGGCCTACTAGATCCGTTATTGAGATGTAACATCTTAGACTATAGAGTATGAATCTTGTGCATAAGGGATTATACATATAGAGTGTAGGAACTATCCATAAGATGTGTAGATAATTATGGATTGTAGGATTTATGCATGATCAATGGGATATTCCAAAATCCTATCTCTAAAGCCCTATAATATCTCATCTTTGTTGATAATTATGTCATCATTATTGAGTGGAGGGAAAGTATCCCAATTTTCAATGTGTATATCATGACGCTCTTGGTTGTATTTTTCATCTCTATATGCATTATCATTTAAACAAATTGGGGTGTGAAAAATTCATATATGGAGTTATGATAGGTCCCTTATCCATGTTATAGGCTTATATAACAATAATATGAATATGCTCTATAGGATTACCACCTAATCTAACACTTATTAATAATAGAAGAGAGATAGAGTTTTTATATGGCATATAGTAAACAAATTGGAATATGGATGCTAAAATAAAATATATGAAATATTAAAAATTTAAACCAAATAATGAAAATAGAAAAAGAAAGATACAAACTATAAGAGCATCTAGGGTTAGGATTCTTTTAATTAGGGTTATTTTCTAAAAAAATAGATTATATTTAAATAAATAAAACCCTGATGTGAGATTGATTTAATGAGCTATTTTATGCCAAAAAATCAAAAAATAATAGTTTGGAACCTAATTTTGTGCATAAAATTTTAGAAAAGGCAAACTACGGTTTTAAAAAATATTAAAAGTAAGTTGGGTTCACCAAATGTTTTAATCTTATAAGGTTTAGATATGTTTGTCCTATGTTAGATTAAAGGTATGAATTTTCTAAATTAGTGAAATAATATGCAACAAATAACCATAGATTTTTTACATAATTTGACTTTCTAAAAATAGTAATAAATATGTACAAATAGAGACTTATCTAGAAAACATCTGATGTGGATGTTTTGAGTGCTAAAAATTGGGTTATAAATAGGTCTAAGTGTGTTCTACAGGATCCCTATGTCAAATCCTCTTGTGGATAGTAGCACTACACTTGGATAGTAGCACCATGTGGCTTTTATGTCCTAAAAATGGTGTTAGTGTCCTTTATGTAGGACTATTTATAAATTTTGGGTGTACATACACCTATGCTTTTGGGTTCCGTTCTTGCACGCACAAAGTCTAAAACTCTATATTATGCCTTCAATAACTAATTTATGATGAAAAACATGATCATCCTTATGAGTAAGGCATGATATAAAAATGTGTGTTCATTAGGATAGGCTTCACATCCTCAACATCCTACTATGAAGCGAGTTTACTACATATGAATACTCTAAGGAGGGATTAATCCTAATGTATTTGTTCCCACTTAAGTGTCGATGTAAGAGTAAGTGATGTTAGAATGATAGTGGTCTTGAATTCTTTAAATGTGATTGAGATTCAAAAATTTTAAAATCTAGGGTTAGGGAAGCTATGAATGGTAGTATGTAAAAGTAGGGTAGAATAGGGATTAATAACCTTGATTTTGTTTAATTTGTTTCTTTGTTGAATAGGTCTTTTTCATCTCTTTTCCATATAGTGGATATAGGTTTAAGAGTTTTGTATTTATAGTGTTTCTTAGCTTGTAAAGATAATAAAATGTGTTTAAGATAACCTTAAGAGGGTTTAACATTATAAAATATATCCATTAAATATATTTATGGTAAGGGGCACTAGTACCATGTTAAGGAAACTAATGCCATGTAGATCTAGTGTCCTTAAAGTGGTGCTAATGTCTAACTAGTAGGCTACTAGGCACAAAGGTCTAAGATTATGTTTTTGTTGACAAGGGATGTTTGTGGTCCATATAAAGGATTGAAAGATGTGATAAAGGATCTAGGATAGATTTAGGATTAATCTTAGAATATGTTGTCTCAAGAATCACTCTTAGCATCTAAATACAACTTTTAAGTGGTTACACACCTATGTTCTCCTTACTCACTAAGGATAGTGAATTTGTATCAAATAACAAGTTAAACATGATTTTAAATAAATAACCATAAAAATTAATTTTTGTTCTAATCTTGATTGTTATAATTGGGAGTAGCCCTTCCACATAAATATAGATACCTATAACAATGATATGGGAGTATTCATTGGATAGAATTATGAGGAAATTAAGATGTATGCCATTCACTACATTACCAAGAATTTAAATCCTATTGAAATTAATTACACTTCTAAAAATCAATTCATATTCATTTATATTTCATGAACAAGTTTCATACTTATATCATTGGCTATAAAATGTTTGTTTAAATAAATCATTCATTTATAAGCATCTAATGATTAACCCAATAGTAAGATATAGGATCACTATGTGGTTACTATTTTTGAATGACTTTTATATCATAATAATTTATAAAAACATGAAATTATAATGTAGTTTATAACTTTTTTTCAAGATTAGATGTTTCAGGTGAAGATGAGATAGTAGAGGACAATTTACTACATGAGAATATGTTCATAGTTTTAGTACAAACACAATGGTTTGATAGTATGGCCAAACTATATGGTCATAGGAATATTTCCTTATGGTTTCACTCATAAATAAATAAAATTTTTGGTTATAAATATTCGTAATTATAAATAGCTTAATGATGTTTTATTTAATTTTGGACATGATATGGTGCTTCAGAGGTGTGTAAGAGAGGATGAATTTTATGACATCCTAGGATTTTTTCATGATGAATTAATAGGAGTCCATTATTCATCCAAAAATACTATTAATAATATCCTTTGGGTTGGTTACTAATGGCTTTCACATGATAAAAATGTGAAAAAAATATATTTTGTAATGTGATCCTTGCCAAGAAAGGTAGAAAAAAGGTGGACGATGTTCACAATTTTGAATTATAGTTTGGGTATAAAAACCAAATCTCAATTGATTGTGTGAATAATGTTTCATGGGAGGCTAAGATTGTTATCATGTAATAAGTCAAGATAATAGGTGAGGTTTTACTGGATAGGAAAATAGAGGGAAGGGCCCCACCTCAAAAATAATTAGTCCTAGGTTGTAATATTTTATCCTAGACTTGGGTGGATAGGGTTATGGGAAAGGGACTAGAGTGGAATGATTTCATATATTTCCATATCAAACTATTTTAATAAAATAATTAGACATGGGTCCATATTCCTAACATTCTTCTAGAGAACGTAAATCTAAAACTAGCAAACTCACTTCTAGTAAAAGTGAATGGTTTTAGACCTACTATCGACTCATTCAAGAAATGGGATAATTATAGATTGAAAATTAAAGGAAAAATTGAAGTGGTGGCCTTAGCCAAGATTTTTTTCCTAGTCAATTTCACAAACCATGTATATTATTTTAGAGTTTTGATGGAGGGACCTTGGTTTATGGGTAAATCTAATGTCATTTTATGGCAATGGAAAATGGGAACTAACTTATTCATCCTAACTATGGATAAAATAATAATGTGGGTCTTATTTTAGGAGCTTCCACTTGAATATTGGGAAGCTGAAGTGATCATGGGTATAATTATGGCACTAGATAACTTATCATGATAGATCTAGTCACTAGATCATGTATAAGGATGATAGTCATAATATTTTAGGCATTTGTCCATACTGACAGACTTGTCCTCCACTCTATCATGCTAGAATATAAATATGGAGTGTATTCCCAACATATTGAGTATGGAAATTTATATTAAATTTATAACAAATATGATAAGAATTATCATAAAACCTTGGAGCCTCCTCAAATTACTAAATTGGTTTGGACCAAAAAAATGGATTCTAATGATGAGGTTGGAAAGTGGTATTCAAGAACTATAGCTAATGATTCCCATGTAGAATGTAACTCCTCTACTACCACCATAAATGTTCTAGAAACTCTAGGTTTAACCCTAACTAGATGCACTACTACCCCCCTCAAAAATAACCACTTGGTGTAAAAGTGGTAGTTTCCTTAGTGATCACCCCTATAGTGGTTTGTCTTCACCTAAGGATAAGAATTTTAAGCTTAAGTCAATCCATCCCTACCTCCTCTTGTTAGTATCCATCAATTCATGATCTGATAGCATCAAAAAACTAGGGTAACTCTAATCTAATTCAAAAGTTTTCTCCCTTGATTGATCTAGTTGATTGTAGCCCCATGATGACCCTTCTATGTAGAAGTCCATTATTTGTGGATGAGTTGGTTTAATTCCCTCAACCATAAATATGTGAGGATCCCCCAATGTTTGATTTCCCCTCTAACGAGAAAGGTCAATACTCAAGGGTCCTAAAACATAAAAGGGAGGTGGAAATATAGAATATAGAAAAATCCAAGAATGTTAGAAAGAAATATGAGGTCAGGGAAGGAGAAAAACACTATGAAATTTAAAAGGGTGTACCAAGAAACTTAAAATTCATTTCATTTGACTTAATAAATGAAGATTATATCTTGGAAGATAAGGGGATTAAATAACCATAGGAAATAGAGACTACTTAAGAACCTGATAAAAAGAAATGATCCTTTGATTCTCATTTTATAAGAAACAAAAATGGCAAAAGAATTATTTATGAAATGTATTAATAAAATATGGAAAAGATACAACCACATCAATGTAATCTCAAAGGGTGTTTTTGGATAGATGGTGACTCTTTGGATATCATAAGAACTGAGAGGAGAAGTAAATTTAATGAATATCAATAATATGCTAATGTTATTTTGGAATGTTACAACTAAGGATGAAGGGATATTGTTAAACATTTATGTTCCTAACTCTAGGAGATCTAGAAGAAAACTCTAGGAGCATCTGGTTAATTTCATAAAGGTCAATTCACAATTAAAATGGATAGTGGTTTGGGACTTCAAATCCCTAATTCCCCTTTGGAGAAGAAAGGAGGTTTAATAGAATTCTCATAAAGTATGGTTGATCTAAATGACTTTTTATCAGAGGTAGGATAGGTGGATGTGGAACTAAAGGATAACCCTTTCACATGATCCAATATGAAAATTGGATTATACCTTATTCAAGTAAGGCTAGATATTTTCTTGGTTTCTTTAAACTAAGTCATCATTTTACTAATTCCCTCCATTCTATCCCTAAGATTGGATCAGACCATAATTTTATCATCTTTAAAGGTGATATGATTCCCAAATTTCCATTTCAGATTTTAAAATATATTTGTATGCCATACATATCTTATGTACTTCATAAATAAATAGTAGCAAGATCCATTCTCAATCATAGACATGTACCTTTTGGTCAAAACCCTTAACAACATGAAGACAAAATAATAAATTTGGATTAAGGAGGAATTTGAAAACATATTTACACAAAAAAATAAATAGAGGAGGAATTACAAACCTTATATAATATTACTCTTTACATGGGTTAAATGAACAATCTATCCTAGAAGAAAAATAACTTCTCATCAAGTATCACAACCTTGAGGCTAAGGAAGAAGACTTCTATAAATTAAAGTTTAGATGATTATGGCTCAAGGAAGGGAACATAAATACAATTTTTTTCCTCCAATAGGCTTCTATAAATATAAATAAAACCTTAATCATTTAACTTTAGCTTGATGATGGAAACAAAAACAAGGACCCAAAAGTCATTAATGAGGAAATTATATGTTTATTCAAGAACCTACTAAAGGAAAATGTCTTCCTTGATGTAAACCTAGAATAAAAATGCATAAAAAATATTCCCAATCTAATTTATCATTATAATATTTTAAATATCCTTAAATACCCCTTATTCAAGTAAATTAAAGATATGGTGCTTTTTATGTAAGGTAACAAAGTGCTAGGTCCTTATGGGTTTCCTCATATCTTTTTTTAGAAGTTATGAGATATTATTCATACATAAGTGGAGGTAATGGTTTTTGAATTATTTATATCTTAAAATATATGAACAAAACCTTCTTGGTTCTCATTTAAATAAAAAATATGATTAAATCAACTAAAATATTTCAAACCCATAATCCTATGCACCACTACTTACAAAAGTTTCTCACTAAATTTGGTGATAAGAATTTATCCTATCCTTAGAAGGATCATAGGTGAACATCAGGGAGCCTTCATCTTAGGGATACAAATCACTAATGGTATAATCACAATTTATAAAGACATACACTTCACTTTCAAATCCACCAAGCCAGGCATGTTCATCAAACTAGATGTGAATAAGGCCTATGATAGAGTATCTTGGAGTTTTCTTTACAAAACTCTTGATAAGTTCAAATTTGATTCCTTTTTCTATAATCTCTTTTTCAGCTACATCTCTACCCCCAAATTCTTAGTCATTATCAATGGGGTTCCCAAAGGCTAATTCTTAGCTCTTAGTGGATTGAGATAGGGGGATCCCATATACCCCTATCTCTTCATCATCCTTTCTAAAATTATAGGAAGACACATTCAAATATCAAAGGATGAGGGAATTGTAAAATTATTAATGATTAGCCTAAAAACTATCCCAATCACCCATAAACTATATTTGATGACACTTTCCTACTTTAGGAAGGCTCTATTATAAAATTCAAATCTATCAAATAAATCCTCTGAAAGTATGAACAAGTCTCAAACTAATGCATTAACTATTCTAAAATATTCATTTTTTTCATTAAAATTCATTAGGGTCTACAAAATAAATTTACTATTACCCTTGAATGTTAGATTGGTAGTCTTCCTTCTACCCATATAGACATCCCTTTTTTTGTTGGGAAATTGAAGGCAAAATATTAGAGACCCTTAGTAGATAGAATCTTGAAAAAACTAATAGGATGGAAGGGGCATATATTAACTCAAGAAAGAAAACTAAAAATACTCAAAATATCAATCCAAAGTACCTCTATTTATTTAATGTCCTTCTTCAAGATGCCCAATATAATTGCTACCAGAATAAAGCAAATTCAACACAAATTCCTTTAGAAAGGTTCAAAATAAAGATTTAGATTTCCTCTTATTTAGTATGATAAGGCATGCCTTCCTAGACCCAATGGAGGGCTGGGCCTCTATAATCTAAAAATAATTAATAAACCCATCCTAAAAAAATTGGGATGAAAGTTCATTAAATAAAATAATCAGTGGACTCACATCATTAAAGAGAAATACATTGAATACAATGATTATTTAATAATTTTGGGAATAATTAGGGTTTTATTCTTATTTAGTTAAAAGTCTGAGTAAAGTAAATCAATCAATAATTATGCCATAATTAGCTTACTAATTTTTTAATTCAAATTGTTGTTTAGACTTTCTAAAAATAATAACTAAATAGAGAGAAATGTAACTTAGCTTAGAATTATACTGATTCGACTGAGACAAGGGCTAATATTGATTGTGCTGGAGTGGGATAGTATCAAGAACCTATATTTGGATTTTTTTTAATGAAATGATAGGAGCACCAAAAATAAGACACTTTAGGGTCTAGCATTATAGTCCTATTCCTATTGCTATTGTCCAAACGAATCATAGAGGTTTAAGCTTTCTGGCATCTATCCACCACTCATGTATTACCCTACTTGTGAAATTTTGAAACTTAAATCTTAATGAAGCTCCTTGTAGAGCTAATTTATATTCATAGGTCTTTAATAAGCTTGAATAAGAATTTTGTAAAAGAGTGGGGGGGGGGGGGTTAGTGTGTACAAGATGCACTAGACATGCTTCACACCCCATGTGTGGGCATGATGCCTACATACCAATACTCTGAAGAGGGATCAAGCCATATGTAGTTCTCCCTTTGAAATTTATTAGTAAAATTATGATATGAGAATGGAAAAAATGATAAAAATGCATATGATTGAGGTGGATAGGGGCTAGTTTAAGGATTTGAATGAGCTTGTAAGTAAATTAGTTGGTTGTATGTACATAATAGAGAAGATTTATTGAATAGTCTTGCTTTTATTCTTGCTTAATTAGTGATATTTTCCCAACCCTTTCCAAATTATATTTGAATGGGATTTTATAGGTATTTATTGGTCATGGGTTAAATGTACTCACATTAGGCTGACAACGATAAGGATGGGGAACTAAATTAAATTAACTATTGGGGCTAGAAATGGACTTGGAAAACATCATCAAAAATGGGACACCCTAGGGTTGAGTGTTATAATCTAAGTTGGGTACTATTATCCTAAGGGTATTGGACCTAGGGGATGGAATAAGAATGGAAAAATGATCGTAATTAAGCTATAATGAGGTCTTGAAAGCCTATACATGATTGGGAATTAGTGAGAAGGTGACCATAAGGTTTAGGATAGCAAGTAAGAGGGAATTATGGGTTGGGTGTCATTAGCCACACTCAAGTTACCAATTTTTGCATTTTATATGATTACATTTTCCCCCCATTTATTCTAGTGATGTAACAAAGTGAAATACTAGGATAAAGGAAATATATAAATCATACTTAAAATTACCTATAAGGTTTAATATCATGAATCTATTATGATGCTAGGTGTGCATAGAGAGAGAATGATATGAAGTATGAGTTTGTAAGAAAAACAAAGAGTAGATCAGTTATTAATAGATATGTTATATCTAAAATAAGAGTGTACAAAGTTGGGTAAGAAATAGAAAGGAAGATAAAGGAATGAATACACCTCATATGGTACATGAACCATTACAAAACTTGTTGTGATGTTGTATATGCTAGATATACTAGGTATGTTATACCAAGAATGTTATCCCAAATGGAACTGAGTGTTTAATTCCTCTAGAGTGGCTTAATAATGCAAAGGCTGGCACTTTGGGTCTATCATCACCCACTAAGTGAACCTATGTGGTTATGCATGTGATAATCAATGTTTTGACTATGTGTCCAATCCCTCTAAATAGGTGGCTCAAGAATAAAAAGGCTAGCTAGTCTTTTGGCTCCATTATTTCCCCATGAAGTGAAGCTATAAATTGATATCGATATGAAATGTGTGTCAAATGAGATGGATCCTAAATCCCATATATTATCTATAATTTGATAATATTGGCATGAATAGTTGAATTTATGATAGAAAATAGGCCACTCTTGGCCACTCTAAAAGATGGAGATTAGGCTTTTACGAGAGCCACTCGAAATTTGAAAACTAGGATTATATGGAAGCCACTCAAGAACTTAGGAAAGTGGAGATTAGGATTGTTTGAAATCCACTCTGAAATGATGCTAACCATCTATAGAAGGAATAAGGAATGAAACTACTAAGAACACATGGTTAATGTTGAACTCATAAAGAAAAGAAATAAATGTGCCATGCATATTACTACAAATCACTGTTGTTTAAAAGATGGATTCTAATCTAAAATTTATACCAATTACCATTTCTAAAACTAAAAGTGAGAGACATCATGCCACACATGATTCCCCCTATATCTAGATTATCTGAGCAAAAGTGTACTAAAAACTATTCATTTTAATTGGTGTGAATGTGTAAAACTATATCTAAACCTACTTTTTTCCTGGTTATAGAAAATCTTGTTTTTTGTTGTTTGGATAGGAACACTAAAAATAAGACACCTTAGTGTCCACACTATTATCCATGGTTAGCATTTTTATCTTTTGTTAAAACTAAAAACTATGCTAGAATCATCACTATTTTTTTTATATGTTGTACCCAGTTTGACCTTTGATTGCTTTTTTGAGCTATTTTATAAGCTAGATTTTGACTATAAGGAGTTATGATATCTATCAAAAAACCAATATCTATTGCCCCCTCTTTTGAGGGTAGGAATGAAGACCCTATAATGACTACCCTTAGAATAAAGAGCCCTACCAATGTGTTATGTTATAAAGATACATGATATAGCAATGATAATTGATAATATATCTCAAGATATAACATGGTTCTTATTGAGAGATTATTATATCAACATGTGTATGCCTAGATAGGTATAACAATGTAATGCAATGTGCTAAACTAAAAATAGAATGATAAGTTTGGTTAGTTGTTAGTTTGAGGGATGGAGCATGATGTCCATCATGACATCTAAGAAAGCAAGATAAATGCATTATTAAGATCATGACATTAAAAACAATGAGAATCAAACAAACAATAAACACACAATTCAAGAATAAAGAATCATACAAGGGTGTCCAAGTGGCCACACAAACAAGGTATATTGACACATGTCACTCAAACTAAAAAGCAAACATACAAGGCATGTTCAAATGCTGCATACACATACAATTGAAACAAGCACAAAGAAGAGTAAAAATAAGGGACATTAACAAATATCCAAAGGTAGATAGATGAATGGAAGTGAAGGACATTGGAAAGTGTCCTAAGGCACACATAAGACATAGAAGAAAAGATCATTGGTAAATGTCCTAAGGCACATACAGGAGACAAACAAGAACTAAAGCATGTAAATAATCAAAACATATATCTATGCAAAGCAAGGAAGGAAATCATGTAATAATTGGAAATATAATCATGATATAACTAATCAAATCAAGAACCAAAAGTATGTAGGACATATTAGTACAAGAGTAGGTATATGCTAAGAAAAACAAAAGTGAAATATAATAGTGGAATGTCGATAGAATAATCTTTGTAAGCTAGTAAATAATGTACATCATCATGATAACTAGAGTGTGTGGTGTAAGAATGACATAACCTAGATGGTGTAGTCATGTAGAAGATACCTCCAGTGGGTAAATATATCGAAGTATGTCTCAAATGTAGAAGTAGGATGCCCCCTCAATGCGTAGAGTGAATCAGTCAAGGATCTTGATGTCACTACACATACTCTAAGAATATAAAATGTAAGTCTAGCATATTAGTAGCAATGTAAAGCATCCATGATGCATATAATCAAAATATTTTTGGCTTTTTGGATTTATTTGTATGTTTTTTTTATTTTGCAATATTTGAATGTTTTTAAAATTTTGATATATTTTAGCTATGTACAATCAAGCATAAGAAACTATGTATAGGTAAGTGAGGAAAGGATGATAATAACTAATGATTCTCATGGGAAACTCCCTATAATGGTTTCCTATATCAAGGAGAGGAATTGTGTGTGGTTGTGAAGTACAACGGAAATGTTGAGACTATGGATTTGAAAGTTGTATATGCTATAAGTCCTCTAAAATCTTTTAAGTGGATACCAAATGTGGGGTCCCCATATAACTCTAATAAGTGGATGAAATTTTAGGGATCTTAGGGACCCATTTGGTAGTAAGAGAAGTTATCTGAACATGTTTTCTATGAGTAGATGCATAAGATCTCAATTATATTACCCAGGGTGTGAACATTGTAGCTAGAATCTATCTAGAATCCTAAAGTTATGGAGGTGTATGAATTCTCTATGCTAGAGATGGATGTCTCAATTGTGTCTGAATCAGAACTAGATGAGGAACTATAACTGGTGGTAAAATTAAAATTGGTGGTAAAACTAAAACTAGTGACTACAAAGTAGAAGATGGCTCTGAAGTAGGGAGTGGTAAATCATATGACACTCCACCAACTATAATAACCTAATTACTGTGAATGAATATCATGCATCTATGAACTGTAAAAGGTACTATTCAAATTTCTTGAATCCATGGTCGACCAAGTAACATAGTAAAAAATCTTGCAATAAGAACAATAGTGAATGGTGTGGCCACATGTGTTGGACCCACCTATATAGGAAGTACAATCTAACCCAATAAAATTTATATGGACCCATTTAATAAACTAATAATTATGTTTATCAGTGTAATATCCTACTCTAAATATCCCAAATGTTGTAATAATGTCATAGTGTACATGCTCACACTAGATCTATTATCTATGAGAACACTATAAATAGGATGATTGTGAATGTGAGTTATAATAAAGAGTGCATGATAATATGTATTATCCTCAATGATCTCTAGCTATGAGAAGGAGATGGAAGGTCTAGTTGGAACTCTTAAATTATATACACCAATCATGTTGCTCACAGGATGTAACTTAAATAAAGGTGCCCTATATGTATTTGGTGGGGGATGTGCATTATATACATGATAAACCCATTATATATCCCCTATCTCCTATTTGGAATGTTGTGGAAAAGGATCTAAAAAGATTTATAATGTTTTATCCTATGTTGGCTTGGCTTGAGGAGGCTCAACTAAAGCTCCAAGATCAATATGATTTTCATCTATTAAATCCTATATCCTGTGTCTCAAACTAATGCATCTATTTATTATATGTCTTGGTACCCTATAAAACTCATAAAATGCATGATAATCATTTCCCCATGGAAGAGGATTTGTTGGGTCAACTTCCTAAATAGGAGGAAGAGATATGATTTTACATTCCAATAACTTCTATAAAACTATGTCTAGAGAAACTGGTAGCTGGTAAAGGTACATCGAGGATGTGTTGATAAAATCACTCGCTATGGAGGATTTGAAGATGCATTAATTATAGGTTGATTTTAACTATTGTTATCATTGACCTTTACTTTGTATGGGACTTTGTTCTTACTCTTGTTTGTTGTGTCTAAGATATTTATGTACTTGAGTTTGCCCATTAAAATTAACTTAACTTCTCTTTCCTTTAGTGTGTAACACAATTCAGTGAAGGAGGAGAATCTTTTGAACATAATCAATTAATACAAAGCTAATAGAAGACTATATTTGAAGAATGTGTGTAATTTTGGATTGGCCATAGGGCTAGTCATATTAGCAAAGATATTATTATATTGAAGAACATAATCTATGAGATGCTCATTGGTCCTTTTTTTTTATTATGAAACTTAGGCATATGAAACTTTATTACCAATGTTAATGCTAAAATGAGCTAGGAACATGTCAGCTAAAGGATTGAATACATTGATCAACTGATTCAATAGACTATAGAATCATTATAAGGTATAATTCTTTAGGCTTCATGGAAATATCTTGGTAAGTAGATAATAATTTGGTACATAGTCTAAGCATGCTACATGAAATGCTCTTAAGGTATAATTCTTTAGGCTTCATGGAAATAGCTTGGTAAGTAGATAATAATTTGGTACATAGTCTAAGCATGCTACATGAAATGCTCTCAAATGTGTCTCTGGTTCAATCTTGCCATCATATAAAGTAAGCTTGGGTTAAACAATACCTTTTGGTAAAGGTGTAGAATCAATGTGATGCATCAATGGTGTATGTAGAAGAGAAAAATAATCCAAATCTTGTGTTGGTCTAGAGGCACCTTGCTCAATATGTAGCACCTTGGATTAAAGAGATTTTATCTCTTGCACTAGGGTTACCATATCAGGAGACAAAGATGTACTAGTTGTAGCTGGTGGTAAAGAAGAAGGTTGGGCTACTATAGGGGGTTGTTTAGACATAGTTACCCCCATAGTGTCATTTATAACTAGTTTCTCTAAAGGAATAGAAGATTTAACTTGTTTAGCCTTTTATATAACCATGATAAATTGCAAGATAATAGTATGATCTCAGGGCTAGTTCTAGAGTCTTTCTCAAAAACTTCATAGGATCAAATCTATGTTGAGGACAACTTAATTATCAAAAATTGGTGGAAGTGGATTAGTATTCCAATGTGGTAGAACATGATCATCGATGTGTACATCATCATTGTTATTTTCATACTACTCATTATCAAAATTATCATTATTGAAATTAGTGTAGTCTAGATGTATAGAATATATAATAGGAAATTGAGTTGGTTATTTATGCATGGTATATGGTTAAATCATAGGAATCTAGGTGAATTCAGAAGGATTGCCACTAATTCTTGCACTTTTTCTCAAAGGTAAAGATCCCAGGAACTTAGGTGGCATATGGAAATCAACTTCGATGATAGTAAAAAATATTAAATGGATATAATCTAAACAAGGAACTATAATATGCATAAAAAGGATACAAAAATTACACAAATGTAAGGTGATACCTCAATAAGCAAATAGGAACTAGTACACACAACTAGGGTTTTAAACATGAGTATTTGAGCAATTTACTATGAAAATTTGAAATTGAAAGTGAATTTTTCAGTTATATATGCAAGTAAAAAAAACAAAATTTTATTTTGAAATTAATGATTTAGTAGGATCTAGTAGATGCAACTAAGGTTTTGAAAAGTAAATATTTTGACAAATTACTATGAAAATTTGAATTTTGAATAATTTTTTTAATTAAAATATGCTAGCAAAAAATAAGAAACTTATTAGAAAATTATTGATTTAATAGGACCTAGTAGATGTAACTAGGGTTTTGAAAAATAAATATTTTTACAACTTACTATGATGTTTTTAATTTTTAATGGATTTTTTGATTTAAATAGGCTAGTAAAAAAATAGAAGATTGGAAAATTATTGGAAAAATACTAGGACCTAGTATGGGCAACTAGGGTTTGAAAAATAACTATTTCAAAATTACTACAAAATTTTAAAATTTAATGCTACTTTTTTATTTTATTATGTAGGTAAAAATTAGAAAAATATATGAAAAATCAGTGGGAAAATTACCCTAGGGTTTCTTGGGATTTTTTGTGTAAATGAAGTAAGTCAGGTTCACTAAATGATTTAAAAATTTAGGAATAATTAGGGTTTTATTCTTATTTAGTTAAAATTCTAAGCAAAGTAAATCAGTCAATAATTATGCCATAATTAGCTTACTAATTTGTTAATTCAGATTGTTGTTTAGACTTTCTAAATATAGTAAGTGAATAGAGAGAAATGTAATTTAGCTTAGAATTATGCTGAATTAAATAAGATGAAGGTTGATATTAACTGTGTAGGACTATGATACTATCAGGAACTTGGATTTGATTTCAATTGGTGAATGGATCGGAGCACTAAAAACAAGACACTTTGAGGTCTAGCTCTATAGTCCTATTCTTGTTGCTATTTTCAAAATTGGTCACAAAGGTCTGAGCTTTTTAAGATGTATCCACCACTCCTTTATGACCCTATCTATGAAATTTTGAAGATTAACTCTGAATGGAGCTCCTTATATAGCTATCTTATCTTTGATCTTAGGTCTCTGATAATCATGAATAAGACATTGAGAAAAGATGAAGGTAGTGTGTGTAATATGCACTAGACATGCTTTACACCCCATGTATGGGCATGTTGTTTAGATACGAATACTTTGAATAGGGATCAAGCCATATGTAGTTCTCTTTTTGAAAGTGCTTAGGAAAATTGTGACATAAGAATGCAATAAATACTAAAACTAGTTATGCTTGAGGTGGCTAGGGGTTGGTGTAAGGATTTGAATGAGATTTTAACTGCATTAGTTTCTTGTATGTAGAGAATAGGGAAGATTACTTATATAGTCTTACTTGTATTCTTGATTTCTTAATGATATTTTCCCAACCCTTTCCAAATTATATTTGAATAAGATTTTATAGGGATCTATTGGTCATGGGTTGAATATACTCCCATTAGGCTGACAAAGATAAAGATGGGGAATTAGAAGAAATTGATCATTGGGGATAGAAATGGACTTCAAAAACAACATAAAAATGGGACACCCTAGGGTAAAAAACTATAGTCCAAGTTGGGTGCTATTGTCTTAAGGGTACAAGACCTAGGGAGATGGAATAAGCATGGAAAAAGGGTCCTAGCTAAGTTAGAATGAGGTCTTGAAAGCCTACATATGATTGGGAATCAACGAAAAGGTGCTTAAAAGGGTCAAGAGAGAAAGCAAGAGGGATTTATGGGTTCGGTGTCATTAGCCACACTCATGTTACCAAAATTTTCATTTTATATGACTACAAATGATAAGGATTAATTCCTATAGAAGGATGGCCCCACTAATGGATAAATTTTTGGGAAGGTCATTTCAAGTGGTAAGAGTATACTCTTAAAAGTTTGTAGGTGAAATATTGGTAGTGGGGAAATGATAGAATTTTTTGATGACCCTTGATCTTTCAATGACCCCTTGCACTCTAGGACCCATGGATTAATCTATGTGATATTTTCAAAGATTATTGGGTGAAAAATTCAAAATTATTGGTCCTATGAGAATTATATTCCTTGTTGGAAACTCCTACACTTGGATTAAATAGATTAATCTATTTCCTAGGCATTAGTTGATATTAATAGGATTATTCCACATGTTCATATTCCACTTTTCCAAAAGGAGGACCTTTTATTTTGGCCTACTAAGGATAATGGGATCTACTCTGTGAAGTCAATTTTTTGGTTGATTAAGGCCTAAAAGAGGAGTGGGATTATTGGTGGACTCTATAGATCAAACACCTCACTCCTGAGGTTAATATCTCCTTTTAGTTGGTGTATTAGAATAAAAATTCTTTTGATTAAAGATTTAGTTAAGAGGTTTGTGACCATCCATAATAGATTTTCTCTTTTCAAATCATCTAAGGAATTAACTTATCACCTTTTCTTATATTTCCCTTTTGTATCTTTTCCTACAAAAACTTTTGGTCTCCTTCGTCTATCCAAGATCATTGGTGGATTTAATTATGTAATGGAAACCTCCCTATGTTTTGGCCTCCCTTTCATTCTTGTGGAACCTTTCTCTACCCTATTTATTTTTATCTATTTGGAAAACAGGGAATGATAACATTTTTTAATAACAAAAATTTAAACATCAGGTTAGTATTCCTAAATCTATTCTGTATTATTTTAGATAATTGGTGAGCCTTCCTCCTAATGACAAGCCTCATGGTTTTCTTTCTAATTTTTTGACTATTTACAACTAGAACCTTAACCAAGTGCTAAATGTTCCTCAATATCTAATTGCTAGGTGACCTAATAGGTGATTAAATCCACCATAAGGATGGTTGAAGATTAAATTTGATGTAACCTCAAAGGGTAACCTAGGTAAGTTTAGCAAAGGGTTATCAAGGATCACAATGGGATGGTGGTAGTTTCTTATATGGGGTCCCCTTGGGGTTCAAGCTAATCATGTAGCCAAATATATGGTCATATTTTGGGGTATTAATCTTGCCTCTACACTTAAGGTTATCATCTTGGTCATCAAGAGAGAATCACTACACATTATTAATGATTTGTTAGGAAAAACCACCACTTACATAATATTAAATATATCATTGATAATGCTAGGTGGTTCCTTTATTCCTTTGGAGAGGCTTCTATCCAACATGTGTTTTATAAAGGAAATTATATTATGGATTGCTTGGAAAACTTTGGTGTGGAATTTCCCACATTAGTCCCATGGGAGGTAGCCCATAATATCCAAACCCATTTATTAGACTCAATCAATAATGATTTAACCAACATGTTAGCATAGATATACAAGATGGTCACACATGGGGACTATGTACTTGGGAATGTGATTAATCAACCCCTTCTTGTGTAATGATTATGATATGATTAGTAATAACACCATAAATGATAGAAATTTCAAGATTACTTGAAAGATAAAGTTGGAGGATAATAAATCATTATTATTTACATAGAATGGGAAGAACTCATCTAGTGAGCAAATCGGATGAGACATACACCATTTAGAACCAATATCTTACACAAATGTCTAGGAAAATAAAAATGTATGGAAAAAACTGCGTAAGGGTGGACTTATAAAGTATATGCAATTAATCTTAGGTCATGAATAATAATTATCAAAGGAATGCACAATAGCATGGAACTAGAGGATCATCAAAATTAGAGGCACCAAGATTATTGTGATTGAATAATTTATAGTGGAGATTACTAGAATGAGATGTGATGGAGAAAAATCCTTCAAGGACAAAATCCATAGATTAGATTTGATACAAAATAATTATGCACCAACAAAATTCTAAAGATTGAGAAGAAGGGATTCCCTAGGAAATACCTCCCTCACCATTGGCCAGATATTTACTATCAATTAATGAAGTATTTGACACTTTAATGTAAGTTCACAACCATATTGTCCCACTATTTGTTGTTTCTTAATTTTTTTTGTGGGAATAAAATATGTTTACTCTACTACCTCCTCAAATATCTAGAAAGTATGGTCATTGCCTATCATATTAGTAATAATAATGACTTAATCCATTAATTATTAATCTTCCTTATATTCCAATCTAGAGAACCTCTACATGGTATACTTGTCCCCTAACTCTCATTAAAAAACCCTTCTAAGTAATTAGGTCATTTGTAAATGGAGGAAGGACTCCCAACCCCTACCATTTCCCTTCCCACCTCCCCCTCTAACACAACCCATACTAAATCACCCAACAAACGTTCAAGATTCATAACCCATTTTTCATGACCAAAAATCTCAAAACTATGGCTATCTCCTAGTAATATGAAGTAGGAAATAGAACTAAAAAGGTCTATAATATGGAAGATCCAGATTGGGATTATAGAATAAAGATGGAATTATTTGAAGTAAAACTAATGGATATGAGAAGGAACATGTCCAATATTATCAAGGAATGAGATGACCTAAAATATGAGATTGATCAACTCAAGTAAGATATGAACAAGGGAAAATATGTTGAAATTCCTTTGATTGAGAAATAATCCAATTAGGAAAATAAACTAGAAGTGACTAAATACCTTTTTTTACACTAAAGGATAAAAATTCCATCTGAAGAAGCAAAAGACCAAAATGGTCCCTCTTTAAGGATTGAGCAAGAGAATTCATGAAAAGAAGACACAAGAAGTGTTGAAGGTGAAAAAAAAATGTGATCTATAGAGTACTATTTATTAATGTTTATTTATTAGTCATCTTATTTCTTTTTTCTAATAGTTTATAGTTTTGTCATTTCTATTATTTTTATGAAGAAATTCTATGATCTAAATCCTGTAGTGTCTTAGTTTCATTACCTTGGGTCTTGTTTTTTTCTCAAAATTAATGCTTGTTGGTCCTTGTAAAACCAACCTTATTTACTTAATCTAATAAAGAAAAGTGATTCTTGTAAAAGGATGGGGAAACCCACATTTCTAATTATATTCCCCTCCATCAAGTGTATTTAGAACCTTTTGAGAAATGTGAGTTGGATTTCATTCATTACATTGATCTACCATCTTAGGGAAATAAATACATATTAGTATGTATTGGTTATGTCACTAAGTGGCAAAAATTAAATCTATACCATCTTATTATGAGGAAATAGTTGTCTATTTATTAGACTTCAATATTATGCAATGTTTTGGAGTAGAAATATCAATAATATTAGATCAAGTAACTTATTTTCATCCAACATGATCAAATATATCATAGAACACAATAAAATCACTCACTAGAATCCATTGCCATACCATTCTCAATCCAATAGTCAAGTCAAGGTTACCAATAGGAAATTAGAGAACATATTGACCAAGATAGTCAATATTAGTGGAAAATGGGAAAAAAACTACCTAAATTAATATGGGCCTACAACACAACATTGAAGACTACCACACTATTTTTTCTATATGAACATGTGTATGGGAAAAATCCACTATTTTTATTTGGATTTAGTTGTATACCTTAAGAACAACAATGGACATAGGTATAGATCTGGATAAATCACAAACATATAGAATTATATAACTAAATGAACTACATGAGATGATAATAGAGGAATTGCAGCGAATGTAACTTTTTAAACATCATAGTATGGCACGATATGATATTAGAATCAAGGAAAGGACATTTAATGAGGGAGATTGGGCCTTGTTGTCTTATTTAAATTTCCATAATTTCAAAGGTAGAATCTATACAAGATATTTAGGTCCTTATCATTTAGAAAATAATTTTAACAATGGATCAATTCAACTATTACTAATTGATGGAAAGAAAAGGACACTCTTGGTAAATAGACACATGATAAGGCTATATTATTAACATTCAATCAAGGATGAATTGTTCAAAAAAATTCAATCTCAATTTTTTTTGGGTATATGAAAGATCCTTATTTTTACATCATAACAAAAGAATGATATTTTGAGCCCAATAAAAGAAGGGGATTGTAAACTAGTAAATGGCAGATCTCTTGTAAAATAAAAATGTTTGTGTGTGTGTGTGTGTGTGTGTGTGTGTGTAATTCAAAAGGGAGAATGAAAAGGTTTAAAAATAGTAAATGAAAAAAAATTAGGGAACAAAGCAATAAAATAGTACTCCTAGTTCATTTGTATAAAATATTGAATTAACTTGTGTGGTTTTCTTTATCACAAGATAGGTGGGAAAACAAGGAACAAAGACAAACCATAGGTAATTCAAGGTAGTTTTATTTCATTAATATATTATTAAGATTATTTCCTAGTTTTAGGTCTCATTTAATCCACTCCCAAATAGAATATTTTTCTAAAAGAGAAAATGGGCATGATAAAAAGGTGTATTTTCAATTATTAAGAAAGACAAGGGAGGAATATTTTCCAAAAAATACTCGTGTACCATTTAAATGTATTATCCAACAAATCGAAAAAAATTATTATGTCACCAAGGTGATGTGTTTTGTGTAATAATGAGTTATAAATTATTTTTCAAATATAATCATCTTGATGGGGATAGATAAAGGCATGAACTAAATCAATAAAGGAACTGACATCATATTTTTTAATGAGGTAAAATGATAGGGATATATTTTAGTCCTCTGATGTTACTCTTCATATGATTATTAACTATTTATCTCCCCTCAGACCATCCCATACATTAATTTCTTGAATCTATATTATATTTTGTGATCAAAGTAAATTAATTGTAGAATGCTTATGTGTCATTTACTAGTTTTAAACTTTTTCTTGTGATAAAAAACCACACAAGTTAATTCAATATTTTATACAAATGAACTAGGAGTACTATTTTATTGCTTTGTTCCCTAAAAAAGTTGTCATTTACTAGTTTTAAGATTTTTCATTCTCCCTTTATATATATATATATATATATATATATATATATATATAAAGGGAGAATGAAAAATCTTAAAACTAGTAAATGACAAATTTTTTAGGGAACAAAGCAATAAAATAGTACTCCTAGTTCATTTGTATAAAATATTGAATTAACTTGTGTGGTTTTTTATCACAAGATAGGTGGGAAAACTAGGAACAAAGACAAACCACAGGTAATTCAAGGTAGTTTTATTTCATTATTCTATTATTAAGATTATTTTTGAGTTTTAGGTGTCATTTAATCCACTCCCAAAAAGAATATTCTTCTAAAATTAAAAAAAGGGCATGTTAAAAAGGTGTATTTTCAAATATTAAGAAATCCAAGGGAGGAATATTTTCTTTAAAATACAAGTGTACCATTTAGATGTCTTTTCCAAAAAATAAAAAATAGTTATTATGTCACCAAGGTGATGTGTTTATGTAATAATGAGTTATACATTATTTTCAAATATAATCATCTTGATGGGGATAACTAAAGGCACGAACCAAATCCATAAAGGAATTGACATCATATTTTTTCATGAGGTACAATGATATGGATATATTTTCATCCTCTCATGTTACTCTACATATGATTATTATCTATTTATCTCCCCTCAAAACATCCAATACATTGATTTCTCAAAGCTCTATTATATTTTGTGATTAAAGTAAATTAATTGTAGAATGCTCATGTCTCCCTTGATCTATTATTTCCTAAAAAATAATATGCTATGTTTATCACAAAATGATCTCAATTTATACCCTACTAGTTTACTCCAAACTTTATCCCTACTAGTTCCTCATAACACCAAATCTCTTTAATAAACTTAAAAAAATAGACCAAAAGAATAAATCAGAACATGAATCTATACCACTATTACTAGATGATGAGGTAGTAGTAGTAATTTTTTAGAAATTTTGGTGGCTATATTTTATCAAATAATTATAGTTATATGATGAGAAATTGGTCAAGCATTTTATCATCAACCTTGAGGTAGAATATAATAAGGTTAAAACTATAACAACATTATTATCAGACAACTCATAGGGTTTCAAAAACATGGATGATTATTTAAGTGAAATACACATTCAAAGACCTAATTCATATCTTCCATGAATATTGATAATCCATACCTAAATTAATTATTAACCCTCATGGTATACCCAAATGAATTAAGAGAAAAATCTTGCTAGAACCATTGAGGATAGTTACATTTTGGGTCATCAAAGTATTTACCTGTGATGGACAATATGGTTCTTTTGGAGGGGATGAAATTAAAATTTTGAACCATATAAATCAAGGACTACATAAACTTAAATGGAGGGTAAATTTTCTAGATTTTATTTATGGAGATATTTAGGTAATGACAGGAAAGTACGTACAAGGTGTAGCCTCTATTAGACATCATGGATTGATTAAGTGCATATGTCAACATCATTTCATAAATAAATTAGGTGGAGAGGTTAAGTGGGAATAATTTATTAAAAGTTAGTTAAAAAATAAAATTTATTTAAAACACAAACTTTTGTACTCCTCTCTCACACCCAGATCTAGCTTAAAGGAGGACACTACTAGTGAGGATCCATATCCACAACTAATGTGGAAAAGGAAATTAAGCACCAGGAAATATATAGTGACCTATATATAGAGTCTAAAACCCATTAATAACCAAGTAACCATACTATAAATTTATAATGAGGAGGAAGGATCTCCAAAGAATCTTAGCCTAGCATTTTAATAATCAATTCAAGAAGGAAATTTCCAATCAAGAAATCAAGATTAGAACCTTGCCTAGAAGAAGGGGAAGGCTCATCCTACCTGAAGAGGATGATGAGGATAGAGGTCTTGAAAAGGCCCTTGGAAGTCTCAACCAATTAAATCCTTATATGTATTCATAAACAATATAATAACCTATAATGGGGGAGGTTATGAACTAACCCTCAATTGGTATTGAGGAAGGGGAAACCATGATAGTAGTATTTTTAGTAGAGAAGCTACATAATAATCCCTTCCATATTATTCATATAATCCACCACTAATAAAAGGAAAATATCCAATAATAGAGGAATAATATTAACCTTTCATCTATAATGAGTAATAAAAAGTACATTAGACCATGATTCTATCAAGCATAGAATTAAACATAAAACAACAACAAGAGGAATTAACCTTCCTCAAGTAAACATTAAAAGTTAAGGAATAAGATATATAATACTTAAAAAAGGAATTATTAGAGACTAAAATTCATTTTATTAATAAAATTAATGAAATAACTTCATTAAAAGAGAAAATTATGGCACCAAAAATAATAGATGGATTATGGTGTGAAAACACTATTTTCTTATGATGATATCATGTCCACTTGGGTAGAAACTTGTCAAAATCTCAAGGGGGTTATGTAAAAAATTAGTAATTTTAATAAAAATATTTAATAGGAAAGGAACTAAAAATAATAATCCACAACTACAAATAGCTTGTGAGCTAGGTGAAAAAATCCTGGCCTATAGAAGGCCTACCTCTAGGCATGGTCTCTTTCTTCGAGAACAATTTTATAGATAAAAAATGTTGAAGATTTATTTTGGTATCCCCTATGACCTAAAATATGATAATGAGTTTATTCAATCTTATCATAATTTTACCCTTGATTAGTAAAATATTTTGTGTTAGTTTTATTTGTGTTATGTTTTCCTATGACACCTCCTCTTTCCTAATTAACTTATTTATAGAAGTATTTATTAAAGAATTCTCCTCCACCCTAAAAAAAATATATTGCATGGATTGAAAGGATAAACAACTATATTTAAGAGGTCAATACTATTGGACTATAAATGATGCCTGAATTCCCCAGTGTAGACAAGAAAATATAAAAATTTCAAAATCTTATTTATTATCCAAAGATTAGGTAGCAATGTGTAAATATTTTTTACAAGTGAATTTTTTATTTTGAGAAGTATGCTTGAGATAATTTCAATATAATTATTGTTACAAATGAGAATAAATGGGACACATTGATCATCCCATTTAAAATGAGGGGGGTCATTTCTCATAATAATCTCATGTGGTTCCTTAGATAGACTAAAAATATTATAGATATGATCAAGCATTTTTGATAGATGTTTGGACAAGAGTGGATTGTATTTTGATAAAAATATCCACTCATACTCAACCCTATGTCCCCATGGAAGAAATCAAAACTTTAAAGGCTTGATTAGTTTGATAAATAGAGGTCCCAATTTAGAGAGTATAAAGGATATATATTTACAATAAAACTTAATTTGGATACATACTATGATATCTATGATAATAGTTCAAAATTGAGTGAGGTAGTGTTTAACAAAGAATAGAGAAGATCTGAGATTTCAAGAGTAGCTGCAAAAATTAAATTTTGGGGGAAATTAAAATTCCATATAATGTCTCATTATATCAAATAAAATACTTCATATTTACCTAAATAATCTTTATTTTGTGTTGATTTATATTTACAACCTATAACTATTATTAATTTCAAATAGAAAAATGAGTACTTTGCCTTGATTATTTTTTACAAATTAATGTTTCATATTTACACCACTTTCTTCTAACATTTTGAATGAATATACACTAGCTTTTTGTATATAGGTCATCCATATGTAATAGAGTTAAATAATGTGTTTTTAAAAATAAATATAACTTCAATATAATAGTTTAGACCAGCTCTGATGATCTCTAGTTTAGCTCTAGAGATCAGTAGCCTAAATCCAGAGATCACTAGTATGGCTCCAGAGATTCTCAAACTAGTTCTAGAGATGTTTAGATTAGTCTTTAACACTTAAAATATATTGACAAAAGACATTTTAGAGAATTGGAATCATGATGAAAACCATATATTCATAATCAAAAGCATCCTAACCTATTCTAAAACATTTTCATAAGTCATATATGGACTTTCAAAAGATAATGTATATTTTTAGCCATAAATATTTATATTAATTTGATAAAGTGATTTTAAGTACTATAATAAAATTTATTTATGGAATATAAATATTTTTAATCGTAAGAATAAGTTGTAACAAGAAACATCCAAAGGTAGCACATGAAAATCAATGCCAACACTATTCCAATAGTTTTCATTTGAAACATGGAAATATATTATATTTATATTTTTAATAAATAATATCATAGTTAGTTATGTTATTAGGAGGTTAATATATTTTGATCTATTCTAAAAGTGTTGTAACATATAAACATTTTCATGTTGATATGGTAGTATAAAATAAAATGAAAATACATATGAAGGAGATGAATAAAGTATAGAATTAATATTTTCAAGCATTTTAATAACTTATATAATTAATGATGAATTAATTTCATGACATTTATACAATTATAGTGTGATTTAGTACTATTCAAAGAGAGATAAATCCTTAATCAACCAAGGAATCATGGTCTATTTTGTTTTCTAAATGTTATTTCACATTGTTCTGTGTCTTAAATTTTGTCATTTATTATTTTATGTAACATATTGTGTTATATGTTTTAAACTCAATGTTTGTGTGTTTACACATGAGTTTTTCAATTAATTTTACTTTTATTAGTTTTAATTTCAAATCATTTCTCTTTCAAATCAATTTCAATTCTATCAACTTAGATACATTGTGTGTTTTTTTCAAAACCAATTTTATTTCCATTAGGTGTGTTTGCCTTTCAAGCATTTCTCAATTTTAGTAAAATTAATTTCCCTTGTAATAATTTTCATTCAATAAGTTTTTATGTTTTAAAATAAATAGGTTTTTTTTGTTTCAAGAAAATAAATTAGATATTTATAGAAAATGATCCATAACATCACCTAAACATAACACTATTAGCCACTATCTTACATACATTAATGTTGAATGTCACTTAACACTAACCATAGTTTGATATGACATAAACTTAACTTAGTTGATTAAAAGAGTGGATCAAAAACCCATTTAATATTTTGGGCATATTATTTTCATTTCTTCTTTCTATATTATACTTTATCACCTTGTTGTAAATTATTAAAATATTTATTCTTTCTTTTATTTTATAATCCTTAGTCCTTGATGATTTTCAAATACTTTCAATTTTAAATTTAAAAAAAACAAAAATTTAAAAAAAATCAAATATGTTGAGAAATAAAAAAATCATATATTTTAAGATTATAAAATTAAAAAAATCAAGATCAGGACCTCAAAATCATTTTTTATGTTGTTACTTCACTTATTTACATATATAATATCTTTGATGTTAATTAAATAACATATTTTATTTATATTTCAATACACACTACATTTATCAAGTTGTGTGAGTATGATATGGACACACTATTACATTTTTTTGTCAAGATTCTATTTTTACTCAAAAATGTTTCTAATCTAGGTGCATCTCTACATTCTCTGTGAACAATTCAACATGTATATATATGTAACCTCTCTACCATGTTGAGCTATGTATCATTCAATGTTTTTTCTAATCACTCATACTTTATATTATGTTACATGAATATTATACTTTATAACACTCACATTGATATAAATAGTTATTGTAGACTACTATGATTTATTTTGTGTAGAAAATGAGTTAGGATTTACCTAAAACTATCATATATAAATATCTAGACTAAAATAAGGTAAATAAAGTAGATCCCATTGATAATTAATGTAATCAATAAATGACCAATGGATTTGCTAAACCTAGTAAGGGGAGAACCTACAACATAATGTCAAGAGAAAGGGTTCTTATAGACATTATTTATAAATTATATAACACCTTAGTCTTGTACACTTGAAAAATACATGTCATGGATGTACCTTCAACTTCTAGAGCTTTCCTACTACCAAATATCTTGCATACACTATATATATGTGCCTACTTGTTTATCTCTTACTTTGACCAATATTATTCTTATGACCAAGGCCTTATATCATGAAAAAACGTTATAAAACTACTTATATTACATCTCTACAAATTATTGACATAAACTTATTTTCCAACTACCCAAACACTTGTGTTTTAATTAGATGCATATGTTAACAAAAGTGTTGTATTCTAATGGAAGTATCAAGTGCCCTAAAGTTATCTAATTTGTAAATAAAATAAATATTTATGGTTATCCTAAGTGATTTAATTCAATATATTATCCAAAGGTATTGTTATAAACACAATCTCAACCCTCATTCATTCCTCACATAGCACAAATTAGGAATAACCTAACAACTCGTAAATAAACTTAGAAAAATAATTTTATTAAGTACTCATGTGAGAAAATATTCCCTATTTTATCTTATTTTCATATCAATCATAGGGAAAACATATATATGTGTCTAAATTTTTAGAAGATCAACTTCAGAGATATATTTCCTAATTACAAGATAGGTCATTATTATATTTGTTTATCACACATTTCATGATTCACATACACAACAATACATAGAAGATAACTACATAAGTTTGAGGCCCCATTTATATAATTGGATATGTAAAAAAACACTCCTTGATAGATGAATCTTTGGTTAACTCTAACTCATGTGCACACTAACCCAATTTTCCCACACCCACTATGAAGACAAAGAACTAGTATTTTCTCATTTGATAAGGAATGATAACCCATATCCCAAATCTTATTGCACTAGTGTGAAGGTTACATAGAACCCCAAAGAGTAAAATTGGTAATGCATAGTTTTAATAATTATTTTATATTAGACGCTTGTGTTTATTATAGATATAATCATTAACATAATTATATTATGTCAATGCAAGTGTTTATGGCTATAGAGGTACAACTTTTAGAATTGGGCAACTATTCTAGAGTCTATATCCAATGAAATTTATACTAGTTATATATATATATATATATATATATATATATAATAACCTAAATATCTTATGTTTAGTATCATTACAATATATGTCATAGATTTACTTTGTATCTATAGTATCTTAGTGATTTAATAGTTTTGGGAATATTGGTGTATTATTCCTAATTTAGTTAAAGGGTCTGAGTAGTAAATTAAGCTAATAATTTGTGTAAATTGATTCTAATTAATTTTTTTATAAAAATAGTAATAAGAAGAAGAAAACAAAACTTAGCTGGAGAGACAGAGGCTAGAATTCACTATGCACGACTAGGAAACTATCACAAACTAAGATTTAAACTTCATTTTGTGGTTGGATAGGAGCACCAAAACTAGATAAGAATGGATCTACTGATATATTCCACCTATTTATCTATTTTCTCAAGAATCTAAGCTTTTTGGGTTTTGTTTTCTAGGTTTTTGTGACCCTATCCACAAAGATTTAGTAGTTAGAAGCCTGTAGAGCTCCTTGTAGAGAAAATTTTCTCTTCAAACCATATGTTCCATTATTATTTCACAAATTTTGAGAAATAAGGGGTGTTTAGTGTGTGTAATATTTAATGTAAATGTATCCATACCCCTTATGTGGGCATGTTGCCTACATACCGATACTCTGAAGAGGGATCAAGTCATATGTAGTTCTCCCACTTTCTATGCTTTGTGCAATTATGTGTAGGAAGATGTAGAATGTTAAACTGGAAGTGCTTGAGTAGTTAGGGACTAGTATAAATATTTTAATAAGATTTTAATTATGTTGCTTGGATTTATATATAGAATAAAGAATATTTCTTGAGGAGTCTTGTTCGTAATCTTGCTTTCTTAGTGATAATTGGAAACCCTTTCCAAATGATATTTAAATGTGATTTTATAAGGATATATTTGTCATGTGTTGAATGTAATCATGTTAGGCCAACAAGGATAAGGATGGGAAACTAGAATAAATTTACTATTGGGGCCAAAAATGGACTTGGACAATAATGCTAAAAATGGATAGGAGTAGCACCAATGCTATAGTCCTAGTGTGGCACTATTATCCTTTTTATATTGGACTTGAGGGGATGGATCTATCATAGAAAGAGGGGTCTTGCTCAGCTAGGATCAATTATGGAAGGCTATAGATGATTGGGAATCAGTGGAAATATGCCTATGAGGGTTATGAGATCCAGCAAGAGGGACCTAAGGGTTAGGTATCATTATCCACACTCAATTTACCAATTTTCACATTTGATATGACTACATCTCCCCCATTTATTCTAGTGATGCAACAAAGCAAAATACTAGAATAAAGGAAAAATAAAAATCATACCTAAACCTACCTATAGTGTTGAAGTTCATGATGTTGTGTGATTCTAGGTGTGTATAGAGAGAAAATGTTGTGAAGTGTAAAAATACAAGAAAAATAAAGAGTTGATCAGTTCTTACTAGATACACTAGATCTAAAATAAGAATGTATAAGGCTATGTAAGAGAGAGGAAGATAAAATAATTAATACTCCTCATTAGGTATGTGGACCAATACAAAACCTATTCTAATGCTGAGTGATATTGAGTAATGTTGGATGATGCTATACCAAGAGTAATATCATGAATGGAATTGAGTACTCAAATCCTCAAGAGTGGCTCAAGAATGCAAAGGATATCCCTTTAGCTCCATCATTACCCAATAATTGAAGCTAGGTGATCATGCATGTGTTAATCAATGTTTGGACTGTGTGTTAAATCCCTCTAAATAGGTGGATCAAGAATACAAAGGCTAGCTAGTCCTTTGGCTCCATTATTTCCCCATGAAGTGAAGTAATGTACTAATATCGATATGAAATGTGTGTCATATGAGATGGATCCTAAATACCATAAATGTACTATGATCTGACCATGTTGGTATGGATAACTAAATGTATGTTGGAAAATAGGCCACTCTTAGCCAATTTGAAAGATGGAGATTAGGCTTGTATGAAATCCACTCTGAACTAGTGAACTAGGCTTATATGAAAGCCACTTGAGAACTCAGGAACTCAAGAAGTTAGGCTTGTATGAAATCCATTCCAAAATGATGCGAACCACCTACAAATGTAATAATTCATGCAACTACTAAGAATGCTTGGGCAATGTTGAACTTGGAAAGAAAAGAAATAAATATGCCATGCACATTGCCCCCAATCATTGGTGTCTGAAACATGGATTTTAATCTACAAGTCATATCAATTATTCTATCTAAAAATATAAGTGAGAGCCATGATGACACTTATATCTATATTATATGATAAAATTGTACTAAAAATTATTAATTCTAAACTATTTTGGTTGTGCAAAATTATAATTGAACCTACTTTTTTGCCAACTTCTAGAAAGTCTATTTTTTATGCTATTTGGACAAGAACACTAAAATAAAACACTAATGACATTGTTGTTGTAGTCCAAGTTAGGTGTTGTTGTCCTAGGGCAAATGTGGTGACTATTTTGATATTCTCACTATTTTCCTAGTCTATTCTACTATTTTGATGTTTGGTTAATGTTTTTGGTGTGATGAATATTGGATTTTTGACTGTCAAGAATTATTATCTCTGAGACAAAATGATTGTTTATTGCCACCTCTTTTAAAGGTAATAATTGAGACCCTAAAATGATTGTCCTTAGAAGAAAGAGCCTTTTAAGTGTGTTATGATGTAAAGATACATGATATAACAATGATAATTGACAAGATATCTCAATATATAACATGATTTGTATTGAGAGATTATTAGATCAATAGGGCTATGCCTAGATGGATATAATAATGTAATAACATGTGTAATGTATTAAATAAGAAATGAAAGTTTGGTTGGTTATTATTTTCTAGTTAGAGGAATGGAGCATGATGTCCATCATGTAATCTAAGAAAACAAGATAATGTATGATGTAGATCATGACATTGTAAACAATGAGGAGAAAATAAACAACAAACGCACAAGGCAAGAAGCAAGAAGTGTACAAAAATAGCCTAAGGGTCAAGAAAATAAGAGGCATGGGCACATGTAACTCAAACTAAAAATCAAGCATACAAGGCATATTCAAATGTTTCATACACATATAATTAAAACAACCAAGGTTGGCATGGAATCCATAATCACATAAAAGAGTATAGATAAAAGATATTGGCCAATATCCTAAGGCACAAATATGAATAGAAGCAAAGGACATTGAAAAGTGTCCTAAGGCACATACAAAAGACAAATAAGAACTAAGAAATGTAATCATGTAATGTAAAAAAGGAAATCATCTAGTGAACTAGAAGTACAATCACATCTAACTAATTAAAGCAAGATAGAAACTATGCAAGACAATTTAATACAAGACTAGGTATATGCTACGAAATACATAAATTCTATATTCTAGTGAGTGTCGATAGAGTAATTTGTGTAATCTAGTAAGTAATGTACCTCAACATGATAACTAGAGTGTGTGGTGTAGAAATGAAATAAATTTAATGTTGGAGTCATGTAGAAGATGCCCCGATTGGATATGTATATCGATGTATATCTCAATGTAGATGTAAGATGCTCCCTTAATGGGTAGAGTGAAGCAATCAAAGAGTTGGATGTCACTACACACACTCAAAGGAGATCAAGTGAAGCATGGTAGTGTAGATAATTGACAAATAATAACATATAATAAAAAATTTAAGTCTAGCATAATAGTAAAAATGTAAAGCATGGATGATGCATACAATCAAAATATTTTTGGTGTTTTTGGGGTATTTGCATGTTTTTGTATTTTGAAATATTTGAATATTTTTTTATTTTTTTATATAATTTATGTATAATAAATCATAATAAAATATGTAAAATTAAGTGTGGAAAGTATGATACTAACCAATGAGTATCATGAGAGATTCCCTATCATGGTGTCATGTATCAATGAGAGGAATCATGCATGATCATGAAGCAAGATGGAAATGATGAGACTATGGTTATAAAAGCTATATATGTTTTAAATTATATAAAATATTTGAAGTAAAAACTAATTATGGGGTCCCATTATACCTATGAGAAGTGGATTCAAATTTAGGGATCTTAAGGACCCATTTGGTAGTAGGATAAGTTCTCTGAACATGTGTTCTATGAGTAGATGTATGAGATCTCAATGATATTGCCCTAGGTGTTAAATTTTATATGGATTTTTTTTATAATCCTAAAGCTTAAGAGGTGTATGAAATCTTTGTGTTAGTGATGGATGCCTCAATTGCATCTAAATTATAACTAGAGGAGGAACTATAACTAGTGGTAAAACTAAAATTTATGGTAAAATTGAAATTGGTGGCAAAACTAAAATTGGTGGATGCAAAGTAGAAGATGGATTTGAAGTGGGTAGTGGTAACTTGTATGGAACTTCACCAACCTTAACACCCTAAAAAATGTGAATTAATTTCACACATCTATGAACTGTAGAAGGTATTGCTCAAATTTTATGGACTTATGGTCGACCAAGTAACATATCAAAAAATCTTGCATTAGGAATTATAGTGAATGGTGTGGCCATGTGTGTTGGGCCAACTTATAAAGGAAGTATGATCTCACCTAATGAAATCTATATGTGCCCACTAAATTTTTTGATAACTATGTCTATCATGGTAATATCCTTCTTTAAATATTCCAAATGTTGTAATAGTGGCATAGTGCTTATGTTCACACTATATCCATTATCTATGAGAACACTATGAATAGTATGATTATGAATGTAAGCTCTGATAAAGAGTGCACAATAATCTAAATCATCCTTGATGATTTCCTAATATGAGAAGGATATGGAAGATCTAGTTGTAACTTTGGAATTATATACATCAATCATGTAGCTCAAAGGATGTCTCAACTGAAGGTGCCTTATATGTATTTGGTGGTAGATGTCCATGATATTCATGGTGAACCCCTTATGTATCCCTTATCTCTTATTTATAATTCTATAGAAAGGGATTTGATAAGATTTTCAAAGCTTTATCCTATTTTTAATTTTCATAAGGAGGCTCAACTAAAGTGCTAAGATCAATATGATTATTTTCTATCAAATCCTATATCCTATGTCTCAAATTAATGCATCTATTTGTTGTATGGCCTGGTGCCCTATGAAACTCAAAAAATTCATGTTGATCATATCCCCATGGAGGAAGCTTTGTTGGTTCAGCTTCCCAAATAGAAGGGAGATATATGATGTTAAATTCTAATAAATGCTATAAAACTTTGGTTAGAGAAACTGGTAGATTGGTGAAGGTTGATCAAGGAGGTGTTGATAGAAACACTGACTGAGGGGGCTCAAAAGATGCATTAAATGTTAGTTGATTTTGACTCTTTTTATCATTGACCTTGACTTTGTATGGGACTTTATTTTTACTTTTGTTTTTCATTTTTGAAATATTTGTGTACTTGAATTTTCCCATTGAAACTAGTTTGGCTTCTCATTCCTTTAGTGTGTGACTCTATTTGAAGAGATCTTGTAACTCTTTATCAACCATGGGGATAGTCATATTATCCAAAATATTCTTATAGTGAAGAACATAATATGTGAGATGCTAATTTGACCTCTATTTCTATTGTGTAACATGGGCATAGGAAACCTTGTCACCAATGTTAAAGCTAAAATGAGCTAGGAACATGTTGGCTAAAGGATTGAATGCATTGATCAACTAATCTAGTAGACTATAGAACCATTATAAAGCATAATCCTTTAGGCTTCAAGGAAATAACTTGGTAAGTAGCCAATCATTTGGTACATAGTCCTATCATGTTACATGAAAAACTCTCAAATGTGTCTATGGATCACCCTTGCCATCATAAAGAGTAAGTTTGGGTTGAAAAAAACCTTGTGGCAAGGGTTTATAAGCAATGTGATGTGTCAATGGTGTATGCAATGGAGAAAAATAATCCAAATCCTATATAGGTCTAGAGGCACCTATCTCAAGATGTATCACCTTGGATTGAAGAGATTTTATCTCTTCACAAGGGCTTCCACATAAGGAGACAAAAATGTACTAGTTGTAGTTGGTGTCATAGAGGTAGGTTGGGTTACTATAGGGGTTGTTGAGACATAGTCACCCCTGTAGTGTCATTTTTAATTAGTTTCTTTGAAGTAATGGAATATTTAACTTGTTTAGCCTTTTCAATTTCCATGATAGATTGTCAGATAAGAGTATGATCTTGAGGTTGGTCTTAGAGTCTTTCTTAAGAACATTGTAGGATCAAATCTTTGTTGAGGACAACTTCATTATAAACAATTAGTAGAAGTGGACCAGTAGTCCAATGTTGTGGATCATGAGCATCAGTGTGTACATCATAATTGTTATTTTCATACTGCTCATTCACATTCTATATGACTACATTTAGTATACTCAATTTAGTATATGTTATATCTACATTTTGTGAAAAAATGATCTACTCTAGAGATATTCCACAATCCTTTTACCCTTGGCTATTTCAACCTTTGTTCCCTATAACTATTATTTCTACCTCTTACATGATAAACCAAAATGCTTAAACTAAAATACAAATTTCAATGCCTATAAATACCTAACCTATAGGTACACCTCCTTTGGTGACTTATCAAATATCCAACCTAAAAGACTAAAAAGTGCAAGATCTTTTCCAAACTATAATACTTTTTCAAACTAAGGTTACAAATATTGAACAAAATTATATGAAATATCCTTATCCTATTAAATTTTAAGAGGTGTTGCATAATCCTATTGTAGTAGATATATATTTTCACCATTTTAAAACTTGTTTTGTTTCAACTAAATTCAAATTTTATGATATCAAGGGTGATCTTGGACAACATCTTTGATATTTTCATATTCTTGCCTTGAATATGCCTCCAATATTAAAATTTTGACCAAATTATTTTTAGTAATCAAGGATTATGCTATGAGATGTTTTTATAATTTATTATATAATCAGTAAACACATTCAAACCTCTTACAGATCATTTTTTGGCTCACTTCTCTATTGACATTACTAACAAGGTTTCCCATGTCAAAATTTCAAAATCAAACAAGGAACCAATGAAACTATAAATTCATATGTATTAAGGTATAAAAAAATGTTAGATAAAATGACCAATCTAATGGAATATAAAGAGCTTCAAGATATTTTCAAATAAAAAATATTTCTCCTTTACACGAGTCTATAGTGTTTTGAAAGTTCAAATATTTTGATGACTTATGCCACATTATTTGGAATCATGAGATGAAAATTATCTCATTGAACAAACATAATTATTTATGTATTAAATACATTGACTAAAAATACATCCTATACCAAGTTTAATATCAAACCAAGTTATAGGGTCAAATCTCATAAGCCTAAGAAAAACACCAAGTTTAATGTGGTGTCACAATAACTTAATTAGTTTATCTTAGTCTATGTACCATAGATATAGTTTACATGCTTACCCAAGTCTCCCACTTTAGTACTCATGTGTATTTTAGAGTGTCACCTCATATCACTCCATAATCATGTAGAGGTTGATATGAGTAGACCTCTACCCAAATGGTATGATGTGAGTGCTTATTGAGACTATCACCAAGGCCTTAAGAATTATACAAATAGTTATTTTACCTTGAAGTATAGTATCCAAGAACTCATTGATGACCACAAGATTAAATTTGATGATCCTCCAAAGGAATTAGTTCACAACCTATATATCATCATAAATAGAAAATATTTAATAATCCTTTACAATATCATTCAAAGAAAGATCCATAAGTGTAATTGGCATATAATGTGTACCTACCTCCATCTCATAATAATCATCCATTGGATGGTATTATTGGTACATATACATTCCATACACCTTTTATGGTTCAAATACCCTCCATTACCTTCAATGATATTGATATTAAGGATGATGACTTTAATCTTCATTCTTTATTCATTCGATCATACCTTGAACACCAACCTATGCATAGTGTTATGAATGATAATAGTGAAAGTAATAACATTTGTAGTATTAAATTAATTAATAATTTGGTTTATACAAATTATGACTTACATCCTTCAACCAAATTGGCTAGATCATTTGATCAGACCTCACAATATGGTCTCGATGAGATTAACTTACCTTTAGAGGCAGGTCTCACCCATGTGGTTATTACCTTATTATTTATACCTCCCATGAGTTTTTCTGATATATTATTATTTTTATCTTTGATACATGCACTTTGATTAGTACCTTTTATAGTGCATGGGTATGTTAAATAAATTCATGCCAATCAGGTAATTACATTTTATAGAATTCTATATGAGTGTCTTCTTGAGAAAAATAAATGTATACCCAAGTAGTTAATTATCAAACCTCATATGGTTAATATTTCACAAAAGGGTAATTCAAAAGTAATTTCCTTTACCAGGTGGAAAATAATTGAGATACCATTGCATCAGATATCCATAATATATTCTACAAAATCCTCATCTAGACACACTATATTTAGATATATAAAGTATGTACACATGTTCTTATTTTTATTATTCCAAATAAACCAAAAATTAATTTAATTTAGGCTACATGAACCCCTATTCCTTATATATATGATTCATAATAAAAAATTATTATTTTACATATATAGAGCATCAAACATTTTAAAGTGGTAGATACTACACTTATACATGATCCTAGACAACATCACTAGTATATTACACTGGGTTCATAGTGAGGAGATATTTATCATCATCATTTTAATATAATAATAAGATAGTATTTTACTTTCAAATATTCCAAAAATAGAAATAAATTTTTAAAAAACCCAAAATTACAAAAATACATTCTTTAGTTACATATCCTATTAGTTTCTTGGCATATGTGGTAGATGAAATATCAGTACTTCTTATATAAAGATGCATTTCACACATATTTTTAGTGTGATAAAAAAATACATAGATACATTATATATGAAATTTTTGTTGTTGGGATTTCCATTTACTCACATCACTATGATGTTTGGGGCATTTGCCTCATTGATCATAATATATATAGGTTATATCATTACATGGTCACTTTACATTATCATGTCTGATATGATATATGTACTTGCACATGCCTTTATCCATGTTTATATATTTTTTAGTGTACTTGATATGTTATGTAATTCAATTTTTTCTAACACATATTTCTAAGGACTAGTATGATATGTTTATTTTGGTTACTTATGCTTTCAATTATGCACTTACTTGAGTGTCTTACCTTGATGTTATTTCACTTGTTTGATCATTTTAATATGATCCATTATTTTTAAACCTCATGCCATTTTTTCCTCTTAAAAATTATAATGTTTCATTACTTATTGTAGTTTAACAGATAAATATGTCATTTTTTTCTTTGTGGATGTTTAACTAAGTCAAGTCCCTTTGATTGTGCATCATTTCAACATACCCCTTATTTGTGATATCCTTGGACATTTGTCTCTTGATTTGATTTTTTAGTGCTCTTATGTGTATTATTAATTGATTATTGATATTATATTATTACTATACAAATATCTCCATTATTCACATCATGCATCTTAGGACCTAGTGTGACCACATTCTTTGTGCTTCATTGATATATCTATTTCATTTACATTTACTTGTACATACTATATTCTCCCTTCCTCCTTAAAAATATTTTATTTTCATTTAATTGTACATAGCTTATATATAAAAAATAAAAAAGGAATAAAACATGCCAAAACACAAAAATATTCAAATAATACTTAAAAAACACAAAATTTAATGATTATAGGCATTGTTATGTTTTCATTTCTTATTCTTGATATACATTACATATGCTAGAAATATTAATATAGTTGATTTTATCATACATACATGCTTCGCTTGTTCTTGTTGAGTGATTCCAGATTACTTATAAGACTTTGGTCCACTACACTGATCTAGACATGCTATCATCTACTCACTAGGGTAATATAAACTAATTCAAGTTTATTAATTTGATACATCCACCCACTTGGGGGCATCTCATACATAGTTTCTATTACTAGGTTATGTCCTTACATTCTTTACATTCTAGTTTTCACATTAATATATATTTATATTTATCATTACTAATCATACTTAGATTTTTTACCAACTATCACTAGTTTAGACTCATCATATGTACATCCTAGATCTTACATATAATTGTACTACATTCATGCATGTTTTCATTTTTACATTTCCTAGTATAGACTTAATTTATTCTCTATGCTTATTATATTAGAGGGAATTTGAATATGCCATTTCTCTTTGGTTATGTGACACTTCTATTCATGTATGCCTTGGACATGTTCCCATGTCCCTTTTGTGTGTTTTCTTAATTATGTATGTAGACATTTGAACATGTCCTTCTATGTGGCTCTAAGATAACTTGATTGTTGCTTGCTTATGTGGACATTTGAACATGTCCTTATATGTATTATTTTATTTGATTTAGTGACATGTGCATCTCTTTGGAATAGTTTTCATGTGTCATGTGTTTTGTATATATGTTTTATTTTATGTGCCATGCATGACACTTGTATCTTCATGTTACACACACCAGTTTTCAATGTCATGAGGGACCTCATACATTTACCCTCCCTACTTAGGTGCCATAATGGACATCATGTCCCATCCTCCTAGGTAGATACTTAGATTTGTTATTATACTAATTGATTAAATATATTTTGAAACCCTTGTGTAATTATAGACACAACATACATATTACATTACATGCTTAATCTTAGATTATCTTACATTCTGATGTTATATTTGCACATGTATTAGATTATCATGTAGTTATCATATATGATCTAACTAATAGATTTTTAAGAGATATTTCTTATTAGGATAGTTATTTCATAGGTCAAAAAATACCCTCAAAAAAGGGGGCATTCATAGGGGTTCATCATAGAGATAAATATCCTACATTGCATTCACAGAACATTTTCAGCACATGGGCTTAGTTTCAAAAAATCATACATAGGTAAACCATAGGAAAAAATAGGGAATAAAAAATTAATTAAATGACTCCAATTTTAGACTAGATAGAAATTAACACCTATATTTGGACACTATCACCACATGGTGCTACTGTCTATTATCCCTAATTTTAGGGTAGTTCAAATTAGCCATAACAAGACACCATATATAGTACATGTTTACATAAATATAGCTATATGTTTGATAGTTATGCTTATATTTTTCTCTAATTATCACTAATTTATCTTAGATTCATATTAATTACTTATATTTGTGATATTATTCATGGATTAATCACTCCCATCTTCATTTTAAATACTTAGCTATAATTAGATATCACACTGGGGGCATGTGTATGGTACATTATTTTCATATGATTAATTACACATAGGTTAATAAGATGGAATGGAAAATTCCATGTCATTATTTATGTTGAGATCATATTATAGGTTGTCAAAAATTTCATTCCTTACTCCATCTATAGTGGTTATCATTCCCGAGTGGCCCAAAGTTTCCTAATGTATCCAATTGATTATGGAGCCAACATACACAATTATATATACCTAGTTATATATTTACATCACTTTATGTAGTTCAGTTTCATATGCATCTAATACACATGGGCTGGAAATGATGGAGTGATAGCCTACTTGAGTTATTAAGCCAACCCCATGAGAGGATTAGACACACTTTTAGTCTAATCTAAGTTGTTCACAGGTCATGATCCACTAATCAGGGGTGGGAAATGATGGATTCAAAACTACATTGAGTTCTTAAACCACCCACATATGAGTATTTAGCAAGCTATCATCTCATTCTAATATATTAAATTATTTAAACATTATGTACATGCACACACACAAGTTGTCGCTAGGTTCATGCATTGGTTTGTATACCGAATAAGGGGTATTCATTATTTTACTATTTCTCATTTCTTTACTTAGTTTTAATCAGTTATTTCTTTATTAAACAGAGTCTCTTGAATTTGATATCTCTTGCGTAAAGACTAATTTATGCATATTTCATTATATTTCATGCTTTGGATATTTCTTCACATACTCATACCCATATTAACATACTCAAACTTAGCTACATGATCTTCACTTCCTAGGTAAGTATAGGTACACTTCTTTTTCTTTTATAATAGTCATTTCATTTTACTAAAATTATACCATAAAGGGGGGGGGATGTAATCACCTGAAATTTTTACTTGAGTTCTAAGAGTGCTACTTGATATAACCTCTTTTTAGATTATCCTTAGACATATCCTAGAGAAGTTATCACACTTTTCCAACTTTTGTGTGGACCAAAAGCATCCCTAGTTAGCTAAAACATAGTCTCTAATATTCATTCCTAGATCATGACCCTTCATACCCAGCAACCTATGAGATAGACATTAGTGCCACATATTGGACATTAGATCCACATGGTGCTAGTGTCCCCAACATGATTCAAGTGTCCCTTTCCCTAACTCTCTTGAAGGGATATATTTTCAAATTTTAAATCCTCTTAAGGTTAGCCTAAGCATATTTTATTATCCACACAAGCTATGAAACATGACAAATACATGACTTTTAGACCTCTATCCACTAGATGTAAATATATGCAAAATACCTATTTAAATAAGAAATAAGTGGAGTAAAATCAAGGTTATTAATCCCTATTCTATCTTACTTCTACATACTACCATCTAAAACTACCCTAATCCAAAATTTTCAAGATTTCCAATGTTAAGCACATTCAAGGCATTCAAGACCACTATAATTATATCATCACTTAGACCTGCATCAACACTTAGGTAGGGAGAACTACCTAGGGATTGATCCATCCTGAGAGTAGTGTTATGTAGGGAACTCTATTCACAATGGGGTGTTGAGGATGTCCATCCTATCCTATGAATAAACAAACATTTTCAGCTCATGCCATACTTGTAGGGAAGATAGGGTTTTCACCATAAATTGGATATTATCGGCATAATATAGAGTTTCATATTTTATGCACACAAGAATAAAACCTAAAAACATAGGCACAGGTGAACCTATAATTTATGAATAATCCTACATAAAGGACACTAGCATAATTTTTAAGAAATTAGAGCCACGTGGAACTACTCTCCAAGTGTGGTGCTACTATTCGAGAGAGGATATGAATCATGTATTATACTAATGACACTCAAACCTATTTGTATCCAAATTTTTAGCACTTAGATCTTCTACATTATGTATTTTCTAGATAAGTCCTATTTGAAAATATTTATTACTATTTTAGAAACTTAAAGCAAGTAAAAATTTATAACAAATTATTTTTTATTCATTGCATATTATTTCACTAATTTAGACTACTCAACCCTTTAACCAAACATAGGATTTACACTTGCAAAACCCTAAAAGTTAAAATAATAGTATTAATAATTCTATCACCCTGCTTCTTTATGCCATTAGACATAAAAACCCAGGTCATTGAAAAAATAAATAGAATTATTACAAACCATTTATAAATATAAGATCAATTTTAATAAAATTTCACAAGGATAATAGGTCTTTTAAGTTTTAAATGGAAACATAATATTGCATAAACCATATGTCATATAGTTTCTTTCCAATATGGATCTTAACCAAAACTAAAATCTAAATGAATAAATCCATACATAAAATGGTTTTCCACCATTTATTATTTTAATAAGTTTTATATCATAAATAATTGCATAATTTTTAAGTATTTAATTCTTATGGTTTGTTTGACCTAAGTATTAAATAGTTTAAAAATCAACTTCATAATGAAGTTCATCTTAGGTTTTTACAAAGATGGTCACACTAATTAATAAAATGTTGAATAAGGATTCTAATGTCAATTATAAAATTGCAACATAATTATCATTTAATCAAATAAAGGAAATAATTGTAAATATGTTGATATTTATTAGTCTTAACTATATGTATCCCTTTTTACATCTATTCATTTGTTTTAGAACACTCAACCACTACTATACTAATGCAAAGAAAATATCCTGGGGATGAAAGGAAAATATAATTGATGAGCACCCCACTTAGAAATTTTTATCTTAAAAATTCATTCATTGACAAGTAATATTTTTTCTTGATCAAATTGGTCAAAAACTAAGCCACTACATTCTATGCAGTAAAGTATTTGTTTTTATGCTTGACCCAACAATTAAAACAATGTTTATGCATAATGATTTAGGTTATAGGTGTGGTAAATGGATGAATATACTATAATAATTTTACATGGAGATATATATAATGAAAAAATTTATAGGCCAAAGACTTATCAATGCCCTAGACGAGTTGGATCTACATAACATATGCTAGTAGCATAGAATATAATGTACAATAAATTATGAATGGCATAAAGATGTGGTCCATTATTTGTTGAATAATGAGTGCCAAAACCACTTAAAATACATTATTAAGATAAAATTACAAATAAAAATTATTAATTCTATGATTAAATAAAGCATGATATATAGAAAAAACCATGCATGTATTTACCTAAGATGTTTGTGCAAAGTTGAAGTAACTGAAGTAATAACAAGTTTTCATGCGAAGTATGGGAGTCATCATGGTTCAATGAGATACATAAAAAAATGAATAATTATATTAGTCTATTAATATCCTCATATTTTAAAGGTGCCCATGCTCATGTAAAGATGTTCCACAATTTTCAAGTCACTACACATAAGGAACAAACTCCATCTATGCCACTACAGCCAGTTATTGAGTCACGTCCATTTTCAAAGTAGGGACTTGATTTTATGTGGAATATAAATGATAAATTATCCATGAATAAAAAATTATTTACTATAAATAATTATTTAACATGTTTTATTTAAGACAATCATTCATAAATTACATAACTGAAGTGGTGAGCAGTTTTCTTGAGGACCACATCATAACAAAGTTTAGAATGTCATTTACCCTAGTATGTGACAACAAACATGATTTATAATAATTGAAATTTACTTATTGTAATTATGAAATACATTTAATTCTCAAATTTTCATCTAATTTATACCCAAAAGATAATGGTTTAGCTAAATCAACTAACAATAATGTGCTGGGCATAATCAAGAGAGTATTGCAGAGAAATCCTAGGGATTGGCATATTATCCCAATTTTTTTTGTTGTCTTAATAATAAGTGATTAATTATGAAATAAAATATAACATGGAATTAATTCCTTAGAATCAAAACAATAGAGACATATGAAATAAAATTTAGATCTAAGCAAATACACACATAACACTGATATAACATGGTTCACCCAATGTGGGCTACGTCCACCAAGAATATATCAATAATATTATAAAAAAGCATTAAAAATCAATCTAAATAAGAACCTCTTACAAATATAAATGTCTCCAACCTAGATTCACACTAGAATTCCTGAGATGCCAAGCCACACCTCAAACCCTATCACATAGATTGAATATAGAATTACAAAGCTCAAAATGAGATGCAAAACATAATGAATAATGTGTTACCCATCTCCCCTATTTATTTTTAAAATAAATTTAAAAATTCACCATAAACATATAGATAACCATATCCCCATAAAATAAGGCAAAAAATAAGGGAGGTTTGAACCACATAATCCCTCGATTCACTCAACACCTTTAAATCATACCCACTTCACAAAAATGTGCCAAAAATGGGGAAGTGATTAATATACTCAAAAATTCATCCCACAATTGTAAAAGTTAAATATTTTATCTTAAAAATGTCCCAGTAACTTTATTTTAACTTTAGGTTTAAAACAGACTCCATATTCAATAATTTCCCACTCAAAGTTCATTTCCCCTTGAACAAAATTTAACACTCCTCCATGATCTTCATGAAGACCAACCAAAGCTAAACATAACATTAAATTCTCCAGTGGTACTACCTTGGTCATCATATCTATAATATTTTAGCTTGTATGTATCTTCTCTAGCTTCACCATGTTTTCCTCTAAAGCTCTCTCGATGAAATGATACCATAACTGTATGTGCTTCATCCTTGAGTGGAAAGTGAAGTTATTGGCTAAATGTATATCACTATGATTATGCCTATGTAATCTCAAAACTTCTTTCTTATTCCATAACTCATTAATTAATTATTGTAACCAAATCATCTCCTTGCTAGTTTTTATAAAAACAATATACTCAGCCTTTGTGGTTGATAAAGACACAACCTTCTATATCCAAGAAATCCAACTAACCACTATATCCCTCATAGTAAATACATAACTTGTCATACTCATCCTAATAGCAACATCCCAAACCATATCCAAGGCCAAATAACCACATAAAGTGGTGTCTAATCCACTAAAGCACAATGTTGTACCCATAGTTCCTCTCAAATATCAAATAATCCACTTCACTACTTACCAGTGCTCATAACCTAGATTACTCATGTACCTACTTACTACTCCCATTACATGGGAAATATCTAGCCTAGTAAAAACCATAGCATACATTAGGCTACCAATCATTGATGAGTAAGGTACCTTAGACATCTTTATCATTTCTTCTTCTATATTGAGACACTACTTTGATAATTCTAAAATGTCCTACCAAATGAGTCCTAAATGGCTTAGCATCCTTAATACTAAACCAATCCAAACATTTATTAACATATTCTTCCTAAGATAAGATCATCTTTCTCTCTTTCCTATCCTGAGTTATCCTCATACCAAGGATTTGCTTTGTTGCATCCAAATCCTTCATATAAAATGAATCACCAAGCTACTTCTTGAGTACTTAAATATGTTGCATATTCTTTCCTACAAAAAAAATTTCATCTACATACAATCATAGGATAATATAAATACCATCCTTAAATATTTTGACATACACGCAATGGTTAGAATGACACCTAGAGTAACCCTGTTTTAACATAAAACTATCAAACTTCTTATATTATTATTGTGGAGCTTATTTTAGGCCATAGAAGCTCTTCTTTAGTCTACACGCCAATTTCTCCTTTCCTTTGATCTCATAACCTTGTGGTTGCTCCATATATAATTCCTCCTCTAAATCACCATGAAGGAACACAATATTCACATCTAACTGTTCTAAGTGCAAATCCTCTACTACAACTATACCAAACATAGTTCTAATATAATTAATCTTAATAATAGGATTAAAATATCATCAAAATATTTACCTTTCTTATGTACAAACCCCTTGATCACCAAGTGGGCCTTATACCTTTTCCTTCCTCCATCCTCTTCTTTGATTTTACACATGCACTTTTTATGCAATGCTCTCTTTCCCTTAGGTAGCATCACCAAATCCCATGTCTACTTCTCCACGAGAGAACTATATTCCTCTTCCATGGCTTGCTCCTACTTATTCCTATCGTTCACTTACATTACTTCTTGAAAACATTTTGGTTCTCCACTATAAATAAAGAACAAATAACTCAAATAAAGAGAAAATTTTTAAGAGTTTTTATTACCCTAGAAGACCTTATTACTATAGGAGTTTGGGGTTCCTATCTAGGAGGTCCCTAAACTATCTCCTTTGACACCTTACCATTCATAACATCATCCAATAATGTGTACTCTTTTTGTTCCTATTTCTACAACTAATATTTATACATGAATTTTTATCTAAATAAAACATCCTTAGACTAGGATATTTTCTGGTCTCTAAGACTCAAAACCTAGAAACCAAAGTCATCCTCACCCCTAACCAATAAAGGTGCATCTCTCAGACTTATCATCTAACTTGGTCCTATCTTTCTTGGGAACATGAACTAATGCCTCACATCCAAAGACCCTAAGAAAATAATAATTTATTTTCATATCAAACCAAGATTCCTCATGTATGCCCCCATCCAATGGCACTTAAGGTCCTCTATTAATCAGATATACCACTGTACTAACTCTTCTACCCAAAACATTAGGGGTAACCCTGCATGCAACCTCATGCTATATGATTGTCCTATTCATCCTTTCTAACACTCCATTCTATTTTGGTGTCCCTAAAAGCATCCTTTGCCTATGAATTTCATTATGTGACAATTATCATCAAACACTTTACTACAATACTCACCTCCATTTTTTGACCTGAGACATTTCAGCTTGAGACCTGTTTCATTCTTAATCAAATATTTCCATCTCTTGAATGTTTCAAACACGTTAGATTTATTCTTAATGAAATAAACCCAAAATTTATTAGTTGTATTATCAATAAATGTAGCATAATTATTTGAACCACCAACAAAAGATACATGAGATATCCCCCATACATCTATGTGAACCAACTCCGACTTATTCTCCTTCTTCATAGGTCTAACCCTCAATAACTTAACTCACTTATGCTTCTTGTACACATAATCATCACAAAAGTCCAAATCAACCAATTTTAATTTAGGCAACTTGTCTTCCAAGATCTCCATGCCCTTTTAGCTCATATGACCGAGCCTATAGTGCCACAAAGTTACATCTACATCTATAAGAACTAAATTATAGTGATCAATATTACTATTCAAATACAAAGTTCCAACTTTATTACCTCTCACAACCACAAGATCACCCTTGGTAACTTCCCAAGAGCCTACTATAAACAACACCAAATAGCCTACACTGTCCAACTAACCCATTGATAGTAAATACTACCTTAACTATGGAACATGTCTAACATCTTTTAGTATCTATGTGTTATCATTATACATATTCACCTAAACAAAACCTTTTCCTAATATACTGCATGGTTCATCATCACCAAGATAAATATGTCCAAAATCTCCTTGAACATAATTAATAAAATGATGCCTATGTGGGGTGGCATGAAAAGAAGCCCCTAAATCTAATACCCAAGATTCAACAACATTATCCAATGAAATAATTAGAACATCCTAACTAATAATACATTTTTTCATATTTACTTCCTTGGTCTCCTCACGTTTTTTCTTCTTGTCTTGAAGTTCCCAACATTCCTTCTTTGTGTGTCCACTTTTCCCATAGTGCTAGCACACCATCTTGGCTCTAGATTTATATCTTCCCTAGCCATTTTAATTTCTATAGTTTCCTTTGCTTCTATCCTCTTGTCTCCCTCTAGTCTCCAACATCAAATCATTCCCTAAAGATTATTCTTCGGTGATCTTCATTCACATTTCCTAGCTAAGAATCACACCTATAACATATTAAAACATTAAACTTCCATTGGTAAGGAGAACAATATCAAAAAAGCCCTAACTTCATATTCAAATTTAACATGAACAAAATTTAGCATACTCACAACCATATTAAAATCATTCAAATGATTAGCTACAAAACCATTTTTAGACATTTTCATATTAAATAACCTTTCCATCAAAATTATTTTTTTAGATGTAAAGGGTTTTCATATAACTCCCCTAATTTCTTCATTAGACCAAATGTGGTCATCTCCTCTCAAATATTGAAGGCAACCAAAGATACAAGGCACAACTGTATGGCTCCCAGTGCTTTCCTATCAAGTAAATTTTAATCTGCCTAATCCATACTTGAAGGTTGGCCTATTTTTCCCATAAAAGGGAGATGAAGATCCTTCTAAAAAAAGTAATCTTCCATCTACATCTTCCATTATCCAATTTTTTTCCCATTGAATTTTTCAACTCTAGATCTACCATTATCTACCATAGCTCTAACTCAAGATAATATATTTCCATATGATTCACCACTTTAACAAAACCACTAAAGCTAACTCTGATACTAGTTGTTAGGAATAAGTGATTAATTATGCAATGAAATATAACATGAAATTCATTCCTAAGAATCACAACAATAGAGACATATGAAAGAAAATTCAAATCTAAGCAAATTCACACATAACACTGATATAACATGGTTCACCCAATGTGGGTTACATCCACCAAGAATATCTCTATAATATTATAAACAAGAGTAAAAAACAAATCTCAACAAGAACCTCTTATAGAGATAACTTTCACTAACCTAAATTCACATAAGAATTCATGCGATACTAAGCCACACCTCAAACCCAATCACACCGATCGAAGAGAGAATTACAAAGGTCAAATTTAGATGAAAAACACAATTAATAATCTGTTACCCCTCTCCCCTATTTATAATTTTCAAAATCACTTTCAAAATTCACCATAACCATAGAGATAACCATGTCCCCATAAAATAAGGAAAAAAATAAGGGAATTTTAACTACATAATCCCTTGATTCTCTCAACACCTTTGAATCATACCCACTTTCAAAAAAATTTGCACACATGGGGAAAGTGGTTAATATACTCAAAAATTCATCCCACCATTGTAAAAGGTAAATATTTCATGTTAAAAATGTTCTAGTGACTTTATTTTTACCTTAGTGTTGAAACATACTCCATATTCAACATTATGATCTGATAAGACTAAGATTAACTCTACCTTAGGTACTTCCTCATACCATATATTATATGTTAAATGCTTATATTTACCTAAAAAAATTATAATATGGACCTTGATATTCATTAAATATTACTTACGAGATGATAACAACATATAAGCTTGCCTCACGAACCTGGTACAATTAGAATAAAAATGTGATGCAAATTTATTTCATTTTATCAAGCATCAAGGAGTCATCAAATATTGGTTTCAAAAGTGAGTCAAAATGAAGGCCTTTAATTTTTTTGATTTATTTATGATAAGGTATATGAAAATAAGGGCCAACCTAGAAATTTTTATGCCCTTTGGCTAGGACCCTTCAAAATCTCTCAAATCCTAGTTGGAAATTATTTCTACCTAAGGTGTCTAACTAACAAGGATTTTTTAAATTTCCTATCAATGGACAATTAATAAAACATTAGTTCTGATCTTGAACTAGATTGTGGTCACTTTTTAAGTAATTTATCTTTCCTTTTATGCTTTCCCTTAATTTTTTATGTTTATTTTTTGTTTTTGTTTATTTGTTTGTGTTTGGTTTTATTTTTTATTTTTCTATTTTTTTATTTGTTGAGTCATTTACCAATTATTTTTTCATGTGTTTCCATTAATAAATGTCATGGACAAGAGTGAAAATATTTAAAATAAGTGATTCAAATGATATTATGATGTGCATGTATTTTGAGCTTTATGGAATTGAATTTAGTTTTCATCTATTTACTAATGTTCTAAATAAGTTTATGTTTGATAAGTTGGGAATGGGTTGTCTAATCCAATAATACCTTCTCTCAAGAATTTCCATAAATATAAATCTAATGATTTGGAAGCTCACTTGGATGATTCTATTTTAACCAAGGTTTGAAGCTGAAAAAACTATAATTATTCTCTTCATTTACCATGGCAATCCATGACCTACGATTAAATGTTCAGTAAAATGATAAAAAAAGTTAAAAAAGAAAATTAAATTTTGAAAATTCAGTCTTGGGTGATTCAAGTAACCTTTTCTAAGGATATGAATGCCTAGTTTTTATTAGAAAAAAGGCTTTGTGTATGAATAAAGGCAAATCTATTGTGGTTATATAATCCTAGTTGGTTGTGGAACAATGTTTGGGTATTATAAGATAGGTTTCACTATATAATTCATATTCCTTGAATGTTTCAAAAATAAGATTAATATGTGAGCAAAAATTATTCAAAAGTATTGTCTAATTTGGATCTCGTAACCTTCCCACCTCTGGTCTTTTCATAAGTTTTTTAATGTTGTAAGAAACAAGATAAGATAAATATTTTGGGTTGTAGATAGTGTTTCTATATTTAAAAATAATAAGTATTATTTTCCATCAGAGTCACTATTTTTTGTTTCTTTCATAACATGCCCAAGTTTATTTATAAATTATGAAACCTCTTTTTTTATCTAGAGTCTAGTTTTTTGGTCTAATAAAGTATGGACCTGTTTTATGTGATGATCTAATTGAATAAGTTCTTTGATAAGTTATATGCTTAACATTCTAGTGGCTTCATTCATTGAACTAAGTATGAGTTTAAAATATCTATTGTAAATGCTTAGTCTAAATTATTTTTCATGAAAGGCTTCATTAATAATAATACCAAAACATTTAACCTTAAATTTAAGTATATTACCTAAATATTGTAGGGTTCATTTTATTTTCTTTGAGCAATTCGGTTTAGCTTTGTTTATTTTTAGGGTTTTATTGGCTATGATTTTGCATTACTTAACTATTAAAAATTAGTCATTTTATTGAAATAAAGATTAAATTGGATCTAGGTGTTGATCAAATGAGATACTTTTATTGATTGTTTTTATCTTTTTTTGGTCTCTTTTATTCCTTTATGATTAAATTGATTAAATGTTTTGACATTTTTATTATACGTTTTAGTTTTTTTCATTTAAAAGGATTAAATTTAGATATAAGACTAAATATAAAGCCTTTTTGAATTCATATAATGTTAAAGGTACAATCATTGGGGGGGTGAATCAATGATGCAAGATAATCCAATTCAATTCGCAATTCTTAAACATTTAGCACATACAATCATGATGCATAAAAATTAACCATTGAAATGAACATAAAAAGATCAATAACATAACACATGCTATACATGGGAGACCATCATTAGGGATAAAACCCATTTAACCCTACAATATGGACTATAGTCCTAAACTATCAAGATCCAACATTTAGACCAGTACCAACTAATCATGGAGTACCCATCCCACAAGGAGGAACCAATACCCTAGGTACCCAGAAACCCACTCAATTACCTTGATATTATCACAACCTATTATCTAATTTATTATACACCTGATTATGGACTTCTCTTTCTTGCACTCTTATTCACCTTCAATCTTTCTCAAATAGCCTCTAGGGATTACTCACTCAATCTACCTCTTCTAGGTTTATTAGGTTTAATGATGTCCTCCTGCATCAATTTGATCAGATATAAATGATTGATCCTATTTTATCTCTTATTTTCTTAAATGACATTTACCTTCTCTTTCAAATGTTATCTCCTTTTCTTAGCACAACAATCTCTCAACTCCACACTAAATAAGCCAACTATGCCTAGTATTTATACCATATACTCATCTAAACTATTTTGTTCAAATAAGATGATTACCATAATTATTATAAATTTTAAATAGGTCTTCATACATGTTACATGTAATAAAACCACACTCATTAGGTTATTCATTACCTCATTAACACCAAACCACCATTAGGTCTTGGTGAGATTTAACACAATTAAGCCTACTCATCCATACATTACAACTTTAACTCCTTGGGATACTTTCAACATATACCAATGACTTGAACACAACAAACCTATATTTAATAGAACATTTATAACTCCTTCATGGTTCCATGCCACCTGAAACACCAGCTCAACACTTGAACCTACTAGTTGGGTAACCTCACTCTTTATGCCTTTAAAATAAAGACAACACAATCTAAAACTTTTGAAGTAAAAAATAAAATATTTCACATAGAAATATGATTATATCACATGGGTTAAACCTTTATGACATCTTAAACACCTCCATGTTCCTTATATATTCCAACATAGGCTCTAATCACTCAAATCAACTCTCTCAAAATGACCACTCAAACTGGTCATATACAATCAAAATATAGTCAAGCTATTTGGCTCTCCATAGCTGAATATGGGCAACCTAAGATATAAAATACCTTATCATGAACCTTTGATATATCCTTGAAATATTTTCATTCATTTTTTCCTCAACTCTACTCAGAACACCTTGAACTTACCCCTACAATATGGTCACTCAAACTTCTAGTGTATTCAGTAAACATAATCGCCTTCTAACCCTTTGTTCATACTAAATATGGATTGGTGAAACCTAAATAATCCAAAAATATGATATTAATATATTATGAAACATTATTAAATAGTTACATCATCTTGAAACATCAAAATACCATCAATAAATCTTTAATTACTCTTCTCAAGTTACTTGCAGAACATGGTCAAACACAATCATCTTTGGATCTCAATATCTATAATTTTACAATCATTAAGATATTATAATCAAATTTTATGGATTAAAATTTAATTTATTTTAAAATTTTATTTTTACACCAACAATAAAAATCATCCTAGATCAAAATATATTGATATAATACTACAGACTAGTTTTTCCTTTATGAAATTCAAATACCAATAGTCACTAGTTAATGTAAAATCATCTAACACTTATATTTATCTCATTATCCTTGAAATATTATATAAAATATTATCCCTAAATATCCTCAAGGGTTTCATATCCTTAACTCTTATCTCTCACCATTAATATTTGATCCTCACTTTTGAGATTGTGCCACTTGGCAGTCCCACATGCCTTCTGTGTACCCTACAGTTAGTATTCAATGATATTTCACCACTTGTTAGCCCTAAATACCTTATGATAATTATATTAACTTATTTAATGAATATTAACCATTTATATTTCTTTTCAGATTTTAATTTCCTCTATTTATCAATGATCTTCTTGATCAAACATGCACCATTGATCTGCTTGCTAGATCTACATGATTGTGACATGTCTTCATCACATTCATTCTCAATATTTTTGACTAATTGACTTCATGATCAATATTTATATCTATCTAATAAGTATAAATCTTTCCATTATATCCTCATATATTTAGATTAATTTTTCTCCTTATATCTTCATCACTTGATTAAAAAGTCACTATACATCTTTGATATCACAAAATTGGCTAAGTATGGGAACTTAGTGAACTCTATCTAAGAAGACAACTTTACACCTTAATAAATTTTACTAAACTCCATGTATAGAACTCAAAATTAAGCATTATGATTTACACACATAGGTTAATCTATCCATATATCAATATTTTCTTGAAACCTTTCCATATGTGAATGCTAACATCATCAATCTACTCACTCAACTTTATCTATCAAAATGACTACTTGAACCTAGACACTCATATGACTACTTTGATGAATTAATTTAACTTCCAAAATCACTCCAAGTACACAAAACACCCCATAAGGTATCTGAAACATGACCATACCATCAATAACATCCACCATCTACCTATCCAAGTCAAACACTGAAGAATTATGCACAAACACTAAATCACACTTTGTCATTATCATTCTAGCACACATGACACCTCATAAATATATTTGGTCACCTTGGAGACATCATTGATAAACCTAAAATAATATCCCCCTATTTCATTGATGTCAACACTAATACAAAGCTTATGTTCAAACTCTATCTCTCTCATCAAAACTTTCCCCCCTTTGACATAATGACAAAGTGGGCTCAAATTCTAATCTTATAGACCTAAAAAGACTTCAAGGAAAAATAATAGGAAAGTAGCACCTATAAGAGATGATATAGACTCCCATTAACATTTTTCATACCTCTTCTTACCTTGATCTTCTCAAACATGCTCTATGACTACACTCTTCTTTAATCATCATACATTCTATGAAGATAAAACATATAAGAGCAACAAAAAATGATTAAACTCACATTGAAAACATTAAGAGGGACTCCCCTTACATTATTCACACCTCTTCCAACCTATCTAACTATTTGATTCAGCTCCCCTAACTCCATGATGTATTTGAAAAACATCTTCAACAAGTCTTCTCAATGAACTAGGCCTACCAACAACTCTCCAACACTATCTACACTCAGTCAATACTATTATAAAACCACCAATATATCCCATATCTTCATTAGATCAAATTAAATAACTGAAAAAAACATGAATAACTATCTTATATATCTCAAAATAATTTCCCTTTATACTCTACAAGCTATCATGGTTTAAAACCTTTTCAAATCACTCTCATGGAACTATCTCATCTTCAGAACACTATGAACACCATGATAGACACAACTTATCATATACAAAACTCTAAGACCTCTTCATGATACCATAAATATGAAAACACATTATCCTCATACTCTATACCAACCTTGCCTTTAGTCTTTGTCATTTTGACCAATTAATTTAAGCAAAAAAAATTTACAAGTTCTTACCTTCAGAACCAAAAACCCTGAACACACCTTGAGCATACTAGAACAAGATCCACACACCTTTATCATGCAAATAGAAATTTTTTAAAACTCACCATCATAACTATTTGAATTAGTTACATAAAAATAATTTCTCCCCTTTAACCAAGCACATCTTCTCATGACCTTTCTTGTCCTGGAATATCAACCAAAACTCAACTAGCATCCACTATGCTTCCTTTTTATGACAAGTGTCTCCTTGAAGCCTAAATAGAGACATCCCTAACCCAAAATGTCCTAAAACAATGTGAAACCAAGATTTTCCCATAACTACTCATAATCTCTCTCATTCCTAGATAACTTGAACTAATGATTCTTTTTCTTCTTATTTTAATTGACTTAATCAACTTGTTTATCTTCTTTGTCACTTTCCTTTTCTTCTAGGATGGTATTGAAAATACTTGGAGAAAATAAATATTTTTGGCACACCTTTTCACTTGAAGCAGCAATCTCACATTTCAAAGAATCAAAACTTAACATTATCAACTGATATTATTTATTATTAACATGATCATAGAATGAGTACCCTTGACATTCTTCAAACTATGTAACATCTTCTACCATGTAAAATAGTCCTCTTAGACCTACAAACTAATCATAGCACATACTTTCGACTTTTGGTTTCCATATTTTAACTTACCTTCTACCTTGCATTGTATGAGCCTAAAATGACTTATTCTGACATGATGTACTTTATTTTAGAAACTTAGAAATGTGATCAATTCCTAGATAGTTATAAAAAACCACTCTTCTTGATGGAAACTCCACTAGTCTTACCTTATTAAGACAAACTCTAGTAATGTGTCCAATGTCATGACAACTATAGCACTCACTTTTTTTCATAGCACTTGATTAATTATTTGATTCGTAGTTCCAAGAAAATTCATTCTTGGAAGGTGTTCGACACTCTATATCCTTATGACTTAATTGATTACAATTGTAGAAATAACCATTAAAGTTTGCATACCTCATTTTATTTTTTTGTCTAATTTGATTTGTCTTCCTTTTGTTATCAACTTCATTTCTTGACTAATTGTTGATCTTAAAAGTATAATTTTTATTATTCATAAAAGTCTTCAAGTCATCATGAGTATTATCATTTTATTATTCTAAGTATCTAAGACTAGTTCTACACTTGCATATTTTTTACTAATCAAAATTTTATCTAGATAAATTGACCCCTTTTCAAAATTCACAAATGAATTTACTTGACTTGAAGCCTTTTTCAACTCATATCTTAAAGAATCAATCTCAGTTACATCCCTTTAAAATTTAAATTATTTGGCCTTCAAGCTTGTATTCATAGTCTCTAATTGGTCATTAAGAAGATTGACTAAATCTTTATACTCTTTGAAGTATTCATCTATTATTGCCTCAAACTCTCTAAATTTCACCTCATAGTCCTTTATTTGAGACTTTAGATTCTTGGTTTTCTTCTTATCAATATTCATATATTTAAGGTCATTCATCAACTCAATCTCATAGTTTACATTGTATTTTTCATCATCTATATCACCTAAACCACCTCCAAACCATGTAGATTCTTCTTGAGATGAGAATATACCTTCTTCAACCATGAAGAGAGATTCATCTTCAATATGACCATCATCTTCATGATCATTCTTAGAATCATTACCATCATTATCATTAAATAGCTATAATATCCGTTATTGTAGAGAATCCTCTTGTCCTTATAAAAATTCTTTTCTCCATTATACCTTTCAAAAATATTCTCGCTCTTATTAGACCTATATTTATTCTTATCATTATCATGATATTCTTCATGTTCTTCACTATAATTTCAATTATGATTATGAGGACACTTGTTGGAAAAGTGACCTATCTCTCCATAATTGAAACATTTGAAGGGACATTTACCCTTAAACTTGCCTAAACCTCTTTTTAATTTTCCTTTTAATAGAGCTACTAGTTTGTCATCATTAATATCAGAAATCTCATCATCCTTGACATTATTACCTTTGTACTTATTCTTTATATTATTTTATACATTGAAAAATGATTATTTATTTGGTGGTTTGTCCTCTTTAACTCTCATCTAATAGGAAAAAATAATGCCATGCAATTCATCCATCTTCATATTGGTGAGATCATGACTTTATTCTATCGTAGAAACTTTCTAATCAAATTTGAAAGTGAGATACCTTAATACCTTTTACACTATAGTGCATTTTTTAAATAACCTCTTCCATGCCTTTGAGCATGTTCACTACGTCATCAACTATTAGAAGATATGAAGCCACAATATCCTTTTCCTTCATTTTGAGAATTTCAAATTACCTTTAGTAGGTTTGTAGTTTCGCTAAATTGACTTTTGAATATCCTTCATAAAAAAAAAAAAAAATTGTCCCAAATCTCCTTGACATAATTCCAATGGATTACCTTGGTGAACTCAACCTCTAAAAGACCACAAATGATAGCATTCATAGATCTATAATTATTCTCACTCAACTTCTTATCTACAACACTAGTTGGAGGAGTAGGTGGCATGGAATAACCATCCAAAATATATTGAAAATTGTCAAACCCTAAGGACATGATGTAGGTCTTCATTATTGGACTCCAAAAATCATAATTGGATCCATTAAACACTGAATCTTTCCTAATGGAGAAACCTTGAGAACTTATCATTATAATTAAGATTACCTTCAAGTGGTTAAAATTGTATAAAAGGTCTTTCTATGATACCAATTTTTAGAGGTACAATCATTGAGGAGGAGGTGGTGAATCAATGATTCAAGATAATATAATTCAATTCCCAATTATTAAACATTTAGCACATATAATTATGATGCATACAAATTAACTATTGCAATGACTATAGCAAGATCAAGTATATAACACATGATATGTGTGGGAAACCCTCATGGGGGATAAAACCCAATAAACCATGAAAGATGGATTATAGTCCTAAAATAATAATATACAACATCTAGATTAACACCAACTTATCAAGGAACACCCATCCCTTAATTTGGTGAGATACCCATCCCACAATGAGGAACCAACCCCCTAGGCAACCAAGAACCCATTCAGTTACCTTGATCTAATCATAACCTTTGATATGATGTCTTCTACACCTAATGATGGACTTATTTTTATTTCATTCTTTTTCACCCTTCAATCTTTATTAAATACCCTCTAGGGCTTACTTGCTCAATCTACCTCTTCTAAGATTATTAGGTCCAATGACATGTGTGTCCTCATGCATCAAATTGACTAGATAAACATGAATAATCTTATTTCCTTTATTATTATTCTAAATTAAATGTATCTTCTATTTCAAAGGTCATATCCTTTGATTAACACAATTCTCTCTCAACTCCACTCTAAATAAGCCAATTATGCCTAGTATTTATATCATACACTCATCTAAACTAAATTGTTTAGACAAGATGCTTAACATAATTTTTATATCTTTGAAATAGGTCTAAATACACATTACATGTAATAACCTCAAACTCTTTATGTTGGCCATTACCTCATTAATCCTGAACCACCATTAGGTCTTGGTGAGACCTAAAATAATTAGGCATACTCACTCATACATTATAACTTCAACTCTTTGAACCACTTTAAGCTTATAATAATGCCTTGAACACCTAAAACCTATCTAAAATATACATTTTATAAATCCCTCATGGGTTCATGCCACCTAGAATACCAACTCAACACTTGAACCTACCAATTAGGTCTCCTTGCTCTTTAGGCCTTCAAAATATATAAAACACAATCTCAAAATTTTGAAGAATAAACTCAAATATTTAACATATACATATGATTATATCATATGGGTGAAAAATTTATGACATATTAAACACCTCCATGTACCTTATACATTTAAACATGGACTCTAAGCACTCAAATCAACTCTCTCAAAATGACCACTCAAACTGGTCATATACAGTCAAAATAGTCAATCTATTTTGACACTCCACAGCTGAATATAGGTATAAAAAGATATAAAATACATTTTATTTAACCTTTGAGATTAATTGACATATTAACATTCATTTTTTCCTCAAATATACTCATAACACCTTCAACTTACCTCTGCAAGATGGTCACTCAAAGTACCAGTGTATTCAATAAATAGAGTTAACTTCTAAGCTTTTATTCATACTAAATATGGATTTTTAAAACCTAAATAATATAAAAATGGTCATAATATATTACATAACACTCTTAAATATTTATCACATCTTGAAACATCTAAATACCATTAATAAATCTTTATTTACCCTTCTTGGGTTACTTTTAGAATATGGTCAAACACAGTCAACTTTAAAGCTCAATATCTACAATTGTACAAACATTCAAATATTATAATAAAGTTTTATAGATGTTTATTTATTTATTTTTTAAGTCAAAAATTAATTCATCCTAAAATAAAATACATTTTTAAACTACTATATACTTATTTTTCCTTTGTTAAATTCAAATACCAACGATTATTGGTTGATGTAAAATCATCTAGAATTTGTATTTATCTCATGATCCTTGAAATATTGATAAAATAAACTCAATAAATATCCTTAGGAGTTTCATATAATTAAATCTCATTTCTCTATTTTTATATTTTATCCTCACTTCTGAGATCATGCCACTTGGTAGCCCTACGTGCCTTCTGCATACCCTATAATCAGCCTTCAATGATCTTTCAACACTTGGTAGCCCCACATGCCTTCTGAGAATTATGTTAAATTATTTAATTATTAAACACAATTTATATTTATTTTCATGGTTTAACATCTTTTGTCTATCTCTAATTTACTTGATCAAACATGCATCATTGATCTGCTTGTTAGATCTCTATGATTATGACACATGTCTTCATCGCATTCATTCTTAGGATCTTTAAATAATTGAATTCATGCTCAACATTTATCTCTATTTGAAAATTATAATTATTTCCCTAAAATCCTTAACTATTCAAATTAATTGCTCACCATATATCTTCATCACCTAATTAAATGTTCATCATAGATATTTGATATCACAAAATTGGCTAAATATGGGAAATTAGTGAACTCTGTTTGAGAGGCCAACTTTTCACCTTAATAACTTTTGATACGCTCCATGTTCAGACCTAAAAGTTTAAATATATGATATCCTCACATAGGTGAATATATCCATATATCAATCTATCCTTAAAATCTTCACATGTGTGAATGTTGATGTCACCAATCTGCTCACTCAACTTTATCTATCAAGATAACTAGTTGAACCTAAACACTCACATGACTACTATGATGAATTAATTTCACTTAAAAAATAACTATAAGCACTTAAAACATCCCATAGGGTCTTTGAAACATGACCATACCATCAATAACATCCACCATCTACCTATCTAAGTCAAATATTAAAGAACTATGCAATAACACTAAAGCACACTTTATCATTATAGCACACATGACACCTCATAAACATCCTTAGTCACCTTAGCGAAATCATTGAAAAACCTCAACAATAGAATTATTTTCATTCTAAATTTATTTAAATCTATAATTAATCATTTTTAGGTATGTTTAGTTTTAATTCCAATGGATTCTTATATGAATCCATATCTTAACATCTCTTTATGTTTCCCACAAGTCCCCTAGGTAAGTCAAATCATGCTACATGGCACAATACCACATCCCCACTTATTTCATCCCATTTTTACTTAGCCATTTATGCATATCCTTTTTTAGTGCTAAAGATGGTGTGAAGTGGCACAATCCTATGTCCCCCCTCTCCCAAGCCTCCTTAATATTTAAAAGGGCCTTAAACCCTCTATATGAGTGAGATCATGCCACATGGTGTGATCCCATGTATGTTATCTCTTAGGACACTCCTTATTATTCATATGATGGTCAACCCCCTATATAATTAATATCTTGTTAAGTGGCATGATCTTGTTTATCTAACCCCCAAGGTGGTCCATACGCTTGTGGGTTTACTGTTAAGTTCTTAGTGAATGATATTTAGATATGTGTTAAGATATCATTTATTAGGTATTATATAGGTCATAAGCCTAATTAAATATTAAACCAAGATTGAGTGACAAAATTGATGTCATGTGGTGTCGAATACTAGCTAAACATTGCATTGACATCTATGTAATATTTTTACTAACTTATAATTTATGATTATCTATCCGATCAAATCAAATATGGACTTATCATTCATTTTTGTTTTGAACTAAACTATTTGTTTGCTAAAGTCTTTAGGAATGTGAGTTCAACTTAGTACTTAATTAGATTAAAAAAACCAAAATGATTGGGGCTTATCTGTTATCTTTGATTTAGAATGATGTAATTGATTATCTATTGAACTATATTAGTTACGTTTATAATAAAAAAAATCTTTCTATCTAATATTTTTATGATATTTTCTTAGAGACATGTGCCTTAATTAAATTTCATAGAATGATTGAATGACTATTTTATTCATTTAAAACTCTAATAACTAGATTATTTTTTATTTATAATGAAAAGTTTTTACCTTAATGCCCAAAATCACTGAAATGCTAACTCTTATTAAAATCTCAAAGCCTCATTCCCCTATAGTGATTTTAGAAAATAATTCATGAAAATACCTTGAGTGCCTAATATCATGCCATATGGAATGATCCTACTCTTCTAATTCCATGTGATGATTAACATACATTGGTAAAATTGTAAATATTCTTAGTGAATAAAATGATGCCATATGGCATCATACCACTTATCCACACCTTTAGGTTAAATATAAGAAATAAAATGGGGCCAAGAATAGTTGAGTTTCCAATATCATATCACTTGAAATGATCTTAGGGATCCATAATGATCAGAGAATAGAAAATAAGATGAGGACCCTATGAGATCTAATTTAATGGGATCTTTCCATCTATCACTATCCCATTATATCAAAGATAAATAAATGTCAAATCCCCTCAATAAGATACAAATCATTAGAGAGTGCCACGTAACAAGTCCTTGGTCTTGCAAGTAGTGATAAGTGGACACATAGGTAAAGCTTTTCAAGACTAATATGTGGACCTCCATGAACATAATATGGATCTAAAATTGATGTTCGTATTACCTGTTTTATCTATCTAAGATATGAAAATATAAATTTAGGACTATAAATCCCCTTAGATTAGTGAAATTTATCATTAATTTTATATTTTATGGTTAAACAATATTCTAAACACAAGTTCCTAGTCAAATCAGATATTGGAATTCAATAGAAAGATTTGACATGTCCATTTAGAGTGAGTTAAGATATAAATTACAATAGTAGTCTAATTGGTATGGCCATGATCAAGCAGAGTGTGGAAAATTGGATGGTATGAGGATACCCCCAATAACTCCAACTAACTAGAATTTAATTGGAAAATTAACTCCCATAGTGTAATCCTAATTCCATTATGGTAGTGCATGGATCATATCAAAGTTGAGCAGAGGTGTAAATTCTTAATTAATTATTTTAAACCAATTTTTTAGGGATAAATTTCATTTTATCATTATAATTATGTCTATTTAAGGACTATTGATATGGGTCTTGTTCACCAACCAAAGCTTAGAAGAGGTACCCTCTAACATTTTAGGATATTAGTAGAGGTAAAATCCACTCTAGGGCATGAGTTGTAGTTATGGGTTAAATAACCATGTGGTGGATTAGTAATAATTTAATTTATCTCATTAATTGGGTTTAATTTTAGTGAAATGAACCTTATTTTAGAAATAAAACCTAAATGGATGATATGGATGGGTGATATCTAATATAGAATGTGCATATCTCAATCAAATAAACTTCAAAAGGGGGGACAGGTAGAGAATAAAATAAGGTTATATGAGTTCAAAGGGTAACTTCCTAGGTTGGTTTCATAGTGGGAAAATTCTCTCAAAACTAATTAGTACTACTTTCATTTGTTGCAAACTTACAGGTAAACATAGGTATGAAGTCTGGGGAGGGATGACATAGGAAACTTGATGGTCTCAACTAAAGGATTCTTCCTTTAAAGTTTTTTTTTACACTCTTAATTATAAAGTTAAATTTTGAATGAAGAAGGCATATAATTTATATTTTTCACACATTTATGAAATTATACAAAAATAAAGCATTTAAACACAACAAGAATAATAACATAGTTTAAACCAATTGCTTAACAAGATCTACTAAATTTTAATAGTGTTTACACCTCTAAAACTATCATATATAACTCAAAACAATCAACATATATTCATATATTTTTCACACTTAAAATTACTCTATTATAACAACCAAAAAAATGAAAACCTTAATATCACATGAATGGAAGGAGAAAACACAAACATAATTGTATGACAATCAAAATTGACTTCTTATTGTATTGATTAAATATTATAACCTTTTGGAATGTGAATTTACATTGATATATATTATTTTTAAGGGCATGCCTCATCCTCTAATTTTATATAAACTCATGGTTACATTTTTCAATTAGAACCCAAGTTCTAATTTTAGTCTAAAAATTGCATGTTTTACATGCTTGTGTCTAATTAAAATTATGTCAAAATTAGTTGGCATGTGTATACCAACGCAACATGTGCATGTTTACAAAATTTAAATTAAATTTACATGTATATTATAACTATAATTAAAATGTGAATAAATTGTGCATGTATACATACCAAATTGGACTTCAACTCAAGATTGACTGGGTGTTTGCATAGCTGATGGTGTTGTTGGAGGAACTTAAGTGGATGATTATATTGAACTAGGATTTGTTGTGTAGGAATTATTATTTGATTCCAAATATTTATAGTGATTGTGACTAATCATATTTATATCTAATTATATCCATGTTAAAAAGTGGGGGACTATGCACCCTATTCACTTGCTCTAAAATCCTTACATGTTCCACTTCGGTAGTCTTGAATCTAGATCTAAAGATATCAACATTAGTGACTTTATTTATATAAAAATTGAGATTTACCTCTATTTATTCCATAACATTCCATTTTATGTATTTTTTAAAGTTATTTAAATCTTGTTGTAAGAGATAATCAAATCTGGCCCTCTAAATGAGTCTTCTTGTTGAATCCTTGGCTTGAGAAAGATTTCGCTCATCTAAAATTTTCCATGATTGAGTCTCATGTTTTGAATATTTTTTGCATTACTACCTTATTTGTATCAACCCATTAATTATCCTCTTTTGTTCTAATGAACATCAATTTGAGGTCATTAATATCTCCCAATGGTGAAATCAGATATAAATGTGCATATGACTTATCGGTTATAAAAAGTACGAAATTTGAGTTTATTTTGATCTATCTCTAAATAGTTCAATAGTTCAGTGGTTTCTAATATGTGGGGTAATAATTCTAACCATATTTCACTAATGGCCTCAATGGTTTTATACAATCTAGATGTTACACTTTGGATATCCATTTCAATTTGTGTTGGAATGTGAATACTTTGTTACTTTTCTCTCAGTTGCTCTAGTTCTTATTTTATCTCTCTTCATACCATTTTTATCCCTTCATGTATTTATACTAGGAAATATTTATGTGTTTTCATATAGTATTTAAAATCCTCTATATATGGGGATTTCCCTAATTTTCTTTCTTTTTTGTCAAAGTGAACATTTTTTCTCTTTCTTATAGAATGACCACTCTACCAGTGTCATACTCCAGCTTCCTCTTTCTCACCCTCTACACACTCTCTATGGATTTCTCAAAAACTATAATCATAGTGGGAGATTTGGTAATCAAAAGGTTCATCCTTTTATAGGCCCATGGTTTCATGTTTATTTCCCACTATGGGAGGACTAGGTGGGATGGGTTCATGCATTGAATGTTTGAGGTTTTATTCTCACCCATTATATCACCTAATGTTTGCTTTGGATTTTAATCTAAGAGGGGATCAAGGAGTGAAGAATAAATTATCTTGGACCAATAAATCCACTATAACATGGTAGTGGATGAGCTATGTATAATTGCATTTTCTTATTCTCAAGCTTATAAGTGGTTATCATAGTTGTCTCTTGAGAAGGACTAGAAGTGGGAACTAGCATACATAACTATGTAGATACAACATGAAATTGGGGAGTGGATACTTCTCCCTTTGATTTATAAATGTACTTTTGCTTGGTTTTTATGAGGGGTAGAGCAATAGTAAAATGGACTACATTAGGAATAACAATAGTGGATATGAGAGGAGAAATTGGAGTAATAACAATTAAGGAAGTTGGGGATACAAGGGTAGAATAAGGATCCTCTACCTTTGGTAAAAATATATTTGGTTGAATAATAGTTTGAGTAGGATTAACCTTAACTTTAGGAACCAAAAGAGGATGGACACTAGGAGGGGTGAATGTTTTAGGACCAAATAAACTAACTATAAAAAGAGTCACATAGGAAATAATATGGGTAATGGAAATGGAAGAGGGTGTGAGCTCACATAATGTTTTTTAATGAAATGATTCCTTTCCCTTTCATTCTTGGAGGTTTAATAATTTTACTCTTTATAATTTTTACTCTTCATCATAAATCTCCTCTCCAACTTCCTGATATGTAGCTAACTTCATTGATGGTCCCTCCATGGCTGAGTTATGTGGAAGGGAATGATGCCTTAGATTCCTTGTATAATAGAGGGTGGCATTCAGAGCTGTATAAGGAGATAATTGGGTGATTAATTTAACTATAATAGGAACCTCTAGAGGTGATGAAATGTAACCTTCGGTAGGGCCCTTAAAATCTTATGAATATAGGTAGATGGGCTCATCTTATTTTCCCCCCAGTGAGGTATCTAGAACACCTAATTATTACTTCACTTACTTGAGTATTTGAGGGGGTGTCTAAGAAGATTAACCTTATTTCTTTGTTGGATAATTAGGTCTACTAGTCATAATTTATATGTATCCCATCCTTCGACCAGTGGGAGTCTAGTTCATGCCTCTATGGAAAGGGAAGGTTCCACTTGAATGATCTTTACAAGGTCTTATTTCATTTAAGTTGATCCTACCCTCTCCAAAAATTTAAATTCATAATCATATGGCTCATGTTGATACTTAATTCCAAGTCCCTTTATGTGGTTTTGCACTTTTTCATGGGGATCCCAATCCAATATGGTAGTGAAGCCAAGGATTAGTATTATTTTTATTTCCCAACTTCATAGAAGTTATTCTAATTGGTGTAGCACATTATTCCAATCATTAAGTGAGAGCCATGAAGGTAGGATTTCTTATTCTAGTGCATATCCTCATATATGCCCCACCATAGCTGGTAGGTTATTTCTTTCTCTACCAACATATCTAGGACATACTTGGGTATATGTATAGGTTTAACCTTATGGTAAATTACCATTATGATTGTATATTCAAGGTATAGAAAATAGTCTCCCCTGATTAATAATGTGTGCACAATCATATTTCATATCCTAAGAAATGGGGATATATAGATGGCCATCCACACCTGTGGGTAAACATCCTCATTAATTCACATAATATTTTTAGTGTATGCATATATATGCATGAATGAATAAGAGTCACATATCATGTTCTTTATATAGTGCATATGGGGATCTAGAGCGAACCATTATGGATGTAGATTATCCTCATGACTATCTCAAGAAAATAATACATCATGTAAAAGTGACATCCTAGAAGCCTATTATCCTTATGAAAAATATGCTCTCATAACCTTGATCCAAACACCTCTCCTAGAGCAAAGGTTAGTTCTGATGTCATTAGTAGATCAAGTAACACAATCCATTAGAAGTGGAGGAATTATATGCTTGGATAGCTAGATATCTTATTCAATACAATAATTCTAATCTAGTTTCACATTATAATTATTTTAATTGGTATGGGATGCTTGTCTTTCAATTCAATTGTATCACTAAGGAACATCCAAATACTAAGTGATTTTTTTTAAATACTTAAATTTCATCTATGCCACTATTATTTGTATATCATAGGTGACATTTATAATATTAAGATAGAGGTACCTTTAAAATGTGTCACCATAGATGCATTTTATGATTATATTATCACTGAGGTGATGTAGGTACATTCCTTTGGATATATTTCTTGTGAATAAAAAATCTCACAGGAGGTTGATATAGGGAATGACTTCTATCTTCACAACTATGAAGTGTATCCCTTATCTCTTGAGTGGGAGGAGGTCTCTAGCCAATTGGCATTGGGATGGAGTCAAGTTTTCTTCATATGTGTGTACATCAACTTGATATATGACATCCCAAAGTGTCGAGTAGTTTTTATAGTCATTATTGAATATAATAGGTTTAAAGAGTGTATCTATGTACTCAATATAATCTTTGATGGAAAATTTTAAAGGATGGAGAGTTCATCAAAATTCCCTAGATGAGGAGGCCATTTTCCTATAGTTAATCTAGTACTGGTCTAGTTCACAATTCATTTACTCAAATCTAGTGAGTATATAGTTAAGTCAAAGACACTGGTGGATAGGGCTCAATCATAGGAGAGTAAGTGAGTTGACAAGCTAGCTCTATATTGAATAGGCACATCTTCATTTGAACTAATTTTATATAGATTTGGCATTGATTTATAGTTCATGCACCATTAATGTTTAACGTTTATAAATTTTATTTGTTTTTTAATTCAAACTTTGCCACCTCATTTGGTGGGTATTCCACATAGGCACTATTGATATTTAATATGAGTGGTAGATCATTTCCCTTTGCCAAGTGTCATGTTTTCACTTCTTCAGATTTAGTTTACCAAGTAGAAAATATTTTGGTTATCAAAAGTTGGGAATTAGTGTATAATACTATTTGTGAGGTGATTGAGTATCTTGAGAAAAAATTCAATTTTTTTTCTGAAGTCCTAACTAAGATAAAAACCTTGATTAATTTTATCTAAGACCTAATTAATTTGGATAAAACCCCTAACTTATTTTTTCAAAGACCTAAAAGTGTTGGGTAACTTCAACAAAAAAAACTATTGAGCATTTTTTCTAAAGACCTAAATGTGTTGGGTAAATTTTATAAATAAAATCACAAAACATTTTCATCGAAGACGAAAACATGCAGAACTCTTTTTCCATACAAAACTTTTGAAGGCTAAATATGTTGGAGGAACATGCTAAGAAAAACTACCAAATAAATCTTTTTGAAGACCGAAATAAACTAAAGACTAGAATTGGAGAACTTGTTTTGGAATAATATTGGTCAAAGAATATGTTTCAAATAGTTATAATAATTGGTGAATATAGATTTGGGCTCCTGTACCCTAAAATAGTGAATACTTTGTTTTGAATAAATTCTCTAAAGTAAAACACTAAAAAATAAATTCTTATAGGATATGTGAAATGTTTATTATCATAAAATTTAAATATGTTAGAGGGGTTGGTTGAGAAAAATCATTGAAGAGAATTGATGAAGACCAAAACATGTTGGAGGAGTTTGATGAATGAAAGTTTTAACCAAAATTGTCAAAGACTTGTGTTCCAAATAAAATTTCTAAATACCTAACTTCTTTAAAAATATGTTGAAGACCTATGTTTCTACCAAATTTTTCAAAGACATAATTTCTAACCAAATTTTACAAATACCTATGTTTTGATCAATTTTGTTGAAGAAGGTGAATGTAAACCTACATATAGATAACTTCTAAAAATCATTAGTAGGTTAGTCCCAAAAGACAAAAATCTAGGTTCATATGTTTTTCAAATAACAAATTTAACACAATACACAATACCTTTCCTTTTAAAAGAATTTTGAAATAGGGCTAGAGGTCAATCCTAAAAGATAGTGGATCTCTACTCTAACAAAATAGAATCAGGGTATGTTGGGTATAACAAATGGAGACACATATGGGAAATACTCCTAAGTATTTGAGAGTACAAAACTTTTGGTTAAGAAATCTTAGATCAAACATGAACTAACATACAAAATATAATCAAACTAGGTATATAAAAGAGACTCCCATCAACTACATACAACATAATTGCATTTTTAGTTATCCTAGATCTATGTGTGAGGAAGTGATTTCCTTTTATCCTTGTCATTAGGACTTTAGTAAAGAAATGGGACAACTGTAGGTTTCACTTTGGTTTTAAAAAAATATTTAAAATTTAGGGAGGCTATGGTATTTCTCTACTAACATACAAGAATCCATAGCTCCAATAGAGGTATCATGGGTTCCTTCTCTTTCCTTGTCATGTATTAGTTAATGATACATGGTACATTGACCTTATTTCATCATTTTAAGCTCTTTGATAACCCTTTTATTTTTCATTTTAGGATTGTTAGATATTTCTTTTAAGGATACATTGATCCTTTTTTATATATTTTATTTTGAATAAAATTTCTTAGGAAAGGGGGAGTAGAAACCATAATGAGCTGGTATATATAAAGCATAAATTTACCAGACTATCCTTGTCAATTGTAACAATATAAATGGTTATTTCCTCAAACAAGTATTAATATTATAAGTGCATTTGATCTCGAGAAAGTGAAAAACTTTATAAAATTAATATTTAGTAATTAGAGTAGAATTTGCATGCCTAATTAAATTATTTAGTTTTATTTTCTTCATGATGCATCTTCTTTTGGTATACATGAATTCTAAAAATATTAAATGTATGGGTGTAAGATCCTATAAAAAAACGATGTATATGTTCTTGGCATGTTTTCCCATAGGATGATCCTTTGGATTTTGATCATGATAAAATAAGTCTTAAAATGTTGGACACTTTATTTTAAGCAAACTAGGAAAAGTTGATCAAATTGCCACAAAAAAAGAGAAACATCTAATCTATAAATTAAAAAATATATATTCTATAAAAAAAACTACTAAAAATTAGGAAAGTCAATCCAAGAAGTGGGGAAATTATTATATGAAGGATAGAAAATATCTTCTAATAAAATAATAGTTATACCATAATCTTAATATTACCATCACCTTTTTTTTAATTTATGAACATTTCTAGATGGTACAACCATGAATTAATGATTTGAAAACTATTCATTAACTAGATATGTCATCTGATTATCTTGGAGGTCTCTTAGATGGAAAGTATTGTTACCTAGGATCTCTAAAATATGATAAGGTCCAATCCACATTGGGGTACCATGTCATTTTTCCTTTATTTTCATGGGATGTGTTCCATAGAATCACCAGGTTAGATATTATGAATGATTTTAATTTTTCTCTCTTTTCAAACCATATTTTCATTATATCTTGATGTTTATTGCAATTATCTAAGGCCTCAGTCCTTGAGTCTTCTATTTATATGGTCCAACAATCGAGACTCAACTTTCTCACTTGGTTCCATGTATTCTTGAATAAATTGATATGTTAGAAACCTAGGCATATTTGGAAAATAGGTTATCTCCCATATAATAGTAAGTAATGAAAGGATTTGAAGGCCTACTTATATATTTTTTTATCAACCCATAATGCATACAATAGCAGATTGTGTCAATCTCTAGGGTTGTCTATTATAAACTTATTAATTGCATTAATCAAGTTCTTGTTTGTCAATTCAGCCAGCCCATTTCCTTATGGGTAATGGTTAGATTATGAATTGATTTTGACTTGATTATCATGGGACCATCTAGTAAATTTATCTAATTGGAATGTTTTACCATTGTCACAAACTACAGAGATAGGAGTACCAAATCTAGTTTTGATATTTTCCTCTAGAAATTTTATCACATTTTGTGATCTTGAATCCTTTAGATTTAATTTTTTATTCCATTGTGTGAAATAATATATAGTAGTGAGTAAAAAAATTTGGCCCACTGAATCATTGAGATTAATTCCCCTAATGAAGTCAAAGCCCCATTGGGAGAATGGTCTTCATTGAACCACATGTTGTAAAAACATGGTTGCATGTACTTCCATCTTTTCCAAGCCTTGGAATTCATGATAGATTCATACATGAACATATGCAACTTTGAAGACTTTTGGCTACTAATAACCCACTTTGAGGATTTTATGGGTAGTGGTGTTTCCAAAAGGATGACCACTACCTATTTTATGGTTCATATTTTCTAGAATTTCTTGAGATTCCTCTCATGATATACATCTTAGGCATATGCTTTCATTTTTTTTATATAATACCCATTTCATAATAATTTAATGAGATAATTTGAGTCTCAAATATCTCTTTTTTTCTCTTTTGAGCTATATGGAAAAAGTACCTATGAGAAAATATTGAATAATGTTAGTATATCAATCCCCTTTACATTCTTAGTTTTTACAAACCTCTTCAATAATGATTTGTGGATCAAGATCAATCATGATTTGAATGATGCTTTAAACTCTAACGATGTTGGAATCCTTGATTTTCATACCAAATTTCTATAATTTTTCCATCCATTTTATTTTGTATTCTTTGTACTCATTTTGTGATAAATTAATCTTAATGGTAGAATACTGTACAATGGTAATTGTATTATTTTTCAAGATGTAATGTCATAATTTATTCACCACTTTGACAAGGGAAAATATTTTTTTATTTGTCATTGAGTACCTAATTTATACTTATTTCAAGTTTGTACTCATAAACATGATAGGATTCTTTCTCTCCTCTTTCTTTTGGGTGAGCATGATAGCAATTGTATGTTCTAAGGTGAATGAATACAAGAAGAAATCTTTGAATTCTAGACTTATCCATACAAGTGCTTGGGGTATTACATATTTAATGTCTTGAAAATGCTTTTGAGAATTTTTTATCCATTCAAATTTAGCATTTATCTTGAGAATTGCATTTAGATGTTGAATGATTTATCCAAAGCTTGATACAATTTTTTTCACAAAGTCTATCTTCCCAAAGAAAGATTTGAGATATTTCTTGCTATTTGGGAAAGTAATTTTTTATATTCCTTGAATTATATCTAGGTGAATTGTAATCTTATATTTTGTGATGATATGACTGAAGGTTTTGCCTTTTGTGAAATTAAATATGCGATTTTTATGGTTCAATAAAATGCCAAACTTTATGCATATTTGATATATTGATCATAGGTGCCATATGTGATTAGTCCTTGCTTCTGAGAATATTATATGGTCATCCATGTAGATAATTATACATTTACCTATGACCCCTATAATGTGTGGTCCATAGATCAATAAAACATGGAACCTACATTTTAGGCCAAATGACATCCTCTTATATGCATGAGTACCCCACTTCATGGTGAATGTTGTCTTCATTCTGCCTTCCAATTCAACATTCACCTAGTTATACCCCAAAACACCATCCAAGAAAGACATCATTATTGAACCACTCACTATCTATATGACTTCAACCAAGGAAGGTTATGGATAATTGGCTTTCTCAGAGTCTTTGTTCAAGTTCTCAAAATCAACATAGAGCATGATCTCTCCACTTTTCTTCCTAACCTGGACTAAATTATCCACCCAAGTAGAATGTCTTATAGGAAAAACCATTTTTGAACTCAAAAATTTATCCATTTCGTTATAAATAAGGTATTCCAAGATAGGATTCATTGGCATTAACCTCTTCCTAAATGGTTTGTGTTCCAAGTTCAATATAATTGTATGAGTGATGACCCTTGGGTTGAAAACATTCAAGTTTTCATATGTCCATTAAATAACATCTTTGTATTGTGTGTGAAACTCTAAGTTATTTTTACTTCCTCTAGAGTATATATATGACCAATTATAACATAGCATGGGTTGAACTCATCTACTAGATTCCCCATTCTAAATTCATATGCAGTTACTTTTGGATGTTATTGCTAGTAATCTTGAGGAGCCAAATCAAATATCCTTTCCAAGGAAACCATTCCCAAATGGAGGCAATTTTAATTTTAAATAAATAACTCCTCATAATTTTTATTGGCATAAGTAATTAATTTCCTTGTCATCAATGATTTGTGACTGAAATTATCCTGGGTTAGCCAAGAACTAGATAATTTATTATTTATCATCAAAAACATGGTAATTTTCCATGTCTAGAACTGATGAACAAGGTATTAGCTTAATGAATAATATTATTACTTTGAAATCCTATATGGGTGAAAATTTTGTAGATGAATAATCTAATTAATCATCATTTTCATTTCTTTATTTGCACATAGGCAAAGCCCTTCAGGTTTGCAAGTGGTACAACCATGAGAGAGAAAATCTAGGTATATGATTTTGGCAAAAGAAATAAATATTAGAGAGCTTATAGTTAGATAATGTGGTTATTAAATTGATAATTTATCCTTCATAAACCATAAATTTCAATTCAAGGCACTCATTATGGATCCTTCATCCAAGTAGACAACTAGTTTTCTTGAATTTCTCTTCATCTGAGCATCATGGTAGAAAAATTATAGGTTGTGGAGATTTTGAGGAACATAATTCACCTTTTCATGTTATTCATCATTCTTTTTCCATAAATTTGAGGTTAAAATAGATCTCAAGAAGACAAATTAGTGAAAATATACATTATACAATCATGAAAAGGAGAATTATATGGTTCAAGAGAGATAAACAACTTCAAGATTTCTTGGTTTCTTCTTGGTAGGGATCCCATTCATGTTCTTATATTTTCCAAGAATGGTTTATAAAAACATTATTAATAATATTCATATCAAGAGGCCATTATTAGCTCTCAAAAGTCCTCAAGGAATCATAGTTTAGCATTTGTTAAGGTTCTTAACATACTCTTAGGTTTTATTTTAACCTTATTATCTTCCTTGAATGGCCTCCAAATTGATAAATGTGTTAGAGGATATGATCATACTCACATAAATGTGTTTTTTAGTTTCCCCTTTCATTCTCTTATCAATCCATCTTGGTTCATCTCCATTATCATTGTCTTTCACTACCATTCTCTCTGAGATCATGCTCCTTTTCACCTTTCATTCATGGTTTTCCATCTCTCTTTTCTATCATTCCCCTTCCACTCATATCCATCTCATCAATTCATAATAAAGAGGATTCAAGAACACTAAAGGGAATCATGGTCACTCAAAGAGGATATTGACACCAAGAGACTATTGCTAAACAATCAAGAATGACTACTTACAGTCATCAATACACCAATAACCATGAGTTTATCATGAAGTACAATGATTAAGAGGGGCTAGAAGATGCTTTGTTCAAGATATTTTATAAAATATATATTATAAGGTGTATATAGATAATTTTCATATTTTATGACCTCTCCAAGGTCAAGTTCAAGTTCTATCCATACAAAAAGACCTCATACAGTCACCTAAAGTTGTACTAAACAACCACTTTGAAGGATAGGTTATGATCAATGTATGAGTGAAGGTGAAAAAGAGTGAAGGTTTATTACTACATATAATCACTCCATTCATGTAATAGTATTAAGTAATAAACCATAAAAAAATAATTAAGTGTCCTTTGAGACACCTACAGGCCTGTATTAAGGCTACAATAGTCAAGTGTCATGATAGTCTACTCTTAAGGCCTATCTAGTCTTATGGAGGCTAGTTGGGATAAATAAGTTTGTAAATAGTGATATGAGGGAGATAAATAATAATAAAATCCTATTATCAATAAAATATATTAGGAAAACAACTTCAAGAGACCTATAGTCAGCTTCAAGAGCAAGCTATAGCCAAGAAGGTAAAGAATTGTATGAATAGACTATCATTGGATATAGAAATTTAAGAGAAAGGTTATTAAGAATAATAGAGATTAAGGCATCATCATAAATAATGACTCATGGACACCTTGTGTTTTCTTAAAAATCTACAATCATCTTCAGACCCTACTACAGTCAAGTACATATGAGAAAATGGCCTATTTTTAAGGAGTTGTGGTGAACATATGAATAATATGGTGTTATAGTTAAATTCATATGATTTTTTAATAAAATAAAAATATTTAATGAAACCAAACTTATTTTTTGTCATATAAGCTATAAATTAACACCTAAAACTAGGGTAAATTTCTCTTGGAGTATGAAACTTGAGTCACAAGGTAAAAAATAGTGAAAGTGGTGTTGTTTTGGCATAAAGTTAAATGTATGGTATGATCATAATTAAAGATCACCTAATATGTTTTGGAATGACACATGAGTTTCAATTTAAGAGATAAATAGTCATTCATTTCATAAGAAGGTAACCTACAACCTTCTTAATAGTTCCATCCCTAAAACAGTCAAAAGGATTGAATCAGAGTGGTCTATGAAAAGTCTATTGCCACATGGAGGTTTCATAAAAAAATTATTTTATAAAATAATAAACAGGATTTATATGGTGACATAAACAATGATATAGTCAAGATTCAACCTTTATACCACACCTACAACCATCATCTATAGGCCTATCTCCAAGAATATGGAGTTGACAACAAGTGTCTCATGATGGAGTTCATAATAAAATGGTGGAGTTTCATGATATTATAGAAGATTTATATGGAAATAAAGATTTAAATTAATTTAGAGTATAAATATAGGATTTCCCAAAGCATCACCTAGTTAATCTTTAACAGTAAAGAAGCACACCTAAGGTCATACTAGGTGGTAATGACATTGACACAGTCATATACAATCAAGATGCACATAGAATATTATAGTAAATGAATGAGTATATACACATATTATCTATAATAAAAAAATAAAATATAATATCAAAAATATTGGATAAAATACACTAAATCACTACCAAGTAAATAAAGATGACAGTACAATCTTGTATAGACTATGACTATGTAAAGGCCTAAAGACCTTGTTTGAAGAGTCAGTATGATATGAAGGAGATAACTAGAGGGTTTAATGTGATATTATGAGTTGAAAAAACACAAAATTGTGATGTTAAATATTAAATAACCTCTACACCTCATCAACATGATCTACAATAGTGTTTATACATAGTCATAATGAGATTTTGAGAAGCATGGTCAGATCTAAGTTGCATAATATCTCAAGGTAACCAATGGGGATGAGACAAAATAAATAGAGTATTTTAATTATATAATAAAATTATAATAACCATTATCAATCTAAAATAAATTTATAAATAAGATGAACACATTCATAGGTCTTATGATATAGGAAAACATGGGCAACTCAAGCTAAAATTTGTAGAAATTCACCTATAAGCCACTATATGCATCGTCTAAGCATGAAACTTGGTGGATTTGGTAATAATTAATTTATATACCTATAAATAATCTTTGGGAGTTAAATTTAGAAGGATAATGACTCACTATTTTATCACATTCAACCCCCTCTTTGTTGACAATCAAAATCCAAGCAAGCATACTTCTTAAAGAGTTATAAAGTGTGAAATAGATTTCAAGATCATGGAAGGTTTTGAAAATAACAATAAAGTAATTTATAGTCTACATAAAACTATTCATGGGTTATAATACTAATATTTAAATGTTATCCATGATCTTAAGGGCTAAAACAAGTAAGCAAGACTATGCACTATGTTAGGAGTGATGTCACTTAGGTGGTTTAAGAGTGTTTCAAAGAATAAAATCACTTTTGGAAGACAAAGGGAGAGTGAGAGTGAATTTTAAACATATAATTAAGATTAATATCTTAGGTTAGCAAAGTAAAATCATCAAATTCAAGGCCAAGGGATATACAAGCTATGTTTGTAAGAAACCTTAGGCTAGAGAAAAGGCCTATAGAGAATTTAATTACTCTAATACTTTGAAAAATTAATGATATATATATGAGATAATTATTAGAGGTTTAAAACTCATTATAATATATTCATTAAGGATAAAACACTTGCAAACTTCCACCTATGCAAACAAACATTCATTCCTATAGATAGTTCTAAGAAGCATGGAGTCAAAGTTGAGTTTAGAAAGAAAAAGAAGATCACAAGAGGTGAAATTGGATGGGGATTTTTTTTTTAATCCATAAAATTACGTTAAAGGTGTTTCAATACCTCAAATATTTAGATTAGGCTAAATAGGCCTAGAAACCAGTTTTAGGCCTAGAAGGCCTATGCCACCTAAAGACATTTTCAAATACCATAATGTAAAATGACATCATATGATGGTATAATGATATGTTTCACTTTAAATAGGGATTATTTAAATCATATATAATCAATTTAAATATCAAATTTGTCTTTTTGAGGAGTTTGAACTACTGTAGTCTAAGACACCCATTCAAACCAACTTTTAAAGTGATCATATCTTTCATCACAAGGGGAATTTGGCTAGATGGTATTATCATGATTTGAGGACACATATTGAATTATAATTAATGAAGGATTTATTTTGGTTGAGGGTATGTACTTTATGAAAAATCACTAAGAGTATAAACATGTCTAGAATGCATTCAAAAGCATATAGGCAAACTTCATTACATACATATATTTGTAAACCATTTGCGTTAGAACTCAATATTCTCAAGTAAGTTGAGGGGTTATATGAAATAAATATTCATGTAAATAATTTTGGGTTTGGATTTATATACATTATCAAACATTGTTACGAAGGTTCACCTCCAAAACCCTCCCAAACCGTCTGAAGGACCAGTTCTAAGAAAAGTCAATTTTATTGAAATAAAAACCTCATGAATAATCCTAAAGCCTATTAAAAAATTAAATAAACTTAGATAAGGTCTTGTAAGTGGTAATTTTTTGTACATAATTATGTATACATGGTATAAAATAGGGGTTTTTAAGAAAAAGTGTTGAAAGGAGAGGTACAACATAGTTTAACAAATTCCAATCCATGGAGAGTGAATTTTGGATCTATTTATTCTTCAAAAATCCATCACATGTTCAAAAAAATTATTTCAAATTCATCTATCAGCTCAGTCAAAATAGCCAATCTATAGAAATTCAAGGCAATTTGACCTAATCAACTACTTTGACTAAGTTATATGTGTTTCTTCATAAAAAAGAACTATATCTTGATATGAGGGATTGTTCCAGGTCTAATAATCACCATTATTTCAGGTTTTAAATGTTTTAATGTAGGTTATGATGGATTTAATTACAATAAATTAGGCTACTAGGCCTATTTGGCCTAATAGGCCTATTTGATCAATCAAGATAAGTGAATATGACATAGAAGGATGATGATAAAAGTTAATATAAGTTTCCACACTTAATTAATTATATTTATGTATAATTAGCATGAGATAACTTGTCACTATGTGACATTTACATGGCATCTCCATGCAAAACTGGTCCTTACCATGAGTTAACTAATCTAAACTAGCAATCAATGCATGTTCCATGGTCTTCATGCAAGATAAGTAATCCACTTAACTTTATCTCATTTCAAGTGGATCTATTTACAAAATTTTGTTGTACCATGATAAATAAGGAGTTTAAACAAGTCAATATGGCCCATCACCTCATTCCAATGCCAAACATATCATTCAAATATCATGCAAGCTACTAAACACAAGGATACTTCTTGAGGACTATTGTTATCAAATTGAAACTAAAATTTGACTTGAGATTATGTTTAGTTTAATTTATCTTATCTCTTATATTCTAATCTCATGGATTATTTTCTTATAAATTCTATATATTCAATATTTTAGGCCTATTCCTAGGATCCCTCTCTTGGGAATGATGAAACCCTATGAAGATTAAGATTTGTAAACATTTTTAAGTGAATAAAATGATTATTTAAGATTATTTAATATAGGTTTAATGTGATTATGCTAGTTTGATTTGCACATGTGATAGTATTAACTCCCTTGGTAGGTCATAATCTCACTTAGATAATAGTATATCATCTTATGCAGGTCATATATAGTGATTGATGTTGATTGATTAAGCTAAGAGTGGAAATATTGATTACTTAGTGCCTTAAATTAGGGATACCATCATTACCCTCATACTTTAATCATTTGATGGAACCTTTATGTGAGATATTATTGTATAAGAGTATTGGAGTTGTAAGATTAAATCATTTACATTACTTATCAATGTTATTAGAGTTCAAATAGAGTGTATGAACTAGAAATATAGGTGTATCACCATTAGTATAATTAGATTTCCCCTTCAATTATCCTTCTACCCCTTTTCATCCCAAATCATAATGGATTTTAAGAAACTCATAAAATTAGATATATCATAGGAGATAGCCTCATAAATCTAGAGGTTTGTTCAAAGTATAGGTGTCCCAGACCTTAGACCATTCTAATGTTAGTCCAAGTTTGAAGGAGACGAGAGTATTCTGCCTATAGTAGGGTGTGTATCTGGGTTGTTAAGAGTTCTAGCATACCCAGTGGGACATAGATCTATCAATTGGAGTATAAATTTGTAGATTCTTAGTCTTTATAAGTATTTCTAATCACTCATATGGTCCTCATCTCTGAGGTAAAGGGAAACTTTTATTCAGAATTCATATATTTTCATGTGTTTTCTAGGTTATGGCATCTTATGGAGCAAAATTTGACCATCCATATCCCTATCATTAGTTCCAATATGATCCATATCCACCTCATCCTCACCCATATCAGACCTACCATTATCCATATCATCCTTATGATGAGCCTCACCAACCATATTTGGAACCTTATAAGCAGTATGGTGACTCATACCAATCCTATGATAACAATCATGAAACTTGTTATCTTCTTGATCAACTCAATCAAGTTCTAATATAGTCCATCTCATGATTCAAACAAAACCTATTTGGATATGATAAATAAATGGTGAGAATAGACACTCAAAAGAGATATGGATAGGATATCCCTAAACATGAAATTTATAACATGAGAGCTTCATTACAACAAGTCAAAGAAGTGTGTGCATTCTTCGTAAGGCAAGGCCATTAAAAATTTAGTATTGATATCCTTGACATAGGTGGTATAATTATAGGAATTGAAGAGAGGTTGGTGGTCAATGAGAAACACCAAGGTCACCATAATTAGTAGCATGTTCCCACTGAGTTGTGCTTTCATTTTCATTAATATCAAACAAATTTATATCACAACCCTCAAGATTCCTCACAAAGATACCAAGATTTCTTACTTATAATTATATCCAAGATAGACCTTAGAATAAGGAAGAAGTGTTTTTTGAGGAGGCTGAATCTCATGTTTCATAAAAGATCATACATGAGCCTTCATTTTTAGTTTTGTAGGGAGATATCTCTAATGAGTTAGTCCATGACTTTGAGGCTCACCTAGCCAGGTAAGTTGACCTTGGAAATCAATAGCTTCATAAATAAATAATAGATATAAAGGTAAGAAAATCTCAATATCAAGATCTTTATTTCACACCCATGGCTTCAATAAGTTCAAGGGAAGAAGTCTTAAACCCAAGTTAATGACTTGGAAGAAAATGTAACATTTAAGGGAGAAAGAAGAGAATTTAAGTATAAATCCAAGTGTTGTTATGGAAAGAAAGTAGGTAGTCATTTAGCTTATACTCCTTCCTCAAAATCCAAAAGCCTTCCCTTAATGGAAATCTATTCAAGAGAACTTGCAATAGAGAGATCAGGTGATTGTTGTCCAAGTTAAATAGCTCCACGAGCAAAATCAAGCATCCATGGTAACATCTTTGGACCTTTGATATATTTCTGATTATTTTTTAGTGTTTACCATGCCAATTATTGAGAAGGAGCCTCCCTTTTTGAATTGAATTAAGAAGCTCAAGCTGAAGTGATAGGTGATGAAAAAGAGGTTTCAATTGAACATGAGAAGTACATCACCTTTGAGACAATTATTGGTAAGGATAGCCATGACTTAGTCTTTCATAATGTTAAATAAGATGAGTTGTAAAATGAGATTAAAATGAAAGATAAGACACAATAAGAAGAGGTTTTATTTGAGCATCAAGAGTTTGTTTTCAAATAGCTTCTTGATCACATAGAAATTATTGTTTATCAAGATGTTCTACATGAACTTGCAACAGTTACTATTGATAAGTGTAGTCTAGCTAAAGAAGATAAGTGTCAAGGTAATGATGATGACATTTGGAATCAATATATGGATATTTACAACAAATATCAAGATCTTTAAGATCTCACACTTCCTATTAAGGATGTTAAAAACCAATCTGTTGCTTAACCTGTCAAATTTTTCCCATAAGAAGAGCAAGTTCATGATGATGTAATAAATGAAGAAGTGTTGGTTGAAGTATTACCTCAAATCATTTCTCCTAAACACAAATCAAATGAATAAATTTTTCCCTTTATCATCCCTAAAGAGATATAATATTTCAATCATGAAGGTCATGACAATTTACCTTTTCATTTGGAGTAGAGTGAAGGTATTAACCAAGACATATTAGATCATTAGCATCCCATGAATAATGAAAAATTGGAATTTTTCTTGAAAATTATAATAATATAGGGGGAGGATGATTAGGTCTTAAATCCACATTTGTAATCCATGCACCTTAAAATGAAATCAAAAGTCCCAATAACATCACTGAGAAGTCATGAACATGTAAATCCTCTAATCTACAAGAGAAATCTATTAACTATTGGAAATCACCATTAAAGATTCAATTTTGGACAATTTAGTTTTCCATTTGACCCTGGAGGAAATCTTTTCATTTCATGTTAGTTTTTTAAGTTTGTTTTTCATGTTTCAATAAGTGAATAACATAAGCAGTAGTCTACTACATTATTGTTGTCTTATCTTGTTTTCCTATTTCCTTAGGTTAGTTGTGTTTACTTCTTAGTTTATTTTTTTTTTCATGTATTTTTTAATTTATGTATTTTGTCTATTTTAGTCAAAAGAGGTGTCACAAAGTTCAAAAGTCTATTTGGTAGTCCAAGAGAGTGTCATCAAGTCATGTTGTCATGTTTCAAATTTCCATTGTCATGTGAAATTCAGTAGGTTATTTTGACCATAAGGTTTGTAAGCCCATATGAGTCACCAAAAATATTGGAAATTTGGCTTGTCAAGGAAAAATACCAACCCATATAATCCAAAACTTTATAGGGTATTATTTCAATCCTCTTTAGTGATTAATTTCCTTGAGAATCCATATATTTTATTGCCTAAAAGGATAAGTTTTGGTCTTAAAATTTTTAATTTCAGTCAAAATTATATTAAAATATCATTTAAAAACATTTAAACACATTCATATTTATGACTTCACTCTAGTCATAAAGTTTTATACTTTGAAAAGGTCATTTTATGCAAGTCTAAGCCTTAAAAAGGACCCCCAAGATCTCACACGTGCCAAATTTACCCATGTAAATTTGTCAAAAGACTTAATATTTGTGTTAAAATGTGCATAATTTGTTTAAATCCATCTTCGTGCCCTAAATATGGTGGTTCTATGTTTAAAGTGTGAATTAAAAGTAAAATCAAGCCATTTTCAATGAAGTTTTCATGTAAAGTATGGAATTATACAACTTTTTCCATACAACTAAGGCTAAGGTCAAGAATAAGAGGGAATATAAGTTTTTGTAAAATAAATTAAAGTAAAAATGATTCAAAACATGTCCAAAACCATTTTCCTTCAGTCATCTTACTTGTCTGTACATAAGGAGAACCCTTAAAGTTTGCAGGTGGTATGGCCATGAGAGAAAAAAAATGAGGTCTATAATTTTGGCCAAATAAATTAGTCTCATAGATATTATAATTATATAAGGTTTATCTAAAAAATTTCATCCATCCTTCATGAACCATCCCTTTGAAGTAGAGGCACTCATTATGGCTCCTTCATCCATGCATGCAATTGATTTTCTTGAATTTATCTTCATCTAAACATAATAGTAGATAAAATCCAAGTTGTGGAGATTATAAAGAGAATAATTAACCTTTAAATGGTATTAATAAGACATTTTCATCATTTTTTAGGTCAAAATAGAGATCAAGAAGATAAAATAGTGCAAATTCTACATTATACAAGCATGTAAAGGAGAATTATACAGTTCAAGAGAGACAAAGGGTTTCAAGATTTCTTGGTTTTTTAATGGAAATGATATCCTTAATGTTATTATGTTTTTCAAGAAAATTTTCTCAATATATTATTAAAACTATTCATATACATGGGCCTTTAATAGATCTCAATATTCCTCAAGGAATTGCAGTTTAGCATTTGTTAAGGTTCCCAACATACTCCTAGGTTTCATTTTCACATTATTATCCTCCTTGAATGGCCTAAAAATTGATATAATTATTAGAGGATAGGATATTTATTGAATAATATATTCAAGGTGGTTTCGAGTTTCCCATTCATGCTTTTATCACTCCATCTTGGTTCATCTCCATTATCATTATCTCTCACTACCATTGTCACTATGATCACACACATTTCTACATTCTATTCAATGTTTTCTATCTCCCTTTCCCATCATCCTCATTTACACTCATATAGATCTCATAAATTAATCATAAAGAGGATTAAATAAAACTTAAGGGTATGATGTTCACTCAAATATTATATGCACACCAAGAGACTATTGTTAAACAATCAAGAATGACTACCTAAATTCATCAATACATGAAGATTCATGAGTTTCTCATGAAGTAAAAAGATTAAGATGGGATAGAATATTTTTTTCTCAAGATTTTTTCCCAAATATATATTCAAAAATGGAAAATGATAATTTTCATGTTTGGTGACCTATCCAAGGTCAATTTTAGGCTATGTCTATATAAGATGACCTCATACAGTCACTTATAGTTATACTACACAACCACTTTGAAGGATAGGTTATGATCAATGTATGAGTGAAGGTTCAATGGAGTGAAGTGTTATTAATACATATAATCACTTAATTCATGGCATAATATTAATTAATCAACCATAATAAAATAATAAATAATCCTTTAAGACACCTTTAGGCCTATATTGAGGCCACAATAGTCAAGTATCATGACAATCTACTTATTGCCTATCTAGGATTGTGGAAACTAGTTGGTCTAACTAAATGTGTAAAAAATGATATGAGGGATATAAATAATAATAAAATCCTAATCCCAATAAAATATATGAGGAAAATACCTTTAAGGGACCTATAGTTAGCTTCAATAGCAAGCTACAACTAAGAAGGTAAATAATGTTATGACAGAGACTGTAATTGGATGTAGACTTTTAAGAGAGGTTATTAAGACTAATGGATATCAAGGAATAGTGAAATATAAGGACTCATGAACACCTTATGTTTTTTTTTCAAAATATCTAATCATCCTTGGACCTTACTATAGTCTGTACAAGGACATGACAAAAACATAATCAAGTACATATGAGAGAAAGGCCTATTTTAAAGAAGGAAGAATGGTGAACATATGAAGAATATAGTGTTATATATAAATTCATATTATTTTTTACTCAAATATAAATATTTAACGGAAGAAAACTTAATTTTGGTCATATTAGATATAAATCAACACTTGTAGCTAGGGTAAAGGTCTCTTGGAGTATGAAACTTGAGTCACCAAGAAAAAAAATAGTGAAAATGGTGTTGTTTTAGCATGAAGATAAATGTATGGTATGATCATGATTTAATATCACCTAATATGTTTTTTAATGACACATGGGGTTCAATTGAAGAGCTAAAATAGTCATTCATTTCCCAAGAAGGTAACCTATAGCCTTCTTGACAATTTCATCCCCAAAATAGTCAAAAGGATTAAATCAGAGTGGTATATGAAAAGTATCTTGTAACATGGAGGTTTCATGAAAAAATTATGTTATAATCTAATAAATAAGATGAATATGGTTCTATAAAAACTGATACAATTAGGATTGAAACTTAGAACCACACCTACAACCATCATCTATAGACCTATCTCCAATAATATGGACCTGATAGCAAGTGTCTCATGATGGAGTTCATAATAAAATAATGGATTTTAATGATAGTATGGAATATTTATATGGAGATAAATATTTTAATTAAGTTATATTATAAAGAGAGGAGTGACCCAAACATCAAACAATTAAGATTAAATAGTAAAGAAGCACACCTACAGTCATACTAAGTGGTAATGACATTGACATAGTCATATACTATAAATATGAACTTAGACCATTCTAGTCAAGGAGTGAGTATATTGAAATATTATCTCAAATAAAACATCAAATTACATCTCCAAAACCTTGGTCAAAGACACTAAATCATTCTATGAATAGAAAGATGATAGTACAATCTTATATGGACTATGACTATGTAAAGGCCTAAATATATTGTGTGAAGAGTCAATAATATATGAATGAGATAATTGGAGGGTTTTAAGTTATGTAAGGAGTCTTGAAATAACCAAAGGGTTATTTTATATATTCAATCACCTCTACACCTCATCAACGCCATCTACAGTAATGTTTATACATATTCAAAATGAGGTTTTGAGAAGTATGGTCTGATCTAGGTTTCATAGGGTTACAAGGTAACCAATGGGGATGAGACCACTAAAAAGAGAGTATTTTAATTAAATAATAAAAGCATAATTACCATGATTAATCATAATTCAAGGTGGAAAAAATAACATAATCATAGGTCTTATGATATAAGAAAATAAATGTAGCTCAAGCTAAATTTTGGGAAAATTCACCTACAGGCCACTTTATACATCATCTAAGAATTAGACATGGTGGATTTGGTAATAATGACTTGATATACATACAAATAATCTTAGTGAGGTAAATTTAGAAGGGTAAATACTCACATTTTTTGTCACATTAAACCCCCTATCTATTGATAGTCAAAATCCAAGTAGGCATAATTCTTGAAGAGTTGTAAGGTGTGTAAAATGGTTTAAAGCTCATATAAGGTCTTGAAAATAATTAGATATTTATTTTAAGTCTCTATACACAATTAAAGGGTGATAAAACTCATATTTCAATGCAAACCATGCTCTTGAGATCTAAAGAAGCAAGCATACTTACATACTATGTTATGAGTGATGATACTCAAGTGGTTTGAGACTATTTAAAAACATCAAGTAACTTTTGGAAGATAAAGGGAGAGTGATAATGAAAGTGAAAAAGATCATGAAGAATAATATCTAAGGTTAGCATAGGAAAATCATCAAATTCAAGAATAAGGGCTATATAGGTTGTGTTTGTAAAAAAAACTTAGGCTAGAGAAATGAAGGATTATAGATAATTTAATGACTATGAGACTTTTAAAAAATATTACTATAATTATTATATAATTTATATAGTTTTAAAAATCTTTATAATATGTTCATGAGGGATAAAACACTTGCACCTTTGCATATGTAAATAAACATTCGTTCCTACAGGAAGTTTTAAGAAGCATAGAGTCCAAATTGAGTTTAGACAGAAAAATGAGGTCACAAGAGGTGAAATTGGAATGGTAAAAATGGTTTCTAATATATTAAATTCCTTTACAAGTGTCTCAATACATTAAATAATTAGATTAGGCTAAACATGCCTAAAAACTAGTTTTAGGCCTAGAAGGCCTATGCCACCTGAAGACATTTTCAAACATTACAATTAAAAATGACATCATAATATGATATGATGATATTTTTAAGGTGATATGAATATTATTTCAAGAATATATAAGCAATTGGAAGGTCAAATTGGTCCTTTGGAGGAGCTTAAATTACCACAATCCAAGACATCCATTCAAACCAGCTTTTGAAGTGATCATATCTTTCATCACAAGGGAAATTTGGAGAAATGGTATTATCATGATTTTATTATCCTTATGAAATTATAATTCATGAAGTATTAAGTTTGGTTGAGGGTTTCTACTTTATGAACAATCTCTAAGAGCATAAACATGTCCAAAATACATTCAAAACCCTATAGGCAAACTTCATTATGTACATATATTTTCCCAACATTTGCATGGGAAACAAATATTCTTAAGTAAATTAAGGGTGTATATGAAATAAATATTCATGGAAATAATTTTGGGTTTGGAGTTCTATACTTTATGAACCATGGTTAAGAAGGTTCACCTCGAAAACCCTTCCAAACCCTCTTAAGGACTAATTCTAAGAAAAATAAATTTTATTGAAATAAAAACTTCATTAATTATCCTAAAACATATTAAAACATGAATTATTCTTAGATAAGGTCCTATAAATGGTATGTTTTTGTACAAAATTATACAGACATGGGAGAAAATAGGGTTTTTTGAAGAAAAAGTGATGAAGGGAGAGGTACAAGGTAGTTTAATGAATTAAAATTCATGGAGAGTAAATTTTGTCACTTTTTATTCCTAATAAATCCATTATATGTTAAAAAAATTCCTATAAATTCACCTATCATCTCATTTAAAATAGTTGGTCTATAGAAATTTTAAGGCAGTTTGACCTAGTCAACTACTTTGACTAAGATCTAGGTGTGTCTTCATCAAAATTCTTCATCAAAATGACCTATATCATGATATTATTGGTTGTTATAGGTATAATACTCAACATATTTTTTGGTTTTTAATGTTTTCATGTAGGTTATAATGGCTTCAACTACAATAAATGAGGCTACTAGGCCTATTTGGCCTTGTAGGCCTCTTTGATCAATCAAGAGAAGTGAATATAGCATATAAGGATGTTGATAAAATTTAATGAGGATTTTAAATGATTCACAAATTATCTTTAGGTGGCACTAAAAATGAGATAAATGGTCATTAAGTGGCATTTCCATGCCATCTCCATGCAAAATTGGTCCTTACCATGAGTTCACTGATCTAAACTAGCAATTAATGCATGTTTCATGGTCTTCATGTTGGAGAAGTAATACACTTAAATTGATCTAATTTAAAGTGGATTTATTTACCAACTTGTGGTATATCATGCTAAATAAGGATTTTTAACAAGTCAAGATGTCTCACCACCTCATTTCAAAGCCAAAGATACCTACAAAGATCATGCAACCTACTAGACACAAGGAGACTTCTTGAAGATTATTATTATCAAATTGTAACTAAAATTTGACTTGAGATGATGTTTTTTTGACTTTATATTCTCTATTATATGACAATATCTTAAATTATTCTCTTCTCACTTCTACATATTTAACCTCTTAGGCTTATTTTTAGGATCCCTGTTTTAGGTATGATGAAACTCTATGAAGATTGAGCTTTGTAAACCTTTTCAAATGAATAAAATGAATGTTTAATATTATTTTATACATGTTTATTATAATTATGTTATTTTTATTTTCACATGTGTAGCATTTTTTTCATTAGTAGGTCCTAATCTCACATAGCTACTAGTATGTCATCTTATGTAGGTCATATATAGTGTTTGATGTTGATTGATTGAGCTAACAGTGGAAATATTAACTAGTTAGTGCATTGAATAAGGCCTACCATCATTACCCTCATGATTTAATCACATAATGGAACCTTTGTTTGAAATATTGTTATATAAGAGTCTTAGAGTTGTAATATTCAATCATCTAAATTACTTATCAATGTTATATGAGTTTAAATAGAGTGGATATACTAGCAATATAGGTAGATCACCATTAGTAAAATTAGATTTCCCTTTCAGTTATAATTCTACCCATTTTCATCCCAAAATCATAGTATATTTTATGAAACTGAGCAAATTAGATACATCAGAGGAGCTAGCCTCATAAATCTAGAGGTCTATTCTAAGTATGGGTGTCCCACACTTTAGACCATTCCAATGTTAGTCTAGGTGTGAAGGAGATCAGAGTAATTTAATTTTAATAGGGTTATATTTATGTTGCTAATAGTAATTTTGGATTTAATATTATTCATGTATTCAATAATATTGTACTCCACTTTGCCTTGCTCTTATCTATTTTGTAGTTGTTCGTTCCCTTTAGGGAGAGCTAGATTTTTTTCAACTCTTGGATTTGGTAGATTAGAAATGTTGTTTAGATGATTAGATATTCTAAAGGTATATTTATTCCCTAGGATATAATTTACCTTCTATTATTTTTGGAAATCCTACACTTCATTAGAGTTGTATTTTAGTTCACTATCATTTTCTTTTAGGAAGAAAGACTCATGTGTTTCAAATACCACTGCCATGTTTGAAGATCCATATTATTGATGGAACTCTAGTGTATTATTCATCAAGTCTGGCCTTACCATTTATCTATTGAATATCTTAAAGACTACACAAAACTCCACACATTTAAGCTCACCATGTTGTGATGTAATATGGACTCTACACCAATTGGGCAATATTGTGCATACTATGTTGATCTCTCAAAACTTGTTGGGATGTTAATCTACATTATTATCATTTTTTTGAAGGGCATATTATATCTTTTAAACTCAATATTATATTTATTATTATAGCTAGTGGTATTTCTCATCTCCCTATGCATATTCAGGAATCTATTACTCAGTTTCTAGACCATTATTTGGATGGAATTTAGTTTTGCTTTTATATAATTAGTTATTTGTATAAATAAAACATTATAGTAAATTGAGTGTTGATTTTTTTGATGAATATTAATTTTTATCTTGTTATTCATATACCCATAGTGATTTTTCACATGCTACATTAGAGGAGTTAGTCTATATAGTTGATTTTGATTGAAAGAAGGGCCATTTTTATTGACATGAGGGACTAGATTTAGAGCTAAAAAACCAACATTGATATTTAGAGTCATAGGTTTTTTATTTTTAAATTGTATATAATATTTGATAGCCTCTTCATATGATAAATCTAGAGTGGTGTTACTAAAAAATCTTTGTAGGAAAACTATAGTGATTGGGTCGAGAGTGTTTCTATGCATATCTAATGCCAATGGTTCATCTACTGTGTACTCTAAGTTAATCCAAGTTTACATCTTCTAGAATATATCATTGAAAGATTTAATTATCTCATTAGGATCCATTTTCATGTTGGTAAAGTGTTGATATACCAATACAATACAGGTAATTTTTTTTAAATTAGGAAAGAAATGTCCTCTAACATGCATTTTAGTAAGTGATAGAGTTATCTTAAAGGTTGAGATACCAATCATAGGTAGCATATTGTAAGGTAAATAATAAAATTCTACATACAAAATCTTCATTATTAACACTCATAAATTTTAATATATCCTTAAAATACTTAATGTGTTCCTCTTCATTTCTTCCTCTTGATGGGGAGAAACAAGGTAGATATTTCTCTAGGTTTATGGGAAAATTATGATGCCTCCTAGGGTGGCAATCACATATCTAACCAGCCAATGATATTTTTGTGATATAGGATGATTAATGAGATGGATATTCTTGATTGGATAAGTTTTTCTACTCCTTGGAATATTGTGAACAATTAATGTAGATCAATGACTTTGAATAACTGATAAGGGTAAAACTAACTGATTGGTTTGGGCCCTACACCTGGTAACTCTCTTGGGTGTCTCTAGTGGAACTAAATATCCATGTAGGTTTTTAATAGGGTTTTCTTATAGTGAAATGAATCCTAGTAGAGAAATCAAACCTAAGTGGATGGGATGGATGGGTGATATTTAATCTAAAGTGGATATATCTCAGTCAAATATAATTTAAAAGGAGTGAAGGGTAGATAAGAAAAGAAGATTTTATGATCTCAAAGAGTCACTTATTAGGTTGTTTTATTAGTTAAAAAATACTCTTAAAACTAATTCTTACTACTTTCAAATATTACACACTTATAAGTAAACAAAATTATGAATTTTGGCAAGGGATGATATAAGAAACTTGATGGTCTCAACTAAAGGTTGATTCCATAAGTTTTGCTCTTGCATACTCATAATTATAAGATTACATCTCAAACCAATAAGGCATATAATTTAGTTATGGCTCACACTTAAAAACTATACACAAATAAATCATGCATACACACTAATAATAATATAGTTTAAAATAATTGTTTATCAAGATATACTAACATTCAATAGAATTTTCACATCTAAAACTAACATATATCAATTAAAACAATTCTAATATATTTATACCTTTTACACACTTCAAATTACTATATTATAAAAACTAGAAAAAAATCTCAATATCACATGAGTGGAAGGAGAAAACACAAACATAATCACATGTGATAATCAAAATTAATTTATTATTATATTGATCAAATATTCCAACCTTTTAGAATGTAAAATTATAAAGATATATAGACTTATGGAGGGGATTAATCATCCTAAAAGTGTATTTAAACTTATGGTCACATGTTTCAGTCAGAACATGAGTTCTAATTTTAGTCTAAAAATTGCATGTGTTGTATGTTTGTGTCTAATTACATTTATGTCAAAATTAGTTGTCTTGTGTATGGAAATGTAATGTGTACATGCTTACAGTAGTTCAAGAAACTTTACATGTATGTTCTAAATATAAATAAACTAGGAATAAAATTTGAATAAATTATGCATTTTTTATGTATACATAAAAATGTGGTCATCAACTCAAGGTTTACCATGTGCTTACATGGTTGACAAGGTTATTAGAGACATGAAATTGGATGATTTCCTTGAAATAGGAGTTTTTATGTTATAATTATTATTTACTTCTAAATATTTATTTTTATTGTTCTCAATGTCATGTTGATATTTGATTATATTCATGCTATGAAGTGAAGGCTTATGCACCCTATTCACCTACTTCAAAATCCTTTCACATTCATCTTTGGTAGTCTTGAAGTTATATCTAAAGATCTCAACTTTAGTGACTTTCTTTCTAAAAAAATTGATCTCTACCTCTATGTATTTTATGGTTTACCCTTGTATGTCATGTTTGAAATTATTTGAAGCTTGTTGTAAGAGTTGATCAAAATTGGCCTTGCCAATGAGTCTTCATGTTGAATCCTTGCCCTAAACAAACTTCACCTCATCTAAAATTTTCCAAGGGTGAGTCTCATGTTCTAAATATTTTTCATTACTACCTTGTCCACATTAACCCATTCCATAACCTCTTATGTTTTTATGTACATCAACTTGAGAGCATTGATAGCCTCCAATAGTACCATCAAGTTCACATGTGCATATGACTTTCCAATTATAAAAAGAATAAGGAATTTTATTTTATTTTGATCTATCTTTAAAGAATTTAAAAATGTGGTGGTATCATCTATGTGGGGTGATAATTATACCCTCATTATATTAATGGTCTCAATGGTATTATATAATATAGATGTTGGAATTTGGACATTCATTTTAATTTGTTCTAGAACACAAACATTTTGTTTATGTTCTCTTAGTTGCTATAATTCTTATCCCATCTCTCTTCATGCCATTTATGTACCTTCATGTATCTCTACTAGGACATCTTTATGTGTTTCCATATAAGATTTAAAATCCTAAATATATGTGGATTACCCCAATTTTTTATCTTTCCTTTTTGTCAAAGTGAACATGTCTTCTCATTCTTCTAGAATGACTATTATACTAATATTATCTTCTAGTTTCCTCTTTCTCACCCTATGCACACCCCTTGTAGATTTATCAAAAATTTTACTCACAGTGGGCAATTAGATAATTATAATATTAGGCCTTTTATAGGCCCATATCCATGTCTATTGCCCATTATGGGAGGACTAGCTAGGATGGGTCCATAGGTTAAGTGTTTGAGGTTGTAGTCTCACCCATTATATCACCTAATATTTGATTTAGAGTTTCCTCTATGAAGGGATCAGGGAGTAAATTCCATATGATATTGGATCAATCCACTTCACCATATTATGGTAGTGGATAGACTTTCTATACTAGCCTTATCTTATTCTTAGCCTTTCAAGTGGTTATCATAGTTGTCTCCTAACAAGGACTAGGAGGAGGAACTAGTAGACTTAACTATGTAGATGAAAAATGTAATTGGGAAGTGGCTATTGCTCCCCTTTTTTATTGTTTTTACTTTTTATTTGTTTTTATGGGGAGTGGTGTAGTAGTGGAAGGGACTACACTAGGAATAGTAAGAGTGGATGTGTGAGGAGAAATTGGAGGAATAAAATTTAAGGAAGTAGGGACTACAAGGGTAAATGGGGGATCCTCTACCTTTGGTACTAAATATTTTGTTGAACAACAGGTTGAATAAGATAAACCTCCACCTTAGGAACCAAGAGAGGAGGGGGGATAGGAGGGGTGAATGTATTAGGACCAAATAAACTAACTATAGAAAGAGGCATATAAGAAATAGTAGGGGTAATGGAAATAGGACAGAGTGTGGGATCACATGATGTTTTCTGATGTAATGGTGCCTTTCCCTTTGAGTCTTGGAGGTTAAATACTTTTTATCTTTGTAATTATGCCTCTTCATACAAAAATATTTTCTGAAATTGCCTCTTGTGTAGCTAACTCCATTGATGGTCTAGTTGTCACTCAATTTTGCACCACTAGAGAGTTAGTTAAATCCTTTTACAAATTTAGTGGAACATGGGACTACCCCTAGGCCTATCGTTTGCCTATAGAAGGGGTGAACCTCTATATTAAAGGGCCAGCTCCCTATATTTTTATATTCAAGATCATTTCCTATACTTCAAGCTCATTTAGATGAAAAGGGAGAGAAAAAACATAAAGTAAACCTATCATAATGAGGTGATGCACCAATTTAAACCTAATCACTACCAACCAATTGTAATTACACTTCAAACAAAAGCATAATTTTCACATAACACTAATCCATATCAACATATTGCGTTAGTATTTCTCATATAGATTTGTGAAGTAAGCTTGAGCTCAAAGGACAAAACATAAGGTCATGAAATGAAACTAGTGGAGAGAAAAATCACTAAAATAATGAAAAATTAATTGGAACACTTCAAGTTACCTACAAAAGACTCTCAATACTGAACATGAATTCAAACAAGGACAACATGCCAAAGAAGAGAATCCATCACTTAGCAAGATCAACTAGTTTAACATACACATTGAAATAATACATAGAGAAGGTAAAAAAAATTGTTATTTATTTATCAAAGGATATAAATTATCATATGTTTTCCATACTCAGGTGGAGGATAATTAATAAGCTAAAAGTGGCTAAATATATAACATAAGTGAGAGAAAGAAGAGAAGGGTGTAGGAGAGAGAGCAACTAGACAAGTGTCCATGAGTTAGAAAAATAAGAGGAGTTATGAAACTCCATCAATAGGTCTAATAGTTGATGTGTATCTCCATTTAATATGCTCTCACTCTCCAAGTGGTGTAGGATTTGAAATACTTACTTGACACCTTGACTAGCTTCTTAAAGCTACCCTTTACCTTGCCATGTTGAAGGACAAGTTGCCTTCTTAATGGTAATATCAAGTTATATTAAATATTATCTATACCTTTAAAATTCTCAATTTACCCCCTTAGGTTTTATTTAACACATCACTTCTAGTTTTTTCTAGGTGTCTAGAGGACTCTTCATCTCCTTAGGCCAACTTTGCACACAAGTGTCAAATCTTAGTTTCTTCTTCTTAAATCATAGAAAATTCATGGATGGTTTATTCAACACATATTTTAACTAAAAAATCCATTTTAGGTCTCAAAATAGCCTCAACAGTTAATTTTCTACCAAAATCCATAAATAGGCCTCATTCCACCTCCTTGTGTAGAGATTTGTATATATTATGGTGATAATATGAGGTTATATTATAGGAACCATTATTTCCTTATATCTCCATGTTCAATTTTAGGATCAAAAAGTTAGTAGGGATATCCTTTTCTACAACTTCTCTCTCCTAACTAGGCCTCAATTAGGCTTCCTTACCAAGAGATTGAAATATTGATCTACAAAATCCCCACATGTTCTAAAATCCAAATAATAATGTTATTCACTTGGAAAACCTCTTCCTCTTTCTCCAATCCATTTTTAAAGATCTAACAACTTATAAAGACCTACCAAATAACAAAACATAGTCTTTTTAGGCTTATTCCATATAGTATTATACCAACCAATAGAATGGGGTGATTATGAAGGTAATATTAATAATGTTATAGTTCATTTGGAAGTTTTTATAATTCATCTAGAGGAATATGAATTTATTTCTCTCTCATCGGGTCCTTATAGCTCTATTGGGAAACTTAAAATTTCTTTGAGTTCTTAACGATAGTTCATATATCTTAGGGAATGAAACCAAAAAAATGGAAGTGAACTATGGTATTTAAAATCCCCTAAGATCCCAAGATCCAATTCAAATCCTTTGTTCTATATTAAGCGTTGAAATCTAGCCTCTCAGGATTGCAACAAGCATTCTTTGAGGTCTGAGAGTAAACTAGGTTAATAGGTGGTTTTATTGAGTTGGTTTAATCTCCAATGACATAAATGAGGTCTAAAACATCTGCCCTAAAATATTTTAGTGGATTTATTACTTCTTTTATCCTATTATGTCTCCAACCAACCTATTTACTTAGGCCTAAGGTTCTTGAGCCAAACTGCCTAAGATACCCTAACGGCATGTGTTTAATTATTTCATTCAATATTGGAGATATAAGATCTCATGAAATAATTGTATATATTTCTCAAAATATTTATAGTATCTATAAATTTCATCTTAAATCCTAATATCTTCATTTCATCCCTTCTTATGATTGACTATCTAGTAAGTTTGTGTATGCACTCATGACTGCTTGAAACTAAACAAGGTATGCCAAGTTTATTACTTGAGTATGAGGGTGTGATGGAAAAAAAATAATAATCATAAAATCATGTGCAACCACTTACTCTCTCTTAATTATTTTTTAGATCATTAGACCTTTCAAAAAATAAAGCTTCTTTGGTAATGTATGATTGTGTCATGACTAGGCCTCTACTAGGTATGCTTATGATTCCACTATTATTAAGTGTACCTAATGGATATTTGTGGAATATTAAGCATATAGAATCATTGTTAAATCATATTATTTTGGATCATTCCTTGTAAACCTTTAAACTTTTTAATACAAACATACTACTCATGAGGCATCAGGCATGTTCTTACCCTAACTAAGTAAACATGGTTTTATTGTTTGTTTTTGCTTTGGGTGATTTAGAGACTCTATGAGGTTTAAATTCACTATGAAACTATTTTTAAATGTTTATCCTTATTGTCTATATATATTTTTAGGCTATCAAAAATACCTAGGTAGTCATGTGATTAAATCCCCTTCATTTAATGGTGAAGCTCCTATACTCTTATGGCTATTTACTTATAATTATTCAAAATTATTAGTTATTCATAGATTATATGAAAGTTGTATTATTTTATAAATATTAATTTAATGATAGATTTCATGAACCATAAAGATGTTATTTTATAGAAAGTAAGCAACTATTTCAGAGAATTTATAAAGAAATTTTGGGAAATTGAGAATGAAAGACTAAAATATGTGAGAAGAAAGAAGTTACACTTCCAACTAAGTAGTTTTATAGATCTTATTGAATCCATACAAGTAGAAAAACATTTTAGAGATGATTATCCTTTCAAAAAATGATTAATAAAGATTGAAATTCATAATTAGATTTAAAGATAACATAAACTTTACCATTTTGATCTTCACAAATCCAATAAATGATATCTTGAGATGCAAAGTTCCATAGAAATCAATGTCCTTAGTCACTTTGAAATGATTTAATACAAAATAAAAACACTAAAATCTAAACACAAAGTTTTAGATTGCTTAATCTCTCTTACTTCAGTTACAAATTACTTTTCAAAGATTACCATCCCCAAGCATGTAGGTCTGCACTTATATTTATATAATTTTAGAAGTTAAAATAGAATAGGAGACAACTCCTTAAATTTCAAAATTTTGTGCTATAAACTAGGAACCATTGAGAGGCATCCTCCTATAATTTCTCCTTTGTGGCATGCAATGGTCAATGACATGTAACATTTGTCAATTTTATTGTTTGGATAAAAAATAATCTCTTTGCATGCAGCGCAAAGTTTACTTAAATAATTTACTTTTACAAAATGACTTCAAGTAATGGTGCTTAGCCACGTTACTTGAGTCTTACATTTTAAAAAGTAATATACCTATACAAGTAACATCACTAAATGACTTTAATTGAAGTAATTACTTATAAGTTACTTAAAACATATCACTTGAAGAAGATAGAGGAAAATGGAAAGAAGAAAAAAGAAGTTATCAAGAAGAAGAGTAATAAAAATCATTCCACTTTGTGGGCTTCATATCTACACTTTTCTCTATATTTGATGTGTTGAGACATCATGGACTATAATGCTACATCATCTATCTTTGCAATTGATTGCCTTTTTGTCTCATTCCTTACCAGTTCTCTCTCCATTTTTCTATAGTATTATTTTACCTTCCCAATCCTAGGTTCAAGTCTCCTAACATCTTGTTAATTTTTTATTAACTCCTTTATAGATTATACTATGAAAGAAGTTGAAGATTTCTCAATGTTTTGATTGAACTGTTGATGCAAATCTTTAGGTATTCTATAATGCTCATTTGAATCTATGAGGTAGTAGATACAATATTCCAAATCTCCTTTCACATATAGATCTTATTATTTTAGAGTTTTTATTTCTTCAAGAATGGCTTAAAAAATGTAGAGGCAAAAAGATATAATGAGCTCTTCTTGCCTTGCCTTCTTTATTAAGCCATCTTGAATAATTTATTCTTTAATAGAAACTTTCTCACTTAAAGCATTTATTCCCTCTAGGCTTTCATTTTATAATTCATATATTCCATTCTCATTTTCAATTTCTTTCATCAATGTCTTCAGCTATGCCAGTTTATTTTTGATGTTAGCCAAGTTGTCAGGAAACTATTTTTAAGTGGTATGAAGCATCTTCTTTATCCATTTATCAATAGATTTAGCCTTGTCCCCAATTTCTTTTACGTTAGTAATAACTTTTTGACCAATTAAATCTCCTAAAAGAATTGATTGTTGTGGAGTATACCTTGCCACCTTGGTAATTATTTCACATAGCTTGGAATTTTGCTCTTTCAACCTAGATTTAGTATCCTTCTCCTCATCGAGCTTCTTAAAAAGAGTGTTAATCAGAGTTTGAGTGTCTTACTTTAAGCATTTTATGGTAACTTATCTAAGGGATATTTTTGTGACTATTAAGTCTTTCTCAGTGACTTCACTTTTATTCATGCCCTGTGGAGAAGCTGATATCTCTACAAATTTCTATCCCAAAGGTTCAATTATTAGCTTAGAAGTTAATTTATCACTCTTAGGTTTATTTTATTTTCTATCAAGACTATTTAATATCTTCAAATCAATATTTATACACTGTTAACCTTTGATGTGTCTAGGGATATGTGTGGCTAACTTGTGGCTTACATACCTCTTTTATATTCTTAATACATTTCACTATGTTCTTAGTTAGGTTAGCCTATGGATTAAACATGGATAAGTAGACTATATATAAGAGGTAGTGGCTAGTCTTTGATAATCATATTAAGTATTTTGATCTTATTTCTTTGTTGTGGAGGTTTCCTCCTCAAAGTGGATTTGCTATATTATTTAGTATTAAATTTTCTCTCAATTATTATTGTGTGATCTCTCATATTTGTTGATTATGTGTGTTATGTCATCATTTTGTGTGAACATCTAAGTAATATCATTGCAAGTAGTATCAGAGGTTTAATTTGGGCAAGTTTCTTGTGGAATTTTTTTTTGGATATAGCAAGGAACATTGTGATTAGAAGGAGCAAAAAAGATAACTTGCAATCTGGGAAGAATTAATTTTTTATGTCAATGTAGTATTTTTTGAAACACATTTCTAAAAAAAATTTTGAAAAAAAAGAGTCTGGAAAAAACATTTTCCCCTTACACATTTGCAGTCTTAGATTCATCTCAGTGAGACTATCACAATGGTATATTATTTTAATACACTTATATGGTGATGAATTTTTTTACCCTAGTACACAAAGGAAGTCATTAAATTCATCTTGGTGAGGTGATCTTAATGGTACCATCTCTTAATACACTTTTTTTGTGGTAAAAAACCTATTAGGGTTTGTATATGGTAGGTCCTTCTACTTAGGGAATAAAATGGGGAAAGAAACTTTTAATACTCCTATCAGTGACATGGAATCTAGAACTTCAAATCCATTGATTTCTCAACTTTAAGCTGACATAAAGGGCTTGGTATGTCATGATGAATTTGTTTTAGTACAAGCATATGTTTTAAGGATGTGTGGAGATATTAATGGGGTTCACACTCAATTGCATTAGATCAATATGCAATTGGCTTCCCTTTCATCTCAATTATAGCCAAATAACCCTCCACTTCATCATTCAATTCCTCCTCCTTTCAACACTAACAAATCCAATTATGGTGTGAAACTAATGTTGCCAAAAGTAGACATGTGTAATTTTAATGGTAAGCATACTCTCAATTATATTTCCCAAATTGATAATTTATTTGATCTACATACAACTCTTAGTTCTCAGAAGGTGATAGTGGTATCTCTTTATCTATAACCTTAGTAGCTCATTTGGTATCATTAGTTATGTGCTAAAAATAAAAATAATGCTGCTCCTATTACATGGTATTTTTTAGTGATGAGTTGTTGGCTCATTATTAGAATAATGTCTCTAAAAACTACTTCATCTAGTTACCTAAACTATGGAAAATAGGAACTGTGAAGCATTATATTCATCAATTTTAGAATCTATCCTTATGGGTGGAGGACATCACTAAGGAAAGTTTAACTGATCTTTTTGTGGGTGGCTTTAATTATAGAATCTAAATATAGGTTTGTATGTTTAACCTAGAATCTATATCATAAGTTATCCCAAAAGCATGCATGGAAAAAGAAAAAGAGATGGTCAAATGGAAAACTTTTACTACTGGTCATGATCAAACTTTTCTAGCACCATCATTTACTAAACCCACCAGATTGACACCTTGACAAATTAAGGAAAAGTGAGCCAAAGGGTTGTGTTACAGTTGTGATATAAAATGGAGCAAAGAACATCATTATGCTAAAAATAAGTTGTTTTACATCGAAGGTGCCAATGAGGATGATGATGATGATAATGAGGAGGTAATTGATGAGGGTAAAAAATGTCTTGAGGAGGAATCTAAAGACTCTCAGCCTACTATTTCCTATCATGCCCTTTTAGGTATTAGTACTCCCTAAACTCTTAAGGTGGTGGGTTTCTTAAAGAAAAAAAAGGTCACAATATTGATTGGTTCTAGGAGTACACACAACTTCATCAATATTAATTTGGCTACTCATTTGAACTATTTCATTTATCCCACTCTAGAATTTTAGCTCATGATTACATATGGTGGTATTGTTAGCTACTCAAGAAAATGCCATAGTATTAAGCTGGCCAAGGGAGACCACTTGTTGGATTCTCTTATGTTTGTTATTCCCATGGGGGAGATGATATTGTTCTGGGAGAATAGTGGCTCATCACTTTGGGAACTATTGAGATGAATTTATAGGAATTATTCATATGCTTTCATTTTAAGGGAAGGATATTTGAGCTAAGGGGATTAAGGGATAAATCTCAAAAATTTGTTATCTCCTATCAAATTATAAAGATTCTCTATAAGGGTGGTAAAGGATTTGTAGCTCACTTATTTTCTAGGGAAGTTTAGGTAACTCAGCCATTTACACATCCTAATCTACAACTAGTGATTGATGGCCATTTGGTTATTTTTGGTGACATGTCAAAAGGAAATCCACCTAGCCTCACACATCATCATGCTATCAAACTTATTATTTATAGTACACCACCTAAAATCAAGTCATATAGGTATCCCTATGCATATAAAATTGAAATTGAAAAGATGGTATAAGAGATGTTGGATGCAGGAATCATTCATGACAACTAAAGAAAATATTATTCACCAATTATCATGGTGAGAAAGAAGGATGACACTTGGAAGATGTGCCCTGATTATAGAAAACTCAATAGGTACACTTGTTTCTACTCTATTTTGCTTTCTACATTCAAAGAAGGAATTAAGAAACTAAGAAGAATGGTGAAGGTTAGATGTTACTTGGATGTAGTCGTGTGCACCGAAATCAAATGTTGGAAGGTACTCCTCTTTGGCTATAGAGGAATGACACCTGCAAAGTAAAAGAGACTAAAACATGAAAAATGTTAGATGAGGAGATGGTGGGTTGTCAAGCAAAAGCTTGATCCCTAAAATATGAAGACTTCCTTGAGGGATATCAACCCACTGATTAAAAATAGAATATTTGATAGAAATAGAAATAATGAAAGATAGAATGAAAGAAATAAAAGACAAAAAGCAAAATGCATACCTGATATGCAGCAAATTGCTCTGCACAGTCGCCGATGTCGGTGTCTGTGCCGGCATCAGTTAGGTAAGGATGTCGACATCGGTTAAAGTGCCAGCCTCGGTAGGGGTAATGACCAATGTCGGTCAGGGCAACAATTTTTGGATGGGGTCTGGTCAAGTCTAGACAGGGTTTTAGGATTGCAGAATGGTCTGATGTTTTGTTTGAGGGTTAGGGAGCTGGTTTAGGAGTCAGAGGGATTGTTTAGGGGTTTGTGCAGAAATCTGGGCAGAGTTACAGACTGTATATTCTGAAAAGGGTGGATAGAGGTGATACAGGAGAAAGTCAAGTCAGGTTTGTAATCTGAATTTAAGTTGGGGTGGTAATATCAATTAAAAACAATAACCATAGAACAAAATGAAAGCACAGAACAAATGCTTACCTGTTACATGCTGAAGATAGAGTAGGAGACATAATTGATGTTGTCGGTGTGTTGTAGAAGTTTAATGTAGCAGACCTCCAACAAGATGACTGAAGCAAAAAACCTGTACCAGAGAGAGAGAATATGAGAGATTTGATTGCAGATTGATTAGATGCAAAAGTTGGCTGATCCCTCGTAGGTCGAATGAAATAATGTTTTAAAAGAAGGTCCGATAACCGATTGGGAAACTGATTGGCAACCAAATAATGAATAATAGATAATGGATAATAGATAATGGATCCTATGTTTGGGTCAAGAATGTAGTATTAAGGATAACTGATGCCAGCAGGACCGTCGATGTCGACTGAGTAGTGACCGACATCGGTAGATGCAGAATGGGGATAGAGGCTAATTTTAGCTTTCTTCTCATTTTGACATGCTACCAGGGGCAAGGCTCATGGGAAAATGGTCGATAGGGGTTAAATAGGCGTGGGAGAATAAAATGGGGGTTAAGGGGAGGATGACAAGAGTTAGACACAATTTCGGTGTCTACATTTTCCCCTTTTTGTCTTGTTGGTTGTTCTGGATGAACTACAAGACAAAAATAGGAGTTAGTTACCCCAGGTGTGGGATAAATTTGATTCCATCTTGTTGGTTGTTAGAATGAACTGCAAGACAAAAAAAGAAGGTGGATTACCCCGATTATGGATGAGGTATTCCCCCTCAAAGTAGGAGTTGAGGGAAGGGAACCAAGAATCAGGTGCTGATTTGACAAAGAGTGGATGAAAAAAGGGTGAGGGTGAACGTTGCAAAAGTCATGATTGCATGCATACCACTACACGAGATGGTCAAGTCAAATTTTCACAGGTCAAGGGTCAAGGAGTGCCAAAATTGAAATAACTAAGCCTTAGCATGTGGTCATATCTGATCAGGTTATTCAATCAAAGCTGTAGCTCTAATGGGTCATCATGTTCCAGGTATCTCGAGCTCAGGAAGTGATCTTAGAAACACAAAAAAGTCACAAGTAGTGTAGATCAACCAGCTTGCGATCTTATACTTGTGAGGGTCCAAAATATAGTCTACACACAATTTTGCTAACCAGTCGTGGGGTAGCATACATGCAAAAACAACCAAGGCAAAGTCATCTTGGAAGTGGTCAAAGTCGGAGGAGATAGGCATGATCTCCAATGGTCATTGGTCGAGGGGGAGGAATGGACGAAAGGATGTGGCTGAGCTAACCTCAGAAGACGTTATGTGATCTGAGTGTTGCCTACATATCCCCTTTTGGAAGGGCCTCAAGCCAATGTAGTTATCCCTAGAAGGGAGGAAGGGTCAAAGGGATGGAATTGGTCTTGGTCGAGGGCAAGGTCATGGTCAAAAGGAGGAAAGAAGTTTGTCCATCAGAGAGACAAACAAATGAGGGTGGTCGAGCTAACCCCAGATGATGTTATATCATCTGAGTGTTGCCTACATAGCTCTTGTCATAGGGCCTGAGACCAATGTAGTTTGAACTAGTTGAGAAGATTGGTCGATGATTGGTTTGGTCATGTGTAGAAATGATGAGGAGAAAAAGATGTTACAGCCTTTTCCAAATGGTGTATTCTGCAACATTGGTTGAGGGGTCTTTCATCCCTAGAAATTTTCCATATTCATGATGGGTGTATGATAAAGATGAATGGAGGTCTATTTATGCATCAACAAGTATTGGTTTATGCTTAACATAAATTGCATCTGGTTGATAGTTTCCATGTGTATTGGTGTCCAGAGAAACTAGTGTGAATAGCCTATGGGAGTGGCCTGAAAAGAGAGTTGAGTTGAGTTGATTAGGTTTGATAAGTGAGGAAGTTGAATATGACCAAAGTGTAGAAGAAGTGAAAATCGTATTGCTCTTTCATTGACAAGGACCAGAATGACAACATAGATAGGGGTTATTAGAACCAAGAGCCCCATTCATGCATGACGTCGTTGACCATATGTTGTGCTAGAACAGTAATCGAATCACTTTGATATTAAAGTGAGCTCAAAGTCCCTTGAGTAAGGGATAGGAGGAGGAAATAGGGTAACCCATTTTAAGAGCAGAGATAACCTTGCCCTTTTTTATGGGAGACCCTGAGACAACTATAAGTCAAGTCCATGACTCATTTTTATTTTTATTTTGTTTTTTTTGTGTAGACTGATCAATGTGGGAAGCCTGTATAGAGATGTCATTATGCTTGGTGGTCAGTTGTGAAGCTAATCGATGCGGGAAGCTTCTAAGATAGTGCTATTTATTTCTAGATTAGTCATAGCCATCCTTCGAGGGAGTGGTCTAGAATTTTGCTTAATATAAGGGCTTTTGAATAGCTGTCCTTCAAGGGAGTAGTCTATTAGTTACAGTAATGATAGTATAGCTGTCCTTCAAGGAAGCAGTCTACCTTTTTAATTTGATATTGATATGGTGATCGTGGATATTTTGACATCTTGATTTTTTTTGACAGAAATGTGAGTCATGGACAAGATTATAGAAGGTCAAGGGTTCCCTTTTATTAGGACAAAGCATCCATACTATATAAAAGGGTTATAGAGGAATTGTTAAGGGGAGTAGGGATGAAAGGAATTAGGACTAAGAGGATGGGGATTGCTCAAGGGACAAGCTCAAGTTAAATGTTAAGTGAATGAGTACTTGACTAGCAGTAGAACAGTCACAAATGCAACGCATTAAGAGGCTCAGGTTTTAATCATCCATCAAGAGAGGATAGATGATAAGTCCCTAATCCATACTTGTGCGTGATAATGAAAGGTCCTAGCTAATTAGGGTCAAAATTGCCTCATTTACTTTGCTCCATATTGGTCATGTGCTGATGATGATTAAGAAGTTACTTGATGTGGTCGCTAATTTTTCGAGACTGGTCGAGGGCCGAGTTGAGATTGGTGTTTGGTTGAGGTCATGATAAGCAGTATAAAGTCGAACTCCCACCAGCCATTTGGTGGTAGGAAGAATTTCTAACACCCAGTGTGGATGAGATGGAGAGAAGACGAGGGGGAGAGATACCTAGGTACCCCACCTAGTTGATAGGTTAGGGGTTCCCAAGCAAATGGCATTTAGGCATTGAAAAAGTTAGGAGGGATGGAAACTACCGACTCTGTAGGTGAAGGAGGAGGAATGGGTTAGCCTGGAGATTGGTCAATGGTTGGCTCAGGGCAAAGGTCTATGAGGTCTTGAGTGGGGTCATGATATCCCAGACCATATCATTTCTTAGCATTGTCATCGTTGAGCAGCTCAATAGGCTGATGGGAGCCCTACTCATAGCGTCCAAAACCAAAACCCTTCCATGCACACCTATAAAGGTAAGTGTGTGCAAAGGTGGGGTTGCCAAGAAATGAGAAGTCTAATGTGAATGGTTGGGGTGAAGAAAGAGGATTGCCATCAGTAGGAGCTTCATTAAACCCCCCATAGACAAGGTTGGTTCGGAGCTGAGGAAGACCATAAGGCATGATCATCCTGATCCGATGGTCATAACTAAGGCTATGATGAAGGCATCCATACTCTTGTGGAGTTTGGAACATGTCTAAGGTCAGCAAGTGATACTCCCCCAATAAAAGTCTTTGGAAGATGTCTTCCATGGGGTCTGTAGTCGTCGCTTGAAGGGGAGGTGTGAGGGCGACCGCCTGTTGCAAACTGGTCAAAGCTTCTGCGGATGGAGGCGGTGCCAAGATTGATGGCTTGATAGGAATGAGGATGTCATTTGGATGGTAGGTGGTGTTACAAGTTTTGAAGGGTGAAGGGTCAGTGGGAATGGTGTGGACTTGCCTATCATGCTCAAATTTCACACAATGGTGCAGGGTGGAGGGGACACAGGCCATGGCACAGATCTAGGGTCGGCCCAACAACATGTTGTATTGAAACTCTCCTTCGATGATATAGAAGAGCTCTAAGACTGTGCGTGGACCAATGCGAATGTGAAGGACGATTGTGGCAATGGTTGTGGCAGTGGTGTCATTAAAGGAGTGCAAGATTGCGTCAGTTTTGGAGATGCAATTCTTGGGAAGAGCCAACTGATCAAAGGCATGGGTGGGGATAATGTTGATGCTGGCACCTCCATCGATCATAACATGTTTAATGCATGTCCGATCAACATAGGTAGTGATGAAGAGGGTGGCATCTTGATCTTTCATGTTGGATGTGGGAATCTCAGAATTGCTGAATGTGATGGAGGCAACAGGGGCTAAAGAGTGGATAAGGGCAGCAAGTGGCTGGGGGTCCTCGAGTTAGACCTTCGCTTCCTGCAAGGCTCGGATGAGGGCTTGACGATGCTAAGGTGAGGTTTGGATGAGGTCATAGAGAGACATCTTCATAGGCGTCTGGTGAAGATATTTCAACATGGAGTCATGAATTGCCCCTAAAGAGGAAGAAGAAGAGGGTTGAGACACGCCAAGGATAGAAATCTTAGGCTTGGGCGGTTGAGGTGGATTGACGAAAGGGTAGGTCCAAGGAATGGCATATTTTTCTTTGCCTTGTCCTTTTGTGACCTAGTGGTTATGTGAATGGCATTGATTTCAAAGATAGGAGGTGAAGGAGATAAAGGGGTTGTAACCTATTGATGAGATGTTGATGGGTTTGAAGAGGTTGGAGGGTTATGAGAAGGAGTCAGGGTCAGTCGAGAGTGTCCTCAAAGAGAAGGGTGTCTTTCTCCAGATAGCAGTGAATGATGGCCTTGAGGGCACAACAAGTCTCGATATCGTGTCCTGGCGTACGATGGTATAAGCAAATCTTCATGTCATCGAACCAGGAGGGCTTAGACCTGAGGGGTTGGAAAGGCCTAATGGGTGGAAGAGTTATGCTGGAAGTCTACAAAAGTTGATGCAAGATCAAAGAGTATGAGCCCACTAAAGGGTCTATGCTCATCGATGTGTGCAATGCTGGTGACTTTTGCTTGGGCAGAGTTGGAGGAGGCTTCCATACCACCTTTTGGATTGATGGTGCAATGACAGGTAGAGACGGTACATTCTTCATGAGAAGTACCACCCTTTTGGGAGAGGGTAGGCTAGCGGGAGGCAAAGAAAGTAGAGGAGGCAATTGGTTTTGATTGGAGGTATGAGTGGGGAGGACTTTGGTCAGGGTCGAAGGATGAGGGCCCAAAATGGAGGGTAATAGTGATGGGGGAGGAGGCATTTGCCTCTGTGGTTTGGCAGTCTTCTTTGATTTGATTTGAAGACTACTATTGGTCAAAGTTTGGTCTAAGTTCACCTTCACTTGTGGATGAGTAAGGGTAGAAACAGGGTGAATGCCAAGTGACTTGATTGGTTTAGATGGGGTAGATGAGGGTTTTGGTCTTGATGTAGTTGGTTGAGGTGTAGATGGTCTAGAAGTGAAAGTCTAGTTTTTGTTGAGAGTCTTGGGAGGTTTTGCCATGGGAGGATTAGCAGCATGAGATGAGAGGGCACGGACATGTTGAAGAGCTATGAGACACTCCCATAATACCTGATGCTCTACTTTCCTTGAAGGGAGAAGTTTGAGTTTCTCCACTAATCGGGAAAATGGCTGAGAAGATGTTGGATGAGGTTTGGGTTCTTGAGAAGATGTTGACGGTTGTGGGACCAAAGGTGTGGTAGTCTCGGTCCCAAGGCATGATGAAGTCATGATAGGTTCATCCTTGGTTAGAGACAAAGGAGAGGTAGGCTCTTCCCTGGGTGGAGAAGAAATTAGAGAATGAGGCTCCTCAAGTAGGTAAAGGGCAGGGATGATTGTGCCCTCCACTTGTCGTCGAGGAGTAGGAAGGGTTGGGTCCTCCATGGGCAGCAAGAAGGAGGATGGTGAAACCGGTGGTGCTGGTAAGGTCGAGGTGTCCTCCAAGATGAGAGAGGTTGATGGAAAACTAATCGGAGAAGGAGGTTCATCCACATGTGATGGACTGATGAATGGACTCACCTCTTGAGGTTGGTCGGAAATGAAGGGCGAGACTGTATTGACTATTTGAATGTTGTGTTCATGAATGCCATCAATCAAGGTCTGGACATTGTTTTGGGTCGGTGGATGATTGGGAAATGGTTGTTTGAAGATGTTGATACCCTAATTAAGTGGTGTATTGGGATTGTCTAGGATGAGGTCACCCTTTTCAAGCATATCTTGGATTATGTTTTTAAGGGTTTTACAGTTGCCCGTGTCATGGCCTTTAACACAGTGGTAGTTGCAGAAGTCATTTTCCCTATACCACGTAGGGATGGCATGTGAGGGATTAAATTGTGGAGGTGGTCAGATCTGGGGGAGATTGAGGACCCCCTATTTGATGAGTTTTTCCAACATAGACGCATATGATTCTCTGAGTGGAGTATACTGTCATTGTACGTATCTCTGCTAGAATTGGTGGGTGATGCTTTGGGACGTGGATGGTTCAGGCTGGTTAGTTAAAGGGGAAGAGGAGGAAGATCTAACAACCACAGCATTTGCTAAAGCTTTAGATTTAGGATTAGATGAGGAAGGCTTAGAAGAGGAGGGGTCATTGGTCTTGGAGTTGGGATTCTTGCTCTGCAACTTGACTTTATTCTCCTCGATGGCATGTAACTCAAGTTTGTAGGCCATCGTGAAGGCTTCGTCAAAAGTGTGGAAGGTCTGAACCCTTAAGGTGGAAGAAATATGCTTGGCACAGGCTTCGGAGAAAAGTTCAATAAGTTTGGGTTGGGGTAAGGAAAAGGATATTTGATTGATGAGGCCCCTCCATCGAGTGACGAAATCAGCAATGGATTCATCCTCAAATTGGCAGATAGAGTAGAGGTATGTGATTGAGACCTTCTTAGTGATGTTGATAGAGAAATGATCAAGGAAGAGCTGGGCCAGTTGAGTGAATGTGAAGAGGGAATGGCTAGCAAGGGAGCTGTAGCAGTCAAGCATAGCACTTGAGAGAGACATAGGAAACGTGCGTAAAAGCAATGCATTGTCGTGGGTGATAAGGTAACAGGCATGTCTGAATGCCTGTAAGTGCTGTTGTGGGTCATCCTTGCTTTGAAAATGAGAAAACTTAGGAAGTTCCCACTGGCTGGGATATGGCCTGATCGGGATAGAAGGATGAATGGGCTCATTGAAAATTTGTTCATATGAGAGAGTATTGTGTGAGCTAGAAACGGAGGTCTCTAGGCTAGACATCTTGTCCATCAACATTTTGATGATATCTACTGACGGATTGGTGGGTGGAGCACCCCCTAGATTGTAAGGCACTTGAAAGAGGCTAGAAGAGGCATACGAGGTAGTCAGTTGTACCAATAAGGGTGCAATGTATGGATGACTAGTCATAGGGATATAAGACGAGACTAAGGATGGTTGGGTAGAAGGCATGGCTAGGCTTGATGTTGCCACAGGAGGTTGGTTAGTGGTAACATGGGTCAATGGATAGGTATCCACCCTAGTGTTGATAGGAGTAAGGGTAGGTGGAATAGAGATGACCAAATTTTGAAAGGGGGTAGAGAGTGGTTGAGTGGGCTGAGGTTGATAGGGGGCCGAAACCCCGGTGAAAGTGGGCCCAAAGATGGAGGGAGAGGCCACACTTGGATGGTTGGTCAAAGGCTGGTCATTGGTTGAGGCAATAGCCTGGGTGTCTAAAGGTTGAACTATGGATGCTGTTGATACGGCCACAGTCTTGAGAAGAGAGGTCAGCATTCTGTAAATTAGATTGCCTAAGGAGTCTCGCATTTGGCTATTCGTGAGATAATGCTGAAAGGCTTTGACGTTGAGGTCCAAGAATCATGCAAAATCTTGGTCCCCTTCTGGGACAATAGGAGTCTGGGCTGGGGATGGTCTAGTAGGAGTTCTTTCATTCTTCGAGTGGAACTCCATTATAGGACTAGTTATGGATGGGGTAGATGGAAGCGGGTAATGCCTCACGTGATCGACTAGAGCCTTGGCTTGGCTATGAGTTAGAACCATTCAAGGCAAGAAAGAATGTCCTCACAAGCTCAAACTAGCAGATAAGAACAAAAAAGATGAAGAACACAAGCAGATCCTAAAAAAAAACCCTAGGAGTAAATTATTAGGATTATAGTGGCTTATGCCTTAGAATATGTGTAGAGGAAGATTGGCTTTTGAGTCGGGTCCTAGAAGAAGTAGTCTATGGATGGTTTCAGGTTAGTTATGGTGCTCAAAAGTCTGTGTTAGGTTTTGTACTTGGCTTGGTGCTAAGGAGAAAGCTCCCCTCACTTCACGAGTCCAGTGATAAGCTGATCTCGCTTAGCCAAAATATACTTCCCCTAGAGATTAGACTCTGCCAGATAATAGAGTGGGCTTTCCCCTTGGTGATGAAATCCAAGTAAGATCACCGGGATGGGTAAGGTGTCCACTGGGTGATGAAATCCCAGTCGGGCCTTGTCTCAGGTAAGTTAAGATGTTTGTTTTGTGTAAGTGGTTTGGTCGTGTAACATAAAGTGGACTAGATTAATTCAATATGTGATTACTAATTACTAGGTGTGGTCTAAGAAATGCAAGCAAATAGAAATGCAATTCAACGTGTTTTAAGCCCAAGTCAAAATGTGAAGTTGGAATGAAACAAGTTGAGAAAGGGTTGAAGAATATGATTTTTGACTAGTCTAGAATGTGCAAGAAAAGAAAGAAAAGTTCTTTTTAGTCCTGCTGACGGTGTCGTTTAGAAGAGACGAAAGAGGTGAAAAGGGAGAAACCTAATGCACCTATATGAAAAGAAAGAAAGAAAGAACCCAAGGAAGGCCCTAGGGTACCACCGGGCGTGCCAGAATGTTTCTACGCTATTTTGCTTTCTACATTCAAAGAAGGAATTAAGAAACTAAGAAGAATGGTTAAGGTTAGATGTTACCTGGATGTAGTCGTGCGCACCGAAATCAGACGTTGGAAGGTACTCCTCTTTGGCTATGGAGGAATGACACCTGTAAAGAAAAAGAGACTAAAACATGAAAAATGTTAGATGAGGAGATGGTGGGCTATCAAGCAAAAGCTTGATCCCTGAAGTACGAAGACTTCCTTGAGGGATATCAACCCACTGATTAAAAATAGAATATTTGACAGAAACAGAAATAGTGAAAGACAGAATGAAAGAAATAAAAGACAAAAAGCAAAATTCATACCTGATATGCAGCAAATTGCTTTGCACAGTCATCGGTGTCAGTCTCTGTGCCAGTGTCAGTCAGGGAAGGATGCCGACGTTGGTTAAAGTGCCGGCATCGGTAGGGGTAATGATCGGTGTCGGTCAGGGCAGCAGTTTTTGGATGAGGTCTGGTCGGGTCTAGACAAGGTTTTAGGATTGTAGAATGGTCTAAAGTTTTGTCTGAGGGTTAGGGATTTGGTTTAGGAGTCAAAGGGATTGTTTGGGGGTTTGTGCAGAAATCTAGGCAGAGTTACAGACTGTATATTCTGAAAAGGGTGGATAGAGGTGATACGAGAGGAAGTCAAGTTGGGTTTGTAATCTGAATCTAAGTTAGGGTGGTAATATCAATTAAAAACAATAACCAGAGAATAAAATGAAAGCACAAAACAAACTCTTACCTGTTACATGCTGAAGACAGAGTAGGAGACATAATTGATGTTGTCAATGTGTTGCAGAAGTTCAATGTAGCAGACCTCCAGTGAGATGACTGAAGCAGAATACCTGTATCAGAGAGAGAGAATACGAGAGATTTGATTGTAGATTGATTGGATGTAAAATTTGGCTGATCCCTCGTAGGTCGAATGAAAGAATGTTTTGAAAGAAGGTCCGATAACCGATCGAGAAACTGATTGGCAACCGAATAATGAATAATGGATAACGGATAATGGATCCTGCGTTCGGGTCAAGAACGCAGTATTAAGGATAACCGACGCCAGCAGGATCGCTGACATTGGCCGATGGGTGACCGACGTCGATGACATCGGCCGAGTAGTGACCGACGTCGGCAGATGCAGAATGGGGACAAAGGCTAATTTTAGCTTTCTGCTGATTTTGACATGCTGCCAGGGGCAAGGCTCATGGGAAAATGGTCGACAGGGGTTAAATAGGCATGGGAGAATAAAATTGGGATTAAGGGGAGGACGATAAGGGTTAGACACAATTTTGTTGTCTACAACACTATCAAAGATAAGTTACCTATTTCTATCATTGAAGATTTTATAGATGAATTAAATGGTGATCTTTATTTTACCAAGTTAGATCTACATTTTGGGTATCATCAATTCTGGATCCATGATGAAGACATACCCAAAATAGCTTTCAAGATTCATGAGGGTCATTATGAGTTTCTAGTTATGCTTTTTAGTCTAAAAAATGTACCATCCACCTTTCATATTTTGATGAATTCTATTTTTAGAACTTTTTTAGAAAATTTGTTCTAGTATTTTTTTATGATGTCCTCATTTACTATAAAAACTAGGAATACCATTTACACCATGTAAAATAGGTACTCTCAATTTTGAAACATCAATTGTATGCCAAACCTTCCAAATGTACTTCCGGATCTTGTGAGGTTGAGTATTTGGGTCATTTGGTTTCACATGGAGTGAAAGTAGACCCTAAAAAAATCTAAACAATGGTAGACTGGTTGATTCCTAAGACACTCAAGCAACTAAGGGGATTTCTAGGGCTAACTCATTGCTATCAAAAGTTTGTCAAAAATTATGGTAGAATTACAGCCCTACTCACCTTTTTTTCAATAAATAATCCTTTTAATGGACTAATATAGCTACTATGGAATTTGAACAATTGAAATTGGCTATGTTCACCACTCCAGTATTAGCCACTCCTAATTTTTCCAAGACTTTTATGGTTAAATTTAAAACATATAGGTATGGTATGGGTGTTGTACTTATGTAATAAGATAGACCAATTGAATTTAAAATTTATTAATTAAAGGGTAAATATCAACACAAGCCCATCTATGAGAAGGAAATGATGGCCATTTTTCATGTATTCAAATAATGGAGACCTTATTTGATGGTTCGTCACTTATAGGTAAACACTGATCATGATAGTCTCAAATACTATTTGGAATAATAGTTGTCATCTCAAGAACAACAAAAATGGGTAACTAAGATGTTGGCTATGATTTTGAAATGGTTTAAAATAAAGGCAAGGATAATGTAGTGATAGATGCACTATTTAGGAAGGATGAAATAGCTGAGGCATTGATATGTGCTATGACCATTCTGCAGGCAGGTTGGCTAGAGGAAACATGATCAAAATGGGAAAATGATAGTGATACCCATGGTTTTATTCAAAATATTCACCAAGGTCTAGGTGGATTTTAAAAGTTCACATGGAAGGGTGATGCATTATGGCATAAAGACAAATTATACCTATGTAAGCATTCTCTTCTTAAACACAAATTCTTTTAGGAACTTCATGCAACTCTAATTTGTGGTCATTCAAGATTTTTGAAAACCTATCATAGAATCAAAGAAGTTTTTTTTGGGGAAGGACTCAAGGGGGATGTCCAAAATTATGTGGCTAAATTTATAATATATCGATAAAATAAATGAGAAACCATCAAAACCCTAAGTCTTTTACAACCTATAGCCATTCCTAGCCAATGTTGGGAAGAGGTGTCTATGGATTTCATTACAGGGTTACTAAGATCTAATGGTGATAATGTTATCATGGTTGTGATGGATCATCTCAGTAAGTATGCTCGTTATTTTTATTTATCACATCCATTTGTTGCTATTATAGTAGATTTTGATTTTCTCAATATAGTTCAAAAATTGTATGGTACCCCTAAGATTATTGTCAGTGATAGAGATCCCGTTTTCACTTTCAATTTTTGGACTGAGTTATTTGTATGTTTGGGAACCTAGTTGGCTCATATTTCATTCCATCATCCTTAATCATATGGATAAACTAAGGTAGTCAACAAATTTTTGGAAGGATATCTCCATTATTTTTTTGATAAATAGGATAAATGGGTTCATTGATTGCTAGTTGTTGAAAGGTGGTATAATACTTCTATTCATAGTTATTCCAAAATGTCTACTTTTGTGTCACTATACGGATACCACCCTCCATCCATCAATTCAACCATGAAATTCCATCCTAAGGTTCATTCAATTAAATAACATCTTTACCATAAATAGGAGGTCCTTGCAAATTTGAATGAAAATTTAGCCATGGCCCAGAAGCACATGAAATATTAGGCATATCAATGTAGGAGTGAGAGACATTTTGACATTGGTGATTGGGTCTTTGTTCACTTGCATCCATATAAGAAAATGTACTTAAAGTAATATCAATAGGATAATAATATGTCCCCTAAATATTATGGACCTTACTATATCTTGAAAAAAATTTGTAGTATGGCCTACAAGTTAGAGTTTCCTTCCTCCACTCGCATACATATAGTATTTCATGTATCCTATCTAAATAAAGTAATTGGACACATAGTTTCTACTCAAACTAAGTTACTAAAATTGGATAAGGAATGAAGATTTATTCTTGATCCTAAGGTGTTCTTTCAAATATACATTAAATAGCTATGGTCTAAAATGATTAAGGAGTACTTGATCAAATGGAAGAATCTACCTTGTGAAGATTCTACTTGGGAGGATGAATCCTTTATGAATTAACATCTAGAGTTGACTCAATATTGAGGATAGTGTTGTTTTGAAGGTGAGGGGCATGTTATTCCATTAACTTTTGATGTGTCTAGGGATATGTGTGGCCAACTTGTGGTGTAGATACCTCTTTTACATTCTTATTATATTTCTCTATGTTCTTAGTTAGTTTAGCCTATCGATTAACCATGTCTAATTAGACTATATATAGGAGGTAGTGCTTAGTCTTTGATCATCATATTAAGTATTCTTCTCTTTTTACATTATTGTGGACGTTGCCCCCTTGAAGTGGATTTTCTATATTATTTGGTATTCTACTCTACTCCTAATTATTGCTATGTGATCTCTCATATTTGATTATTTTGTGAGATATATCATCATTTTGTGCAAACATCTAAGTAATTTCATTACAAATATCCTCAAAATTTATCACTTCTCTAGTTTTAGGAACTATGTGCAATGCTAACCAAGATGAGAAATCTAAACTTGGAAGAGTAGCTGAATGTACAACCATTTTTTGTTCATTGTTTCTAATCATTAATTCCTGAGAGGGAACTTATTATTCACCTAAAATATTTTGAGAAACATTGGGGACTATTTTCTCATCTTTTTCTTTCTCTTTCTCTTTCTCAATCTCTTAGATTCTTTTTCTTTTTCCTTTTTTTTCCTTTATCACTTTATCTATGTCTATCTCTATCTCTTTAACTTTATATTTCTCAACTTCTACTTCCTTCTCATTCTCAAATTCCTTTTCCATCTCTACCTTTACTTCCTTTTCAGGGTCAACCATTTCTTTTTTATTTTCTTGTGATACTCCTTGAGATGAGGTCACTTTTTCAAATACCTATTCTTGTTCCTTCTAAGTGGTTGGTTGGTCATCTAAAGGGGTGAAGGTGAAGTAATATATGGATAAAATGGAAGAAGAGGGAGGAAAATCAGTCTTATTTTGAATGGAATTGTGGGGAGGCTTGATGATATGAGATTTTGGAGGTGGCATGAGTAATGATGGATCTATGGTAGGTGCAGTAGAAGTAGGAATAATGGGTGAAGTAATTATGGATTTGGCTAAAGGGGGTGTGGTTATAGTTGGTTAAATGAGTTATTTATCTTTGACCACAAAATAAGTATCATTAGCATTTATTTTCAACTTCAATTTCTTCTACACTTTATTTTTTTCTCCTTGTACAATTTCTTTTCTCTTTTGTCTTGTCTAAGTAGTTTCAATCATTAATTGTTTCATGCAATACCCCTTATTAAGAATCAATGTGGATGTCATGGAAAGGATGATAGAAGTTCTATCTGCAATAGTTTCAACTTTATATTTTTTGAAAACAATCTTTGGAAGTGGAGCATTATCCCTTCTTGTTGCATGGTAGGCATCACATGTTATAATTCCATCATCTTCCATGTCCTTTAGAATTGTTTCTAAATCAAAAGCATGAATTTTTTCTATAGTCAATTTTTTATTGTCTCTCCTTCTTATGTGAAACTCATCTCTACAATCAATCCAAAAATATTCAAGTGTAGGAATATGCATATACTTTAGAGAAACTATATTATGAGTTATGCCTCTATAGTAAAATTTTTTTCTAGCTTCAAAATGAGTTTGATTGTAGTTATGATACATTTAATTTTTCAATTTATTCACTTTTTAAATGTTTAGGCAATGATAGTGATCAATAATAATAGGAAAACTAATAGAATCACTATGAACATTTGATTGTAAGTCATGAAACTCAACTAGTTTCCTACATAATTATATCAGAACCCATTTATTAGTAGGATATCAAGGTAATTTGACTGGTGTGCCTAAAAAATGCCAACTCTGATGTAGTGAAGTTGAAGAATTGAATTAAAATGTATCCAAATTGGTAAACTACATTGCATGTTGCATTAGATACTCTCATGTGTTTTAGATCTATTTTTAACTTGAAAATTATTTCATTGCAGATTCCATCATTCACTACCTTATAATAATTGTAGTACTAAAAAAGAACCAATTTAGGGTAATACTCATATATGGGCTCTATTACCAATAATCCTTTTGTAGTTTTCTTAGTAAAGGATCTATTTGATGTTGTAATATATACTATATATGAGGTCATTTTGAAATAAAAATGCTACAAGTCACTTCTTAACTATTGATCAATGGTTTCACTTATCAACCTTGCCCATTCAATCATAACATAGCTCCTATTGACATAAATGACCCTAATTTATGCATACATCTAGGTTGAGAATCACTTTGTATTCTTTTCTCCATTTATTTTGCATAGTAATTATGTGATGTCATAAATTTCTTGGATGAAGCTAGACCTTACTATCTATTTAGGGAACCTTAAGGGTTGTTTAACTTTCCTCAAATAGTTTTTATTATCTCAATGCAATCAACTATCTTATTTTCCCATTGAATCTTAATTTTTTCCATTATTATATCAACATTTTTAGATGATGCTAGGATATTTAAATAGTAGTTGAAATATTGAACATCCAATGTTATCACTATATTACTAGTAGTGTCCTTCACAATCCTAGTAAGAGAGTCATAATACTTGGCACATGCTAGGACAAACTCAAGAAGTTGTATAGAACTTGGGAATGCTACAGCTTCCAGGATCCCACTATTGGTCATTGATTTCATGAGTGGATTTTTGACTATAGCTTTGGATCTCTCCAAAAAATTAGTCACTAAGACATGTCCCATATCTGTATCACTTAATTTAGTTAACTTGGAATTGATACAAGATTCAATAGGGTACCCTTTATACTCATACTTATGTTTTCTTTTTTGTGACATGACTCTCTTTGATTTTTATTTACCCTACCTACTTGCCCTAGGGATTTATTAAAGTGCTAACTTAATAATTTATTTGATTAAAGTTGTTTCTTATAATTATACTCTAGCTATTTCTTCCTCTGATCCTTCTATCTCTAATAATTATTTTGGTTAACTTTGGAAACACTTGACAAGTGCTCTAGAACACTTAGTAGCTGCTTCCACTAGTTTATAAAAGGTTGAATAAATGAATCAAGTTATTCTATTAAACAATACTTCTAAGCAAAATTTATATTTTACGTAGTAGATACCCTTAAATATCTCCAAGTAACTTAGAGTAAGTAATAGGGTTTCACAACTATGGGTTCGTCTAGATAATCTTTAAGACTTAAGTGCCCAAGAATATGAGTAGGTAATAGGTATGGATAACTTCAAGTTTATTTCAACTTATAACATTAGGTTTGTATTAACAAGTTAATTGAGTTTGAAACACTGAGTAAGTAATGAGTAATGAGGAGTATAGGTTCCACTTGAATAGCTACTTTAGTTTTTTAATTAGGTAGTTTAATGGGGTTTTCAAGGCTTAAGATTTTAGGTTTACTAATGTAACTTGGGTCAAAAAACCCGTAGAAGTAGAAGTAATGAGTAGTCATAAATTTGGGTAAGCAAGTATTCATTATAAGTCCATGTAGGTAGGATGCTTTGAGAGTCTCAAGTTTCTTAAGGAAAGTAACTTGGTTTTGGGACTTTGAGTAAGTAGTAAGTGGTGGAAAACCCATGTTTCTTTGTTAGGTCAATAATCAACTGGGTTTTCTCATTATTATATTTTGAGTGGTCTTTTAGATGATTAGTCCTTATGGGAGTTTAATAGAGACCTTTAAAAAACATTTTTACATGCAAAAACAAATTCTAATATAAGCAAAATGAAAAAATATAGTGAAAACTCAAAATGGTGTATGCAATCTTACTAGCAAGAAAAATAAGATTTACAACAAGGAATCGAAGGAGAAAATAAGGGGATATAACTAAAATACCTTGAGTGAAAATGGGTCAAGATAAAATCACTCAAAAATCAATCCAAAGGTGCAAATTACATTGATCAAGGTTCATAGAGATGATAGTTTGGTCAAACAACTCGAATGCTAGGTGGGAAATGAGGTGGATTTTCTTAAATATTTATATTTTCCAATGCATTAATGAAAAGGAGGAGATACATGTGAGGAAGACATGTAATCCCTTGGATTTTGTTGGGTTTCTTAGACTACTTCATTTAATTTGGATCTTATAATTCAAGTAGCTTCACAATCTGGATTTGGTCTTGGTTGGTGAGTATTGTAGGTCTGTAAACCTTCACTACTACTTGTGGCTTTGAGCAGGTGAAGTTACTTTGAAAACCTGATTAACTTTAGGTAGTGTTTTAAGGGTTTGTGAACCTAATTTACTTATATTTCAATAGGAATTAAATTTATTTTATGATTTTGGTTTGAACTGAGCTATGGAACTCAAGTTTATAGGTAAGACTTGCTTTTCACTTGATAAGTAAAGTAACTTGGAGAACTCAAACTAGCCTAGGAGTAAGCTCAAACACTTACCTTTTTATCCTCTTGGGAAAGAAGAGTAAATGGGTTTTTTAGTGATGATCTTAAGTATATGTTTTCTCACCTTTTGAAATAATTTTAATTAATTGGGAGTGAGAGAAACCACAATGAAAATAACCAAAGACTAAGTCTTATTCAAGGAGACTAAGTTTTAACAAGAATAAGTAACTCACAAAAGATAAAAGACAAAAAATTAATAGGGTTATCTCAAAATTCCATGTTTGAAATTTTGGGTGACACCACACCTCCCTCTCATGTCCCTGTGGACCTCTATAATCCTTATAGGAAAACATAAACTTCTTAAAAAATAAACCTATAGTAAAGACTATGTGTGACTAGATTATGACCCTTGTTTGGTCCTTTTCTCCTCAAAATATTTTATTATAATGTAATTGACCTCTATGTCTTGAGTAATTCAAATTAATTTCTAAAATTTAAAGCCTCACACACCATTGTCTTAGGTTTTAAGGGACCTTGAGTCACTTAAGCATTCCTACAGCTGACTAGCTGCCTTTGTTGTACACTGTGACTACAACCTTGGTGTTCCAAGAGTCGTAATTGACAACACTAAAAATATTTAGTATTTTTGATGATATTTATGTTTTATAACTCCCTCAAGGACTTTAACCTATGTACTTGCATCAATCACTATTATTCAAGACATAATATCAATAATGAATGGTTGTAGTTGATTATTGAAGGGGTCTAACTGTGTTCATCTTAAATTTGGTATTGATCTTTAATCCCAAAACCTATCAATAATTTTATCTTTTTTTTTTGTTATCCCAAGTATCCTTCACTATCATGAAACTCCAAGTTCACAAAAATCTCTATTTAGGGCCAACTTTTCAACTAGCTAGTTGTAGGTGTCAATTGGGAGTGTGATTGTGTTTATGGTTTCTTGGGTCTTCAAAACCAATCCCCAATTTTTCAATGACTTTGTATCATGTTTTTATGATGTATTAATACCCCTTAATGTCATGAAAAATTCAAACACTCATCAACATATTTTTTAAAGCCAATGTCTTAATTTGTTATTGATGTTGATTAGGGGTCTACTCATGTAGCTTGAGTTAGCCTTCTTTTGAATACATTATGACATCTTATAGTAGTCATTCTATTTAGATACTTTCTAAATAAATCATATGTCTATCATCATCTCAAATCATATTCAATCTTTGTTATTTTCAATGTTTACACATATAATCCTATAGGTCTCAATCAGGGTTTTTATCTTTCCATTTAGCCACCACTTAGATTTAGGTGCTTTAGAAACCTCCATTAGTCCATACCATTTTTAAGTTGAAACATCATAGTAATTAAATGTCTAGGCATATAACCTGATCATTAACACCATTGAGTTTCTTGAACTTGTAGACCTGTAGGCTTGTAGAAGATGAGGAATGTAACTTTGAGTTTTGAGGATTTGAAAAGTGTAACTATGATGTTTAGGATCAGAGATCATTCCTTCCATTGCATCAACATGATTTATCAATAAACATATCTCTCAAAATTTTGAAAATACATATTCAAACCATTTAAATCAACTCAACTGCTATGTAGGCACACAAACATAATCCATGAGATGAATGAAGGTATGACCTTCTTTAGACTTTTATGGAATGTTTTTGATGATAATAAATACATGAGTGGATTTTTAGGATATTATAAGACTATGGAGAACCACACAGATGTACTGGACTACCTGGAGAAATTAGAAAAATAGAAAAATTGCCAATCATTTATAACCAATACAAAATAGAGACTTTACTTTCCAAAGGACCATTCACATGTGCCATCATGATGAATTAATGTGTGAAATTAATATAAAAATATTTTATAACTCAACCCAACTAGTTTCATGCAACCAACTCATATTCACTTCCATTAGAGTTACACAAAATTTGGATTATGGGGATTTGATCCTTTAAAAAAAAATGGATCCTTAGAGATTGTTCATAAATATAAAGAAACCAATATAATGAAAAATGATACAAATTGGAAGCCCATATGGATCCCAAAATTTTTCCAAAAGCTTATCCCCTAACTGAACATGTATGGCTTATACCATGTGATTGAATTTAGCCTTCACTATCTTGTAAATGAAGAGATGGAAGAAAGAGAAATATTTATGCAACTATGAAGCTTGAAAAATATTATAATTATTTTTTATACCCTTTAAAATCTCAAAGGACACTCTACAACTCTTTTCACTTGCAATTAACTTCTAAACATCTGTACAACTTCCTTAATTCCTCAAAATGACATTAAAATGTTATATTCTAAATTTTTTTTTATTATATGATAGGTGTGTAAATTTTATAACTACGAAAAAGACATTTAAGGATGTTTGGTATTCATTTTTTACTTATCTAACTTTGACATACACTTGAGTTAGCTAAAAATCCACATTTTATGTATTTTCACCACCTTCAAGCCTACAAGTGAACCTTAAAGTTTTCAAAACATCAAAAAATGTTATGATAATATATTTAAGACATAAAATGAGATTAATAAATCCATAATAATCTATGACATAGATTTACCATGACTTATCTTTCCATGACGTGCCTAGACCACTATATGACCAAAACATGACATTATCTTATCTTCTCCAAACTAACCTTAAACAATGATAACAAGGTTATATGAAGACTTTAGGGACCATAAAACGTATTTAAAGACTATGACAAGTTTTAAATTATTGGGAATGACTAGTTTTGACATGGGATAAAAATTTGGTCAATAGGTCCCTCTATGGTTTGGCTCTATGGAAGTGAATGAGGCCTTGGATGCCTTATACAATAAAGGGTGGTATTTGTAGATATATAAGGAGTTAATTGTGTGGTTAAGGTAACCACAATATTAACCTCTATAGGTGTTAAAATTCCATCTTGGGTATGGCCCTCATAATTTGATAAATCCAAGAAGATGGGCTCATCTTTATTTCCTCCTGGTGAGGTATCTAGCACCCACTGTTCCTTACTCACTTATTTAAGTTTTGTAGGGGATGTCTAATAATATTACCCTTATTCCCCTATTGGTTATGCAAGTCTAATAGTTTAAAAGTATAATGTATCCCATCCTTTAGCTAGTGGGAGTCTAGTTTGTGCCTACTTTATGGAAAGGGAAGTTTTCCCTTGAATGAGATTTAGAAGGTCTTCTTTCATCTGAAATGATATTTCCCTCTCTAAGGCTTTATCATCATTCTAAGCATTGAGGAATAAAATTTAATGATCATAGGGCTTGTTTCGATACTCAAAACCCAATACCTTGATATGGTTTTAAACCTATCCTTGTGGATCCAAGTCCCTATGCAATAGTGAATATAAGGAGTAATATTCTTTGTATTTCCTAACCTCATATAAGTGCTTCCTATTATTATAGATCATTATTCAAATCATTAATTGAGCACCATTAAGGTAGTATTTTTTATTTTTATGCATATACTCATCTATGCCCCACCATATATGGTAGGTTATTTCCTACTCTACTAATTTATCTAGGACATACTAAGGGAGACAAAGAGGTGTAACTATATGGCCAATTACCATGATGATTGTATATTCAAGATATATCTAGTAGTTTTCTTTGATTAATGATGTGTTTGTTATACTCTTTGATATCTTAGGCAAGGGGGATTCATGGATGGTCTTGTATACCTTTGGTTAAACATCCTTGGTAATGTGCATAATATTAAGAGTGTACACACACACACACACACATGAAATAATAAGAGTCACATATCATATAATTTATATAGTTTGGAAAAGGGATCTAGAGTGAGTTATTATGGATGTAGATTATCCTCATGACTACATCAATCAGGTAAGACATCATTTAAAAGTGACCTCCTAAAGGCCTCTTATCCTTATTAAAAATTTACTATTGTAACCTTGCCCCAATCACCTCATGTAGAGCAAAGGCTAGTTCTAATATCCTCTAATAATCAAGCAATGGAACCTAATCTAAGTGGAGGAATGTGAATCTTTGATAACCAAATAACATGTTAAATAGGGCCATTCTAATTCAGATTCTCATTATGAATTTTTTTATTAGTGTGGGTTTCTTATCTTTCAAGTCAATTATCTCATCAACGAGCATCCAAATACTAAGTGCCTTCTAGATAGAAATTTATTTCTTCCATGCCATTATTCTTTATATTTCATATGTGGCATCTAGATAAAGAAGAGAGAGGTACCTTTGAAATATTTTTCCTCAGATGCATGTTATGATTATCTTGTGCTTAAGGTGAAGTAGGTATATTCCTAAAAAAATATTCCCTACAAAGAACAAATCTTTCAGGAGGTCGATACATGGCATGAATTTTGGATTCATAGCTATGAAGTGTAGTCCTTATGTATTGAGTGATAAGAGGTTTATGGACAAATAGAACTAGGTTGGAGTCAGGTTATATTCATGTGTGTGTATGTCAACTTGGTGTATGTCATCCCATAAAGTAGAGTATTGTTTGTAGTCATTGTTGAATATAGCAAGTTCAAAGTGTATATCTATATACTCAGTAGAATCTTTGATGAAGAACCATTTTTATAAAATTAAGTTAATACTGGTCTAGTTTATAATTTCATTACTCAAATCTCATGAGTATGTAGTTATGTAAAAGACATTAGTGGCTAGGGCTCAATTGTAGGAGAGAAAGTGAGTGCACAAGTTAGTTAAAGATCAAATGGGCAAGTCATCATTCAAACTGATTTGATATAGCTTTGGCATTGATTTTTGTTTCATGTGTCATTAATTTCCAATGTATATAACTTCAATTTTCTTGTTTAATTCAATTTTTTCTAACTAATTTGGTGGGTATGCCATATAGGCACTGTTGAAATTTAGTAAGAGTACCACATCATTGCTCTTTGCCAAGTGTTATAGTAAGGCTTCTTTGGATTTAGTTTATTGAGCAACCAATATTTTGGTAGTTAAAAGTTGGGAGTTTAAGGATAATATTATTTCTGAGGTGGGAAATTTTCCTAATTAAAAGTTCTAAATGCTTTTTCTAAATACCTAACTGATTCTGATAAAAACCCTAACTAGTTTTATCAAAGACCTAACTGAGGTGAAGAAAAACCCTGACTAATTTTTATAAAGACCTAAATATCAAAACTCTTTGCCAAACATTTTAAATAAAGACCCAAATGTGTTAGGTAACTTCACCACAAAAAAATGACAAACATTTTTGGTGAATACCTAAATGTATTGGCTAATTTCACTAAATAAAATCACTGAACATTTTCATTAAAAACCAAAATGTGCAAAACTCTTTTATTGAACAAAGCTACCAAATACCTAAATATGTTAGAGGAATATATTGATAAAAATTATCAAATAAATATTTCTTAATACCCAAATAAAATAAAGTGTAAAATTATATACCTAGTTCTTAAACAATAGTGGCTGAAGAGTAAGTTCCAAATAGTTATAATACCTAATGGGTACATCTTTAACATCTCATACCTTGAATACTTTATTTTAAAAAAATTCTATGATGTAAAACACTAAATAATAAACTCCTATAGGGTATGTTAAATGTAGAGTGTCCAAAACCTCAACTATGTTAGAAGGGTTAATTAATTGAAATCACTGAAGATAATCACCATACAAAATTGCCAAAGACCAAAAGATGTTGGAGGAGTTCAGTGAATCAAATTCCTATTCAAAATTTCCAAAGACCTAAGTTTTGATCAAATTTTCCAAAGACTTAAGTTTCAACCAAATTTTTCAAAGACCTAAATTCTGACCAAATTTTTTGAAGACCTAAGTTTTGACCAAATTTGATGAAGACCTAGGTTCCAACAAATTTGTGAAAGAAGATGAAATAAAACTGACATATACATAACTTTTGATAATTATTAGTAGGTTAGTCCCAAAAGAAAAAAAGTTGCATTCATATGTTTGTTGAATAATAAAGTTAGCATAATATTCAAGGTCTTTCCTTTTAAATGACTTTTGAAATAGGACTAGAGGTCACTTCTAAAAGATAATGGGTCCCTATTATGTTAAAAAAAGAATGGGGCTATGTTTTGGTAAATGAAGGATCACTTGAAGGATTTGATAAGTTTGGTCCATTTATAATTAAGAAATAGAGTAGAGGACTTGGAAATTTTTATTTCCCTTATAATTTCTTACTTTTATAGCATAGTTTTTTTCATTTGAGTATAATCTAAGGTTGTTTGATGGCATTTTTGGGGTTTTTTGGAACATTGATGAATCTTAATTTTATGTTTCAAAAAATATATATTGTATGGAATATATATGATTGATATTAATTTTATACTCATTTTCTATGGTGGCTTTATTTTACTCCTTTACATAGCTTATTGATCTTCAAGCTATTGCATTGTCCATGTTTTCTGGTTGTGTTATGTTGGCAAAAAAGGAACAAGTTAATTAAGAGATTTGTCTATTTAATAGAACTAGAGATGAATTTAATAGAAAGTGAGTTCTTCCTTACTTTATATCTACCCTCTCTATTTTTTCCCCTTTCTTTATTTTATTTTATTTTATTTTATTTTATTTTATTTTATTTCATTTTTATTTTTATTTTATGACATAGTCTGAATTTCAATTAATTATCAAATGTTTATCTAGACTGCATGTTCATCCGATCACTTATCCTTTGTGCATTATTAAAATCATTAGATTAGATACATGCATTAACCAATAGTGAGTTCATTGGAAACCCTGAATTGGCTAGTCCTTTTGAGCTCAAGATAGAATAAAGGTTTCTTGTATAATTTTTAGATGATACTTTAAATATGCCCCTTGTATAGAATAGATTGCATTAGCCAAATGAGGTATTTGGTATGCCATGACTTAGTAGACATCAACCATGGGGAAATTTCTACCATATTCTACTTAATTTTAAGATAGGTGGAGGGAAACAAGAAGGGTAAATCATCATTAGTTGAGATTTTCCTCTCCTTCCCTTTTTCCCACCTAGATTTATAGTAGTTATGCCAAATGGACCACCAAAAATACCTATGTTAAAAAAGTCATAAAAATCTCTAAGAAATATAGAACATAGTACCTATCAAGACTTCATATCTAATGAATAATTACCACATATACATCCAATAGTTCAATCAATTATTCTATGATGTTAAGATCTAGGGATCCTCATTGCATCTAAGTGACATAGTATTTACCAAGCCCACCCACCATAATATGACATGTGTATAATATTAGAGTTGTTCACAATGCCATCAAGGATAGATGGCTAGATGATACCCACACTCTTTCAAAATGTATTAAGTTTGGCTATAATAATATCAAATTCCAATATCTTTACAATTCTCAATTCTTTCAACTAAATCTAAATGGAAATCATTTTCAGAAACATAAATTGATTCCAAATTGGGAAATGACTAACCTATACTTTCACCATCAACTTAGATCTTAGTTTACATGGTGTGATGTCACTAAAACCATTATTGATGAATTCAATCAATATATATATATATATATATATATATATAACATCTTGATAGATAAGATTTAATATTATAAATTATCTATGAAGTCAAATCTTTATGAGCCCTTTGCATCAAATTGACCCCCGAAGCCTAGAGAGCTAACTTGTGAAAAAAGAGTTCTTCTTATCAAGATCATGTGTTCAAAAATGGAAGACTCATATTCAAACCCCAAGTTATAACCAAATTATAGAGACATTACCTTATTATAGGGCATAACTTGATTCAATCACTATAATGAGGTGTTTAAGGTGATCGATGATATTCAGAATCCAAACTTTGATGATGAGTCCAATAATGATGAGATCGAATATGAAAGTGAGATATTTTATATTAGATCATATAGGATACATGAATATATATTTAAACTAGAGTCTTACCATGCACCAACCTATTTCAAAACCTACTACTATCATCCAAGTGTAACCAAGATATCATGATATCATCCAACATTAGGTTTAAAATTAAAGACATCTCTAGGCCTACATTTAATTATTATTTTAAGCTCCTAGATTATAGTATGTGTTACGATAATGAATTCAAATAAAATTGAGTTGAGAATTATAAACTATATTATGTACTTAAATATTGGGTAGAGTATCCTGTTTAATGAGTTAATAAGGATAACCCCAACTCACATAACATCAAAACCTTTGAAGAAGGTGTGTGCATAAGTATGATCTTTCTTAATAACTTAAATAGGTAATGTGATATTATGCACATCAACACCTATTGGTTTCCCCTTATTAGTATCATATTTAATGGTGAGGGTCTCCTAGATCATGGAAAACTAATTATGGTAGACCTCACTAAGTATGTGAATTAGGATTGCATGACATAAATTTCTACATGGTGTTATATATAGTCAATGTCATTTGTGCTA